>JAJJWW010014763.1:102548-131475 GCA_023531295.1 Papaver armeniacum
GATGATTTTAGAAAACAGAAAGATGATTATTAGGTTTCTAGTTGATCTCTTTTTTCTAAATGTGTGCGAGGGTATTTATGAAATCATTGGTACATTTTCAATGAACAATCATGATGCTTCAAGTACCTCTTCAATGAAGAAACATGACTCTTCACGGATTCTGAAGGGTTGTATCTTTTAAATTCCAACTTGAATTCCTAAGGTTGCGATCATTCACGTTTTGTTTTTAGGAAACTAACTTAACCTAACTACCAGGCCAAACTAAGATTAAGCCCAGTAATACAACCCAAAATCCAATATGGTACTAGTTAGAGATTTTCCCATTCATGTGTGAAAATTGGATACCATTTTCCAACACTTACTCACTGTGGTACTGACTTTCTCAAGCTAGATAAGTTGATTTTGTCATTGCTGCTACTTCAAAGAGATCATTTGCATCCAAAATTTGCTTCGTAACTGTTGGTGCGATGGGTTTCATGGTAGTGGCAATCTACGGGCCACTTTCAAGTGGAGCATCTTCTGTTTGGTAGTGTGTGAGCTGTTACATTAGCTAGTGTCCCAGAGATGATTTCATCACGTATTGGCACCGTATAAATAAAAACAATGGGAAGAAGATATGTCGGCATCCTCGTGCTTATATTACAATCTTAGGTATATTAGTATCGGCATGCTCGACAAATAAAAATCAATGCCGGAAGAACATGAGAAAAATACTTATATCCTGTCCAATTTATAACACTTGTCGACATTGATTTGTTCACCATCATACAATGCCGGCAGTATATACAATCCATCGGCGTGCTCGATAGCTAAACTTCAATAGGAAGCTTGGTAAGTTGGAATGGTTTTAGTATGAATAACATACCAATAGAGTTGTGCCGACATGGTATTCATGATGAAGGCCATGCTAAGTTTCTCAAGTTTTAACCATGGCTAAACAAAAAAAATTTCTTCAAATTTGGAGTGAAAGAGCAAGGAATGGAACTTTGAACCTTATTTATGTTGGAAGTTTCTGAACAACTATGGACCTTTCAATGATAAGGGACGTTAATTAGTTTTTGAACAAGTTACTTGTTACATTAAGATTACAATGAATGAATCACCGGGTATATATTTAAAATCTTTCAAGTCGTATGCATCAACTTTCCACTCCAATTACTTCTTAATGGTGAACATCCATCCAATCTTTAAAGTTCCATACATCAGCACTTAATTACAAGTTTAAAAACAGAGGAATAAGTATAAGGAAAAATTCAGATTTCCGGAGATATCTTAATAAGAAAATCGGCATGGTAAATCTTTTGAAAAATAGAGGAATAAGTATAAGGAAATAGTAAGGAAGAGTTTCTCCATGTTGAAATGAGGTGATCTTTTGCTCTGTTTTGGTTTGGGTGGTGGTGTTTTAATATTTTCTTATCTAGTTTCATGTTTAACATGCATGTTAAGACTACGATGTGTGTGGGATTTCAGTCTCAGGAAACCAAGTTTTCTGTTTAAACTTCATCCAAAGCCGGCATTGTTTTCCCTTAATATACGACGCCTGCATCAGGTTCCGTCATTGCCAAAGTGATAAGCAAATGCCGACAGAATCTTCCAGCGTGCTCGATAAATAATTATCAATGCCGGCATTGTTGGTGGGACTACTCTCTTTCTGTATACTTTATAACCAAAGCCAGCATTGTTTATGAATCTCAAACTATGCCGATACTCGGTGGATATTCTTGTCGGGGATTTGGCTCGACCCAAGCCCATGAGATTAGTCTCACATGGGATATGCGGAGTTCTAGGTGGAGACTAATAAGGTGTGGAAGTGGGGACAATATCGGTATTATATAACGTCTGTAGGATCCATCAAATGGTATCAGAGCTAGGGCTACTAAGAGATCGCTGGTTATGGATGTTAACCCTAAGGAAGGATGAGGTGCGCAAGGTGGAGTTAGGTGGTGAGGAACACTTTAACTCGGGTGGAGTATTGGCAAGCCGAAGCTAGGGCTCATGGTGGAGTTAGATCGTCTCCCTTTCTAACTCAGGTGGAGCAAAGCTCGAAGTGGCAGCCAAGGCTCAAGGGCACATATTGACTGTAACCAGGTTCGACGGTAGTATAGGGATGATGATCGTGTACGGTAGATTGAGTTGGCATGCAGTACACTTAAGTTGTGCCAATTAATGTGGAGTTGTGGACATGAAGGAGCAAGGTGTACCTCAAGATGTTACATAACGATGATCATATGACGATAGTTGGTGAGATAGCTTGGATCTCGCCAAGGTGGAGATTATTGGGGATTTGGCTCGACCCAAGCCCATGAGATTAGTTCCACATGTGATATGCGGAGTTCTAGGTGGAGACTAATAAGGTGTGGAATCTCCCTACATAGTACCCAGGCATTTTTGATTAAAAACCACACATGTCTGGCCAAAGGTGGTGAAAGTGGGGACAATATCGGTACTATGTAACGTCCGTAGGATCCATCAATTCTTTGGGTGGGAGCAAACTTTTATGCCGGCATGGTCTTCAAAGTTACTAAAACGCCGGCAGCAAGCTTTCCAGGTTCATCCATGGCGAATGCAAATTTACATCAAGTGAAGATTAACGGACTTGTTTGTTGATGGCGTGAAGACTCGGTGACATCTCTTTGTTCACTATATGGTCACTCATTTCAACCAAAAATTCTTAACCCAACACTCATACTTCTAATCTCTCAAATTAAAAATGATAATTATTTCTCCAAAATGATAATGATTTCTATGAATCATTTTCAAAATAATCAATTAACTTAGCTAATTATGATTAACCACTAAACCTGATTAGTAAGGGGTAGATTAAGAATTAGATAAAAAACATGGATAAGGGGTGACTCTATTTTACTATTTAAAACCGTTTTTTATCTTTTTCCTTTGTCCCCAATTAGTTTATGTATCCCCAATTACGCGTTCTTATTCTACCATTTAAAAGTTATGCCTATATAAATTGCAATCTCCGCATATTTCAAACTCTCAAAGGTGGTTGTCAAGGGGAAGATGCCAAAAGTGAAAAATAATTTTTTTTACGATGGAAAATACGTGTATGCCCATGTACAAACACACTTCCACTTCAATCTCTCCCAGGAAGAAAATGGAGTAACATTTAAGCAACAAACTTGATAGTATGTGTATGTATACTCCGAAACATCTTGAGCGTCCATCATATCAGTTTCGATCTAGATGAATTGTTTTCTACTTATGCCGTCACGAGAATTTATATGTTCCATGGGTTTTCGATTTCCAATTTCCTTTGACCCTAATTCTAGTAATCCAACTTATGTCGTCATGACAAGCACAAACCAGAAAACGAATCACATTTTTTATTCTAGCTACGAGAAAAGCCTTAAAATCAATCAATATCTCGAAAACGAATTATACACGAACGTATGCCGTTCCGAACTACTGCCCGAACACGAACCGTTGACCGGATTTTTGACCGAACCCAATCTCTCCGAATCCGTATAATTCCCATACGTATGCCGTCCCAGAAATCTCCTCCGTATCCCGAATTACTAACTAGGATCTTCACTGGCTATTTATAACAGTAATAAAGGGATAAAGATGACCCCTTCTAAGATTACTAACAACCCAATGTAGACACCTGTTTTAGCAGGTGGCACTTTTGAGGGTTATGGTGAGGGTCCCACGTTTGGCATGTGTGTCCATTTTTGGATCAGCCACCTAACACAATTTTGTACGACACTCCCCCTTGGATGATCCACCATTTAAAATATTATGTCGTCAAAACTACCGATGAAACCCGATGGGACAAAATCCGAGCGAAATTTGTTGCCTCGTCAAAACCTTGCCAGAAAAATCCGACTGGGACAAAAACTGGTTGAAGGAAAAGAGTACAGCATTGGTAGCCTTAACACGGTGATGGTCACCACAAATCTTCTCCTCTTGTCAAAGCTGCGTTAGGAAAACCATTTAGGACAAAACCTGAACGCTGGACCAGATAATACATGTGGTTATCCAGTAACCGTATTTCAAGAAAATCTACGGATATACATCCTTTTAGATGATCACCGTTCTAAGATTATTATCTCATCAAAAACTTCTTCAGAAAAACCCGTTGGGGAAAAAACTAAACGGAGGAAAACATGAGTCCTCAAAACAGTGTTGTACCCGCAGATGTTGCCTCGTTAAAACCTTGTCCGGCAAAACCCAGAGGGATAAAAACCAAGATAAAGGAAAAAGAGTACAACATGTCGAACTGCGGATATTATTGGACTCGCCTGCCTCGTTAAAACCTTGACAAGGAAAACCCAATGAGACAAAACCTTGACTAAGGAAAATGAGTACAAGACGTAATATCCAATATGCCCATATCCATAGTCTTCCATGGCTTTACTCCCCCTGATGAGTAGCCGTCTCAGCTGATCATTCTATTCGATTCAATTGCATATAGATCACGAGCCATCATCTAATGCCTTCGGCTGCTTCATCTTCCTTTAGTTGATAGAGTCAGTCTGATTTTTCTCTGTGCAATTTCTCAATGATCTTCTGATAGTACAACCTTTTATTCTCCACTAGATTTGTCTGAACAATCGCATTCGATCGGAGGAAGGACAAGCATCCTCTATTATCATACTATTAGCTAGGAAAATGTTTAGCTGCTTTAACAAACCTGCCAAAACTCAAAACTTAAACAATCTAATTAACTCTCTCTCTGTGGGAGACATTATGCGATCTTTTATCTAAAAGATCAAGCTTAATGGTACCACGAAGATGAAGGATTTTTCTTCGGACTAATGTCTCGATATTGGTGCTTGGTTAAACCAAACTTACATGTTTACTACAAATCCAATATCAGGTATATATAGCATATTTCAGCCGATATACCATTTACACATATTTCGTGTAATACAAACCACATAGTGATACATCTCCTTTGCTGAGATGTCAACCGATCAATCTTTAAAGTAAGAGATCACGTAGGTGCAATTATGTGAGTTTGTCCATTAAACATGTCCAAACCTTTAAGGTTGACGAAATTAATGGACTTCCATCTAAAATGCTCAACCAACAGATTGTTTTACCGAGAATATCATCTCGAACTTCTTCTTTAAACATTTTCATGTTTTGGACGACTCTTCAGAAGATCCAATAAAGTAGATGTTGTATATATAAAATCTAGTAAATGCATAATACATTGGCATATAAGATGGTTCACACATATCCCTGGGTATTATAAGCATTCACTTAGACGATTGATTGCTTTCGTCCTTATTGAGTAAATGCATATGACATGGTAATTTTACTGATAGGTGGAAACCTTCAGGAATTCGTATGTATTTATCTGTACTTCATACAGATTCGCAATAACCACATGCTTTAGATGCACGTCGAGTCCTTAAAAGACTTCCAGTCAAATACCAAAAAGGTAGTTGCATCCATAACAAGGAATATGTTACAAAGCAATCCATCTCAGGTTCCTGTAAAAGACTTTGTGCCATTAGTTGACTTTATTTTTCTCACTATGCACATACATCCACCTGTAGCCACTAGGGGTTACATTTTCAGATGTCAATCGCAAACACCCACCTGCGGCTAAGAGTGGCTCACATTATCGAGTGTTCGGGCTGCAGTACCAAGGTTATGCATTTTGCAAGAAAGCTGTTATTCTGCTTCGATCTCTCCTAGTTTAACCAATCATACCTTCGATGACATTCCCATAGAGAGTGGTTGAAAACCAATAACACTTACGGCATTATCAGTCGATACTTTGACTATGTCATCAACAATCATTGAATTACGATCGCAAATTTCTCTATTGCATGCATGCCTTATGGAAATCCTCTCATTTTGAGGTTTCATAGCCTTTGCAGAGATATTCTCTTATTAGGAGAATTATACTCAGAGGAATTAGATATTCCTTTGATAGTCTCTTTGAGAGCACTATCTTTCAATGATTGTGACTGGTTCTTTCCTTTTTAGGAGGAGAAGAATATTTTCAATCAACTAGTCATCCACGTTGTGGTGTATTTTAAATGACATACTAGCTACTACATTCACAACTTCTCATGAAGCAACTTGATTCGCAAATTTTTGAAGATATCAAATCTTCTGCATGTTGCTGAAAACATCAAGATGAGATACGTCCTGGTTTATCTTTGTCCAAACCAAGATTCTTCACGCCGTTTTTCAGGCGATAGCCTTTCCTCCCCTAAAAGGTGGGAAGACTTCCTCATCAAATTTACAAATCTTGTATAGAGTAGTAGCAACAGTGGAATGTAGCACGTCTCAAACAGAAAACATGACAATGGATTCATAAGTTCAAAATGCTTATGAATGAATAAACAAAATCACTCAGTGAATGCATAAGAACAATAAAATACTCACCATAAATTCCCAAAGCATCACCAGGATGATACAACATCAATAACCGACAAACAAGAGTTTCATTTAAGATACACTATACCACCCTAAGGTGATATGTCGAGTCATCTATGACTACCAGACTATACTTCCAGGAACCTGGTTAGTGTCTGTGCAAACTCTTTCAAGGTTAGCGTTATAAAACAAGCGGCCTTAATTCTCTCATTATGCTTTCTTATAAGCATCAACTTTCGAACTAAAATTCGTGGATGCTAGGACTGAGATCCTAAAAGTAAATACCAGTGAGAGAAGCAGGATGACCTTGACCCCAAGCAATGGAGATGCTCTAATAGCAGTTATAATTCCTGGTGTCTAAGAAGCAGAACATGTCATGAAATAATAATATAATAATATCTAAAAAAAATATCTTGTAGTAAATATATAAGTTGAAAAGTTTTGCCCATTTGTGTGCATATTTTTTTCCTCATTTATCGTATAGTTAATTATTAATTTTTTTTTTTTTTGATTGGTAAATTGTAGTGGCGGAGCCAGGAAGTTGGGAAGGGGGCTAAAAAATCATTGGCAGATAATGAAGTTTTTTGCGGCCGCAGGCCACAAATTTTTTTTAAGCGATTTAACACCTACGAAACAAAATCTTTTCTCTTTTAGGTCCTTGATGACTAGTTAGTAAACATTTTAGCACCTTAATGACTTGGAAATATTCTTTCCCTTAATGACTAGTTATTAAGCACGGCATAGACAATTGACGATATAAAATACTTACTTTGATAACCAAATACTGCAACTATATTTCTCTTGATTGTTGGTTACACACGTATTTGGGCTAGGATAGTTGGGCGCTTGGTCTCTTGACAGACTTGGTGGACTAAATTGGTCGAGTGGGTGGACTAAATAAATTTTTTTCCAAGACTAAAGGATAAATTTACGTACATGCTATGGTTTTATCAGAAAAAAGGGGGGGCTACAGCCAGGGTTAACCCCCCTTTGCTGTTGGAAAATTGGGTTAAAAACAAGAGGATGAAAAACGAGAAACAAAACAATGGTGTACCCCACGACTTCAAGGCTCTTTCGATTCTTTTAGACAATAATTCGACCTTTCCCAATTAACTTGGCGAGTACAACAGGTCTCTCGAATTATGCCTTCGGGATTCAATGAAGCCCTAACACCGTAATCGAATTCAAGGATTGTACTTCCTTGACCCGACCAAGAATCACACTGTTTAAGGTTCTAATGATGCTATTAGAGAAGAAGAAAACAGATTGCTTTTTGATGTGATGATAAACGAGCAAAGGGAGATGCTATTTATAGATGTTTTCGCATCTGTTGGGAATGGCGTCTGTTGGAATCGAAACGATGAATCTCTTCATCATCAGACATGAATGGCGTCTGTTGGAATCGAAGATTCTGGATATGATTCTAACTGTCGAAACAGTTACGTACCACCAAAAAATTCTTCCGGGGGCGTTGCCCCCTAGACCCCCACCAAGGCCCCCCCTTGGATAGCACAGTTGAAAATATTCCAACATTTGCTTCCGCCCATGGTAAACTATAATTGTACAAATTTTCTTCTTAATTTTCCTTCGGATTTCAAGCATGTAGCAACTAATAAGAATATTCAAGATTTTTTTAGTGAGGATGATTGCTAATTAGACAATTCTATATTCAGGTTTTTTATTAAGAGAAAATGGGTCATTTGTCCAAAAAAATTTAAAACACGGTTCAAATGGACGAGTAAAAAAAAGTACGGGTGAAATAGCCAAAAAATAAATAGGCAGGATGAAACTGGATTCATCCTGGCTTATACTTAAAAAATAGCAAGGATGAAACCGGATGCATCCGTGTAAAATAAAAATAAGAAAAAAATATTTGAAAATGGACAGGATGAAACCGGTTACATCGCCTATTTTTAAATTTTTGTCCATTTAAACAAGATATCTTTTTAATTTTTGGCTATTTAAACAGTATCAAAACCTAAGTGTCTTTTTCACCCAGGAATTATTGATTTTGGTCTTTTTGACCAATTTTGTGTTTTATTAATTACAAGGTCCCATAATAGCTAAAGATGGGGTTTGATATACACATTTTTAGTTTCCATTCATTTGCAATGCTTATGAATGTTATTGTTGAAATACTTAATAACCTCAATACAAGTACACTCTATAAAAGAATAAACTCAATATACTGGTCCGGTTATGGCTCAATCTATGTAAAAATTGCCTCTATAGAAAAATAATCCCGAGATTTTACTATATTACTAAATAGCAACAATTTTTTGGCAGCTATATATCTCGGAAGTACACACGTATCACAGTTAGTATTCCTACTTAGGCACAACTTTGTATTGATTTTCCGATTAGTTTGTGGAGCAATGAGCCAGTTCACTAATAGAGTGAAGCTCATATTGAAAATCATCCAAGCCTATCCGGAAGCAATTGGTCAATATTTTACTCGAGCTGAACTAACCATTTCTTTTGACCAACTTCCTATTCATTGTGCCCAAATGTCGAATTGAACATATTTCCGATATCACTAGTATTCAGTTTACTCTAACATCTCAACTTTTGATAGCCAAGTGAAATTTTAATATACAATCTCTTTCTTGAATATATCCTTCTCTCAACAACAACTAATCCAATATACTACTATTTATAAGCATATCATCTGGTATGGAATGAAATGTATCCTTGATGAACCAGTACCATGAAATGTTTAACCAAACACTATGAATAATTTTTGGATGTGTGTTGCAATTTGATGAGGGCATATGCAGTTTATAAATTCTATATTTGACAGACACTATTTTACAGTGGATATCCTCAAATTTATTATAGTTCAAGGTCTTTTGTGCATTCGCAAATCGTGGCCATGGCCTTGCTCTGATTTTTGGTTCTCTTTTGTCTCTCTATATATATTCGGATAGATTCTCCTGTTTGTTTATAATTTTTTCCCTATTCTTCTACTGATATTTCAATTACCTTTATAAAAATAAAATAAAACCACCTCCTCTATTTTAGGTCTTTTCTAGAAATTAATTTATTTTTTCATCAATAATTCTTTTTGGCCCACTGGTCAATCCCACTATTCAAACCCACCCCTGATGTGGCTCTGATGTTGCGTGACTTTTTAATTTTCGTTCTTTTCTCTTTGGTCTTTCTTTCTGTTAACGTGTTTGATTTTTTTATTTTCTTCTTTGATATTTCAGGATGAAAAAGAAGTAACAAAGGCATCTTCGGCCATTGGATCCATGGAAGTGTTTAGTACTTGAAAGGGGTTATGCTTCGTTATTAGTCTTTTAGGATTCTTTTCTTTTTCGTTGCTTCTCTCTTCGACTCAACTCCAGAAAACCCCTAAATCTTTAGGGTTTTTTAATTTTCAATTGGATATCAACAAAGCTGGGTTAATGCTGTAACGCGTTTTTGTCTCCTAAAGGTGTTAACTTTGAAGGTAATTCAATTCAAATTCATTTTATTTGTTTTCAGTTTACAATTTTTATTGAATTTCAACGTGGGTTTACTATCTTCACCGAAGTGGAGAATTTTTCAATCAAGGTTGTTGTTGTTTGAGTTTAGGCTTTGATGGGTATTAAAAATTCCTTAGAATATCCTCATGGAGTACTTGATATCTGGGATGAAGATTCTCTGTATTTACCCTTGCTGATCATGTCTAATATAGATTGTAATTTTAGATTTTGATGGAAGAACAAACGCCAAACACCAAAATGTTAGTTTAATTTACCATTGTTTGTGTGATTGAATTAAAGAAAATAGTTCAGAAGTATTTCTTAAGAGGAACCAAGTTTTTGGTCACAGGATTGTGTTGGACTCTTTTTTCTAGTTTTGTTAGTTACAAATGACAGGGGTTAAGACTTTAGTAGATGACCATGAATCTTTGAATATCAAATTTGAGCAAATCGTGAGTTAGACCATTGTCGGCCAATTGAATGTATTTTATTAGAATACTTGTAGATTTTCTAAAGATTGTTAAGATCTGTTTCAGTAATAGGTGAAATTCTCAGAAGTTCTTTTGATATAGTATAGTTAATGTGCATCATGCCGGTTTTGTTCTTAATCCCCGAAGGTTCTAGGTTCTGTAATAGAAAACATGTACTCGGATAGTGAAGTTTCCGTACGCATTTACATTGTTTCATATGGGATTTTAATTGTGGTGTTTTGCTTAAGAAATTTTTTAATTGGTTTTACTAGTAACTTTTTGAGCTTTGGAATGTCGTTTCGTTAATTGGATAATGAAGTTTCTGTATGTATTGACATTGTTGTTTACGGGATCCAGGTAACCACTGGTAGCCATTTTTCTTCTCAACCAATTCTGGTGAAGGCGATGGAATCATCTGGAGCACAAGTCCTGGACCAAATATTACGACTGATGCTTCCACGATTTATGGATCAAGTATATGCTCAATGTACTGACATATTGTTAACTTGAAATCAATTCAGGTAATTTTTATCAATTACCAAGTTAGATTTATCTATTTGTACACCGTGTTTGTAGTTCCCATCCGTTCACTTTACAATCAATTTATTGTCAGTCAAATCATTGCTAACAACAACCCAGCCAAGAGGTGTTGGCATCAATTTCTTTAACTAAATTATGATTCCATGAACCTGCAGAGGGTCATATAAACCATATGCATGGAGCGTCGTAGTTGATTTACAAACAAGTATCAATGTTTGGCATGGTCTGAGCCGAAACAAGTGTATGTCGGCTAACTGCATCATCAAATGCAACAATAAGATGGTTTTACTGGTTTAAACATTAATATCAAATTGACTTTGTCTGTGTGATAAGCGATCAAAAATGGCCAAGGGTAATCCTTGTCCACATGCTTACTACTGGTGTACAACGGTTGTAGGATGCCCAATGCGGAAGCAGGTGCAAAGATGTACACAGGACACGACAACTATGATTACAGCTTATGAAGGATACCACAACCACGCTTTACCGCCGCAAGACACAACAGAAAATCACTGCAGCTTCTACTAGGCTCGTCATAGGTTCAACCATGAGCAACAACAGAGAACCAACTCTCTCATCAAATACTCTATTCTTTTCACCATCTGCAACTCCTTTATCTCCTTGCACTGCTAACATTGCTACTCAAAGTCAACCTCTGCACCATCAAACTGCACACCAGTTGGCTTGTAATGTTAAAGCTTTAATCTTTTCGTGTCCTGAAGTCTATCATTAGAACTTGTATGTATTGCTTATACAGTACATGGTACAGTTAAAACACCCATTATTGTAATACATATCTATGTATAAATAAAATGGCATTTCTCCTTATGCTTAAGAAAGTTTTCTTTTAGAGTTTGAGCAATATTAAACAATTAGAAACAGAACTATAATAATGTTCAGTAACCAAAGAAAGCTGAACCATTTAAGTGTATTGATGAGTTTCTGCAGCAAAAATTCTGAACTAATTTTTCCTTCTTATAAATCCTCCGTCGCTAAAAATTTGCTTGTAATGGAATCACATTACACTCCATAATCTCGCTTCCATGTAAGTGAGTATGCTTGTACGTCGGTGCAGGAATCGCAAGTCAATGATCTTCTTCTATTGATCCATTCTTCAAATTTAGGGATTTTCAAGATTTTGGTTTATTTCTTGGTGCTGGATTTGTTTGAATAAAGCAAAAGAAAGTACTGTAATAAGAAGCCATGAATCTTGTTTGTCGCTGAAGGAAGAACTTCTTCTTGGTCGGAATCTTTCAGTTTTTAAAGAAGTCCGAAACTAAAAATTGAAACCACGTAAGAAGAGAGAATAAAACTTAGAAAAAAGAAAATCAAGCCACGTTATTGCCACCTCAGGGGTGGGTTTGAGGGTGGGTTTGACTTAGTGGGCTGAATAGAATTACTGTTTTTTTCATAGTGAACAACATCTAATTAGAATGAAAGGCAAAGGAAAACGGAAATCCAACACCAACATACAAATTCTCATGACATCATAAGTAGCAATTAAGCAATTTCATCTCGATCCTAGCAACTGATAGGATGGGTACTCTTAAGCAAAGATGATTGCTAAATAGTCTTATTTTCTTAATTACTTGATGATGATAATCGGATATATAAAAGTTAAAGGTGGAGTTTGGAGTTTTTATATACGTATTTTTCTTTGAATCTGTCGTGAATATGTAGTTGAATATATAAAAATTAAAGGTGGAGCTTGGAGTTTATGTATACACATTTTTCTTTGAATGTGTTGCGAAAATGTTGTTGAATATATAAAAGTTAAAGGTGGAGTTTGGAGTTTATGTATACATATTACTAGAAAAAAAAAGGAAAAAAATCTAGTTGACTTCGAACATTTTCCCTTGGGAACCATATTTGAGACTTTAAAACATGCCAAGATTGCAGTTTATAGGTTTTTGCATAAAGTACTTTCACGGCAGTTGGTGTTTGAGTACTGCAAACTTTCCTCGTCTGTTCCTTCTTTGGTTGCTGTTTTAGGACAGAATGTGGATTAATTCCCAATCCTTGTAAGTCTGCAGTCTTGTGTTACTGGCAGCCGGGTAATTTCAGTTTTGATTCATTTGTAATCCTGGCTTTGGCTAGGTTTCTCTTTTCTTTAATACAACCTTTTTCATTCGAAAAAAAAAAGATTGCAGTTTATAGGTTTGATGCATAAGTATAGCAGAACAACTTATTTCTACTATTTACTTGATGAATATCATCAGTTGCCCAATGGATTTAATAACCCAAAGGAACTGCCGAATAATTTTAACTATATCTATTTAGTTTACACAACCATCGCAGTGATCAATACCGCTTACCTGCACATATCTTCCTCACAACTTCTATTTGTATATCTGCATTTAGTTTAAAGAGTCAATTACAACTACTAATCAAGTATAGTATTTATGTGTGGAACAAAATGTATTGCTGATGAATTTGTATCATCAAATTTCGTTTATATCACTGTTAATACATTTCTACCGTTTGTCGTTATTTCATGTTCTTTTTCTGAAACGGTGAAGGTTAAATTGGAAAGAAGAAAAAAAGAACGAAAAAAAAAAGGTCCTTCAATAGAAAAGCCCAAGCCCACTTTGTAAAGATTTCAGCCCAGTTTTACTTGATAACTTTCGAGTGAATGGTTAACTGACTAAACATGCAAGAAACTTGTAACCTCATCAGTGACTTGTCTGGGTTTTTTCTTTAGCCATAATTCTTCCGTTACACTCTTCCCAAATGGACCAACAAACGGCAAATATTAAACAAGATCAATGAATTCTACCCTTATATTGCCATTGCCGTAGGTCCAATCAGGCAACTAGTTTTGATTATGACCTTTCAAGAAGTAGCTACTTCCATATTGTTGTTGCACATTTTGCAGATATGATTGGCCTATTCTTGAGCATGCCAACAGAAACAACATCTTAATTCCATGTATTTGATATCCTTTCTTATTCTGTCAGTGGCTCTTCAAGAAGCCAATCATAACAATATTTACAAGAGAACATTTTATCCAAATTTTGTATTGCTTCTATGATAAGGTTGGTGGATACCAATTGACGTCATCGTTGCGGTTAAATCTTTTAGAAAAGAAACTGATGATGGGTGAACTTTGAAAAGGATATTCTACCTGTCATTTGAAATCATTTGTTTCACTTTTAATCTTACATTTCTTCTTTTTTTGATCGGTCAAGAGGAAAATTCATTGAAAAAAAGGTACTTAGGGGGTACCTCAACCCAATAAGAACAACCGAAACAAAAAAGGGAAATCGAAAGGGGATTCGGTCGCCTAAAAAAAGACGAAAAGAAACAAAAGTACAAATAAACCAAGAAGGTCTTGCGACCTTGCTTCTCAAAATCAAGCTCAATGAGAATGATAGAAATTTGTATCCCACAATGCTATCACCATATTGGCCATTAACCCTAGCATTTTAGTGTTAGACTCCGCCCAAAAGGAAGCTTGAATCTTGATATCTCTAATCAAACTTGTCAAATTTCTCTTCTTGTTGTTGAAAATCCTTGCATTTCTTTCTTTCCAAATGCACCACCATATTGCAACCGGCAAATTGTTCCAAATCTTACATTTCTTATTTCCAGCCTATTATGTGCTCTTGGGAATGAATCTTTTAATGAATTGTTGTTTTGCTACTTTTCTGGCCAATTACCTGATTGAAGTGCCATATATAACCAATGGAAATAGCGGAATTGTCTTTAATTATATGGTTTTGCTTTCTGTATTTCTAGATTCCTTTTCCTTGTGGCTTTTGTGAATCTCAAGACAAGATTGTAACATCCAACTTACTAAACTTTTTTGGCAAGCGGATTTTCTCCCATGAACTTCAGCAGATCCAATTTTGCTTTTGTCTGAGGGGTGGTAGTAGTGCTGCTACAAGCTTGATTTCTTCGGTTTATATTCATATGTATGGCTCTATTTATTTTTTTATTGTTGTTTCGGCTAAATCTTCCAAGATTTACTGGTTTACTTAGTAGTATTTCTTGTTGTTTTCTTTTCTAATTTGCTTTTTCTATCATCTGCACTTCCATTGTTACTTGGTTTAATTATTGAGAACCTTCATAAGATACTGTAAAACAACAAATGTAGATATTTAATAAGTTCCTACTATGGAGAAAAAGAATCCAAAAGGCGTTCTTCAGTATTGAGATGGATTCCAATCTTCCTCCCCAAGGGAGAATCGTAATAACGGTTACTTTTCCCAGTGTCTAGTGTCTACCAAGTAGTAATAATGATAGTGTCTACCAAGTAGTAATAATTAATGATAGTAATAATGATAGTGTCTAGTGTCTACCAAGTAGTAATAATGATAGTGTCGTACCGAGAGGAAAAAATCCCCAAGTGCACGTACAAACGCCAATAACAATGTCAAAGCTAATTGTCAAGGTCACGTGTGTGATGATTGTTGAATTCATAGCCTTCCCTTAATCTCCTGGCCTTGTTTTTATTTACTCCCTCCGTCCCACATATATAGGCGGAATTTTGGTTTTTGTTTGTCCCACTAAATAGGCGGACTTTGCTTTCCAAGATGAACTTTTCCATATATACCCATATTTATTGTACATAGGTAATTGTGTTGGAGATAAGACGAAGGGTAAAACAAGAAAAAACATATAAAATTATGAATCCCATGCAATTTTCTTAATATACGAGAATTGTCTCTCTCCGCCTATATATGTGGGACGGAGGGAGTATTTTTTATCCTTGTCATTAAATTTCCTCCAGATTACTAACAAGGATGGATACTCAAAAATTTCGGATTAGAACTTTACTGTTCGTCCAGTTAACTAACATAGTATGAAAATACACAAAAATCATCCAAAACCGTTTAAAGAAAATTGCATGTATTAAGAAAATTGCATGGGATTCATAATTTTATATGTTTTTTCTTATTTTACCCTTCGTCTTATCTCCAACACAATTACCTATGTACAATAAATATGGGTATATGGAAAAGTTCATCTTGGAAAGCAAAGTCCTTTATTTAGTGGGACAAAACAAAAAACCAAAATTCCGCCTATATGGGACGGAGGAGTATTTATTATACACATATGATCCAACGTGGAATGAAATGAATCATTGATGAACTTGTATCATTAAATGTTTAACTAATTCTTATGAATAATTTTTGGATGTGTGTCTTTATTTGCCGAGGCATGTTCTTTGTGTTGGCGTGCAGGGGCAGAGCCATAAATTTTCCTATGGGGAAGCAAAAACGGTTGAGGGTAGGTAAAAGGCAATAATTAGGCTTCGGATATGAAGAAAATGGTTTAGTGTAGAATTGGACTTGGGAGCTAGCCCGACAGCTGCTTACCCTCCCCAACTGGTTGGCGTGTGTAGTTAATGAATTTTCCATCAAAACAGTATTAGCTTGATTTATTTTTCTTAAAAAAAAATATTTCCTTGAAAAGTTTAATACATACTCTATCTGATTTTGACCAAATTTCATGCCACATACCCATTAAAAGAAAAAAGTTGAGGCTTTTTCTGCATAATAATCTTGGAAAGCGTTACTTAGGGTATTTTTATTTCGTGTTTGCAGAGTTTTGCTCGTTTATTTACAATTTTTTCTCTTTTCTTGCACAAGTTTTCATCTTTCCTTTCATACACGTAAAAGAAAAAACATCTCTTCCGTCAATTTACTGAAACATGCTTTAGTCGTGGCTAGCACCTAGTTAGTAATTCTCCGAATCATTCCCGAATGATTCGCGAACGTATCCGAACCGATCGAATCCGAACGATACTTCGAACTATTTGAACTCCGAACCTAGTTCCGGATTATATGGACCTCCACGAATGATTCGCGAACGTATCCGAACCGACCGAATCCGAATGATACTTCCGAACTAGATTCGAACGCCCAACCTCGCTCTCCGTAAGTAACTCTCTCCACTGAGTTCATTGATTGGTTTTTCTTTGATTTTGTATATACTTTATATTTAAATACAATTATTCGGTTAAAATTTTCTATTGGTAGTTGTTTAACCAGGTGTTTTATGTGTTGATTTTTGTTTAAAAGTCTATAAACTCGCTTTGTAATACATTTATGCGATTAAATTGTTTACTTATTATTAGATACTCACGCTAAAATATTTTTTTCCATCTTTAAATCATATACAAATAAAATTCGTCTCGTAATAAAGTCATAATACTTATCAATTTATCATATATATGAGCCGAATTTTAAGTGTCGAACTCACATTTATAAAACGAATATGCACGTACGTATGCCGTTCCGAACTACTGTCCGAACAACGAACCGTTGACCGGATTATTGACCGTATCCGACTATCCGAATCCGTATAGTTCCCGCACGTATGCCGTCCCGAACTACTACCCGTACCCCGAATTGCTAACTAGGGGCTAGCATAAAACATGCTCATTTTCTGGTTTGTATTTGACTGTTGGTTATACTGACCAACTAATGGCTAGAATGATGATGGTCCAAGGAAAGTGGAGTTTTTTCTTTCTTTTTTTATTAATAAAACAGAGAAGCTGCAAAACACAACATTCTCAAATACAACCTGACACTCTGTTGGGTTAGGTATAAAACAAAGCAGAGCATCTTCCTTAAGGTATATTATAGAGATATTGCCACTAATATCCTTAATATCAATTCACTGAAGAGAAGTGGAAAAATCTTAAAAGGTTTGGACCTTTCCAATTTCAATTCTCAAGAGTGTTAGACTCAATAGAAAGTTTTGCTGCTAATCTAATTACCGAATTGTTTTGATCATGCCCCATTTTGATTAGGTTGTCTAGGATAAAACCAATAGCTTCAAAATTTCTCCCCTTCATCTGTTGTGATCCTAGGTGATATCTTCCTTGAACTTCTATGTGGTAATCTTTCTTTATTTCATGTAGAGTTGTTTCATCCTGAGATTGAAAGTCAATATTGGATTTGTGCAACTCCTTACCCATTACAGCGGTAGTTCTACTCATATTGTTGCTATGTTGATTCCAAATATAGTGTCTTTGAAGTTCCTTGCTCGTATACAGTTCTTTGAGAAGGACATAGCAACCATAGCAAAGTTAGTATAGAGAACTAAGTCACCATATTATAACACTGTTGGAATGCACATCCCTGATGTTTACGCTAATAGTGATTCCATTTTTTTCTTTATGATGCCTTATTAGCCTTTCTGTGTTAGCCTCAGAGTTTCTTAACTTGCAAATGGAAGTTATTCAAGATATGACTTGGGTTATGCACCACCCTATTGAAAGAAGTCACAAAGAACTTTCCAAATGAACCAACAAATTTTCGCAAAGGTAGAGTTCCAACCGCCAAGCTGATTATCTAGAGTAAACCAGTTACTAGGCGAATCATAAAAAGAAGGAGGAGTCACCACACATTTGATGTTGAATACCAAAGAGATTAATTCAAACTGAAGAGTCGGAAGGACATGACATGAGAACACGAGTTATACCATCATTAGCACAGTTGCATATCTTACAAATGGGGTCAATGTAATAATGAAAAATGCAAGATGAATTGGCATTAGTTGGGAGGATATCATGATCACATTTCCAGATGACTAGTAGAATTGTTGGTGAGGTATCCAGGTTCCATATTTTCTTCCAATAAATATTTGGGGTATCATTGGCATATTTTGAATTTTATCTTCTCATCATATAGTGACTTAACAGAAAAGTCCCCTCTGCTAGTCAAACTCCAGATCATATGATCTTCCTCATTTATGTTTTGATGAGTGTTATGAATGGCTAGTTTATCTAAATGAGAGAACCATAGGGATAAAATGTTCACATCCCAATCTCCAGCAGTGTTGAGAAGTTGATTGACAGTTATGAGATTAGTAGGGCATTGTAAAGGTTTTTAGGATTCTTTTTTGTCCAAATATCCATTTATCCTTCCAGATATGAATTTGCTGACCATTTCCCATCTGTAGTATTTCTGGATGTTGGTAACCCCTTCAAGAATGTCTTTCCATATCCAAGAGTCTATACTTTTTTGTTTTATTCTCATTCTTATGACTTCCTGATTAGCAAAATGATTTGCTTTTAGAGGTTTAGATCAAAGAGAATCTGTTGAAAATGAGTCTTCAATCAATTTTTGTTATCAAAGCATTGTTGAAGAATTTCATATTTGTGGAAGCCCAATCCGCTTAGATCTTTTGTTAACAATAACCCGGGCAATGTAGTACAAACCCTTGGGTTTGTCAGGATCTTTATTCCAGGAGAAATCCTTTTGAATGGAGTTTAATTCCTCGCACGTAGCTTTTGGGAGCTTGAATAATTTGTTTGGTATATGCTTGAAGTAGAGGTAACATAATTTATCATAGTAACTTTCTCATTAGTAGACATAGTGGATTTCCATCCATCCAACCTATCCTTTAATTTTGTCTATGCAAGGTATGAAGGCTTGGACCTTGCTCTTTTTTGTGAGTATAAGGGATCCCATATATTTATCCTTGATGTCATTTTTTGGACCTTCATAAAACTACTAATGTTGTCAGCAATATCTGGAGCAATGTTCTTATTGAAGAAAATATAAGATTCAGAAAAGTTTATCATCTGACTAGAGGAGATCCTAAAATCACTAAAAAACTTTACCAGATTCTTGCATTCCTCCATATTTGCCTACTAGAAAACCATATAATCAGCAACAATAAGATGGATAATAGCAGGGGCTTGAGAGAAGATCCAAGATATTCGACATTTACAAGACTTCTGGAGAGGTCTTCCATGCATAAAAGGAACAAATAAGGGGATAAAAGATCTCCTTGTCTGAGACCTCTGGAGGATTTGAAGAAATTTCCAGGAGAGCTATTAATAAAAACTGCCAAGCTGGTGTTGGAGATGTATTGGTGAATAAGATTGCAATATTTTTCACTTAAGCTCATTTCAAGCATGACAGTTGTAAGAAATTCCCAATTTACTATGTCGAATGCTTTAGCCATATCAAATTTTATGCCCATAATACCTTTTCTTAACATTTCTGATGTTCATATGATGGATGAGTTCATGAGCAATGACAATGTTGTCAGATATTTGTCTTCCATGAATGAATGTAGATATGAATGGGAAAATGATTTTAGGTAAAGATATGGGTCCGAAGTGAGATGGGGCGGTGGGGTTTTCAATTTTTGTACGGGGGGGAATAAAGGCGAATTCATTTCCTTAAGGATGAATCCAGAGTTGAAAAAGTTTTGAACCATTGCAACAATGTCATCACCAACTGCATCCCAGTTGGCTTGGAAAAGATTTTCAGAGAACTGGAAATGTTTTGGGGTGTTAAGATAATGATGTTATGGTTTATGTTGATTTTTTTTAGCAGTAGCCATGTCTTCAAAATGAGATGTAAAATAAATAGAAAGCTCAATATCTTTGATGTTAATGATCTAATTTCCTTCACCATTATTGATCAATCAATTTTGTTTCTCCTTATTCTTTTTTTAGCAGAATCATGAAAAAACTTGGTGTTCCTATACCCTACTATAATGAATTGGTCTCTTCTTTTGGTTCTCCAGAAACTTTCTTGTATGTATTCCAGTGGTCCACTTTTTTCTAAGTTTCTCTGATGGTTGAGCCTCTATTGGTGTCAAATTTGTTCTTGGTGATCCATTCTAGTTGATGTAGGCCCCCCTCTAGGTTGGATTCGATATTTTCATGCACAACTTTGTTCTATAATTTGACTTTGACTTTAACCTCCTTCAATTTCCTTGCTATGGTGAAAGCACGGGATCCAGAGTGTCTCTTTTTCCAACAATCAACTATAATGTCTTTACGGTATTGATGGTCAAACCAAGGACCAATTTTTTTTAGGTATTTAACTAGGGTTCTAGTATGGGTTAGTGCTGAGTAAAATTGGGTTGTGATCTGAACCAATGGAAGGAAGGTTGGAGATGATAGAGTTCGGAAAAATATCAATCAAGTCTTTGTTCAGTGAGGAGATATCCCACTCTTCCGTTTGTCCAGATGAAGGGACATCCAGTAAAGGCAAGATCAGTAAGATTATGTAACGAAAGGAAATTTACTCGAAATACAAAAGATTGATAACAAGAAAAGAAATATTAAATACAGTAAGGAAATACATAAGATAGGGGAGAAAATTTAAAATTCTTGCTAAATATATAATATCAACTTCAGTACATGAGCTATCAAGGATGTATCACAGCCATAAAGAGAAGCTTGTTTGAGCAAAAGAATTTTCTTAGAAGAAACTTAATTTATCAGTAAAAAAAGAACCCAGAAGATATTTATATAACAAATATATGAACTGAAATACCTCACTAACATTTTTCACAAATAAAATACAAGTTCTGTATAGTGTCATCCATCCATTTACATAAGCATTCCAGTACCTAACAATTGAAATTTAAGCATACTGCAGTGTTCCCAAAATAATCTCAAACCACTAGTTATGCCATGATATATACATATATAAGGACGACAAAGTAAATATAAACTTTGCGTCATTAGCTTCGCTGCCGCAAGCTTCTTGTAGCTTGATGCTCCAGAATGAATCCTAGCTATAAAAATTTCAAGAGGAAATCATCTAGTTTTTCTTGGAAACCGTAAATCAAGAAAATATATTCATCTTTATTCACAAGAGCATATATATATGTCATGGCACTGTTTTACTGGGAATGTGTTGAGATGTTGGTAACTAGTTCTATTGAATCTCCCATGTTTAATTACTTAAATACTTTTGTACAAAATTTATATCATATGAACGAAAATCATTGAAGTAATTTCAGTTCATCCAGATCTTGGTTGTCTAATATCTTCATCTTTTTTTTTAGTGTTTAAAAACTCACTTTAACAAGTTCTGTTGGATTTTTATGGACAAGAATGTACCTCTTTTTTCTCCCCTCTCTATACGTATAATTTTAGACTTCTGAGTGACAGGGAGGGGGTTTTTCCTTCCTGGACAGGTTGAAATCCAACCTGTTAGAAGGAAATTTTTTGGTCCGTTACAGATTATATCTTCCTCAATTTTCCTTCAGCTTCAGAAGAATCAACGGGATGTTGGCTATACTTTTCATGATCATGGAGAATAATATTAAGCTCTTCCATAATAAGCCAAGGAAGAGTATTATTCATATCAGTATTCTCAATCATATTCCATGAGTTCAATTTATCTTAAGTAGTGTAGAGGCTACCATAATATCCTGCGAATAACCAAGGACTACCATTATTACGAATAATTGTGGCACTTATATACCACCAACAATTTTAATACCACCAAAGTCCTATTTCTGTGTAGTTACTTCATAATGATCCAATATATAAATGTTAAAAGATGGGGTTTGGAGTTTACATATACATATTTTTCATTAAGTTTGTGGTAAAAATATAGTTAATTATACTTAATAAAAGAAAAAGAAAAACATTTAGTTTACTTTGGACATTTTTCCACGGGAGACCATCTTGGAGACTTTAATGTACACGGAGATTGATTTTTAAAACCTGGATGATGCAAAAATTATAAATTAATTGGTAAAATAACTTGTACTCCATGAGCATCATCTTTTAACTAGCCGATTTACTAAAGCAAACTTCCCGATGGACAATTTTTATTATATTTGTTTAGTTTACTCCACCATCCTAGTAAAAAATTCAACAAAAATGCTCTCCCACAATCCTACTTATATTTTTCTTACAACTTTCATTTGCATAGTCGCATTAAGTGCAGCAAGTAATAACAACTATTACTTCCGGTTCTTTATAAAAATAAGAAAATAAAATAAAATAATCTATTATCATTTGTTTTCATGTTAGCTTAAAATTAGACCAAATTTGCATGAACAACCTAACTCCATCTGCGGAAGTCTCTTCAGTGCAAAATATCTTGATCAACAACCTATTCTACAAGGCATTCATACCATACCTTCCTCTTCCAGTCCTCAATGGAGAAAACTGACATCAATTGTCCCTACCATGCAACAACTGATTTTCCATAGGATTGGAAATGGGTTATCAAATCCAGTAGAAGCCAATTGGATTCCACACTCACCACATCTAGACCCAGCACAATGTTACCCATTACGAATGGTAGCAGATATCATAGACCCAATCTCTCATACCTGGAATCAAGAAAAATTAAGCACCCTTCCCAATCCTATAGCCCAAAAAATCATAAACATCCACCTTCCTCAGAATAACTCACAGGATAAAATTATCTGGCCACACTCAAAGTCTGGAAAATACACTACCTCTTTGGGATATAAATGTCTAACCTATGGTCAACCAACTCATATCCCTCTTCGACCTACCAAATTCCTGTGGACTTTACCATGTCCCCCAAAAATTCGGCTTTTCTTGTGGAAAGCAATCAATGAAGGATTACCAACCTTCTCTCTCCTACATCATATCCATTTGACCAATTCTGACATACGCCCCAGATGTAATGTTGATTCAGAATCGGCGAGTCACCTTCTAATTCATTGTCCGACGGCGAATACATCCTGGAACACCTTATTCACTCAACTTACAAACACACCAAACTCCAACTCCCCCCTCACTGTCACATTAACACCTCAGACAAGCATCTCCCAAATCCTACAACAATCTGCACCAACAACTATAATCTCCTCATTTTGCTTTCTTTTTTGGACCTTATGGTTAGCTAGGAATGACCTAATTTAACTCCAAAAACAAACAACTTCAGCCGAAATCTTGATCTGGGCTCAAAAACTGCAACAAGAATTCACCGCGGCACTAGATTCCTTTCCACTGGTCCTATATTGGTTTTGTCAATTTAACAAATGCTTTTACAACTGATCAGATATTTAATTTTGCATATTCATTTATCTTGAAAAATGTAGCTATTTGAAAGTTAGTATATTTAACTTTAAATATTTATTGTTGTTATTTGAAAGTCGTAAAAACATGATTAATTGGTTTCAATCAATCGAAAAGGAAAAATATATAGTTGTGATTGTTAGAAAATTACAGCAAAAACTGAACGACAAAGGGCAATAAAAGTTCAAGATGGCTCTATTGAAACCATAAAAAGAATGCATTTGTATTCGGCGTTTAGTTATGTATGTTATAAATACACATTTTTAGAGTATTTGAGGCCTCCCTTCTAAGTACATAATATCTAAAATATGTGTATGGAAGCACAAATAACTTAAACGAATTCAAATAAATTGGTCACATAATGCCCACAAAAAATATTGAAAATAGTTTCATTACGACACAAGTTATTTCTAGTAATCTCAAGAAAACAAAAACATGGCACTACCCTATATTTGTGTTTATTTTACTTGTCACAAATGGTAATACCCTATATTCACGTTGTTTTATTTTTTCACAACTCAATTAATGATATTTCTTGTTATACATGATGAAAATTTGTATTCTTGTCTGTTGTAATAAATATATCTTTCAGATTTGATCTCAGAATTCTTCGAAGAAATTTGAAATCTCTATAGTTCTAGAGAATTGAAATAATTGGATGAAATTTAATTCATAACCGAAGAATTTGAATTTGAAATTTTCTTTAGAAAACCAATCAAATGCAGTTAAATAAAGGAAACGAAGAAATATAATGGGTCGGGTACAAGTTGATACATTTCGGAACCTTGTGGTTATGATTTCGAATCATTAATCAAAAACTCTTATGTGATCCCCTGATTTCTTTTCTTTAATACAAAATAAACAGATGCAGAGAAAAGAACACCGAGTTTCACAAACATAGATAGATATATAATCTCACAGTACATCATCCGTAAGAAAGAAAACATAAAATTTAGAATGCCAAATGACACAACACAAATACAAAAACAATAGGCACTTTTGAAAATAGTTTATTTCACCCTAAAAGGTGTTGTAATCCAGGGGTTTTTGGTGATGTCTTATACCCACAAACACCACATAAGTTAGAAAATTACATACACATTACTATAGTGCCCTCGTGCCCGTCGAATATCAGAAAATTAAAAAATTACATACACTTTACTACAATACCATCATGCTCATCGGAAGATTAAGGATCCAAAGCTACATCGGTATAAATAACAGGATTAGTGTATTTGTATCTTAGTAACTTTATCCTGATCTTTATCGAGGCCCCAGAATGTTTTCATTGTATAATTCATCTCTTTTAGGTATCCTCAATGATCAAGCACTTAGTTCGGGGTTAGAACTTTATATGAAAACGGAAATTTATCTGGCATCCATCTCTAAATACACACCATAAGTAATCATATTTAGGAACAAAATTTCACACTAAATCACCGGTTATGGATTAGACAATTTATAGAGCATACTTAAGCCATTTCACTGATATGGTACGAAAATATTGAAAATCGCCCTAACTTATCAAGATATGTTAATATATTAATGAATATTTCACTCGTATTTAATCGATTTTGTCTCTTTGAACAACTTTTTACTTATTCTCGCAAAACTTCGAATTCCAACTCTTATATATATATATCACTTTTATTTAGTTTACTCTAGCATCTAAACTTATGACAATTAGGTAAACATGCAACACATAACTCTTTCTTGAGTATGCTCTCCTCTCAACAACAACAATTAATCTAACATGCTACTTATAAGCATAGGATCAATTATAGAATGAAATGAATCATTGAGGAATTTATCTTGAAATTTTTAACTAATATATGCATAATTTTTGAATGTTTGTTGTTATTCGACGAGGCATATGTTGGCGTATTACCAGTATATACATTGTATATGTATGTTCTCAAAAAAAAAAAAAAAAAAAAAAAAAAAAAAAACAAACAACATGAAAAAGTCTAATTCGAACATGTGGTTAGTAGTTCAAATTTTCAGGCTAAAAAACACAAATTCATAAACAATAAATAAATCGGCTGAAAAATACAAATTCATAGACAATAAACCTTTTCCTCATTTTATTACTAATATTTTTATGATC
The DNA here is from genome assembly GCA_023531295.1 of Papaver armeniacum. NCBI lineage: Eukaryota > Viridiplantae > Streptophyta > Magnoliopsida > Ranunculales > Papaveraceae > Papaver > Papaver armeniacum. The sequence goes on from JAJJWW010014763.1 coordinate 128,262, forward strand.
CCAAATCCCAAACATATTTTTTCATCTCTCTCAACAAAAAAGATGAATGAAATATAAATAAAGCCAATGAATGAAAGAAAAACAACTTTGTGCCGGTGGGACCCAAAATCCATCATATGATAAATTTTACAGCAGCCGTAGGATCAGGAGGTGAAACTGCTGCGGATGATGAAGATTTGGCGGTGACAAATGAAGAAGCATTGACTTCTGTTGACCGGGTCCTCTTAAAGGATTTCATGACCTGAAGTTTCACCTGAGTGGAGCACCACAGACACGTGGTCCTCTGTGCGCCTGCCGCATCATCACCTTCTTGGTCTCCACTAGTTTTGGTCCAGCAGCCACGAATTACGTCCAAGAAATTGAAGAAAAGACTAAAGGCTAGGACGACCCATTGAGCGTACATATACCACGGAATACTTTTTGATGGAGATGGGGTTGGATAAGAAGAGGGTGAAGAAGTGTTACACTTGCAATCTTCATCAGGAATAGGTGATTCAAACTCCGATGGGCCCCTTCTCCTGTAATTATGCATTCCTAAGCCAGATGTTGAAGAATTAAGACTAGTTGAGAAAGAGTTTTTCAAACCATGAATTCAAGAACAGTTCAAATTACCATTTTCTATATTGAAAAAACTAGGACCATGAATAGATGATGAATTTTCATCATGACCAATACATGAAGAACTGTTAAAATTACCATTTAAACCGCCGCCTGAAGAACTGTTGAAATTAGTGCCCAATGAACCATAACATGAACTGTTGAAATTACCAAATGTGGAAGAATTATTATTTGACACATTTAAAGCAGTGATACTCTTGGAAGAAAGCGATGATGAGTGTCGCAATTAAAAGATTATTGCGGTTCATATTAACAAGAAAGTATTGGTAAACGGTTGTTTGAAGAACCATTTTGATGGGATAAGAACTAAAATTGTTGGATGCTCAATATCCAAATCCAATATTATTATTTTTTGATAAAAGGACAAAAGAAAAGCCTACCAAAAGTACAAACTGTGGTCACAAAATGGTATATTAAAAGAAAAGATGCCTAAAATATACAATATAAATCATCAATTAGGCATAAAAGATAAATATACACCAAAGTACAATCGATGTATATTGAATAACAATCATCAAATAACACATAAAATAAAATAAAAAAACATTTTGAATATGAGCATGTGGGTCCAATCAAGTCTTGTCATATGTTATAACGCACTTAAATAGAGAGTAAATAAAATTCACATCGGTTACTACTTATTCAAATTGAAAAATTTGTAGAGAACACTGCTTAATTTAAGCTAACTTAGACACTACATTTTTCATTATGATTGGTTCCACATGCCCACGTCAAAGATTTATTCAAGAAAATGATGGTAGAAATTTTAATAAATTAGAAAGAAACCAAAATAACCAAAAACATTTAAGCTTCGGAAAAGTGAAGAAAAAAAAACAATCCTGTTATAGGAGCGGCAAGTTCCATTAGAGGGGCGGCAGTGAACAGGAAAAAAAAGGGTCATTACATGATAATTCCAAGTGCCCCTTATAAAATAAAACCTGAAAATGACTAATTGACCCTTACATAGTTTAATGTTGATAAACTAGTTTAGTGTTGATAATCTAGTTTAGTTTTGATAATCGAATTTCACTTATATTTACTCTAAAACAAATCAAAATCAGATTTTTAGAGTAAAGAAAAAAAAGTTTAGAGGAGAAGAAAAAAAAACTTTTGTGATATTTGTGAAACCCTAGATTTTGATTCACTCAACCACAATGAGTGATTCCAGTGGCAAATTTGAGATGGGTGAATCTCTATGTGATAGAGAAAACAAATATTACATACCTCTTGATGGAGATCCTGATATGGAGTATTTGTTAGATGGTAGAGATGTTTTAAACCAAAGTCAAGGTCAATCTCAATAAATTGAAGAAATTAGCCAATAAAGTGAAGAACCAGAGCCTCAAAATGACCAGTTATACTTCTAAATTAGTTCCCATTAGCTTTCTGTCACTCAAAATTATCTAAAGTACTAAAAAAATCAAAACTTTTATATTTTCAGAAGAACTTACCGTTGGAATTGTGCTCTTGACCAACCGTAAATTATTGAGTACCAACCGTAATCGGTTCAATTCTGGGGGAAAACCCAATCTAATACGATTCACGGTTGGTAAAAAAATCGGATCCAACGAACTGCCCCACTACGGTTTGAAACATGACAAGATATAACAACCGTAATGGATAGCGATTTAGTAACTAATGAATCGAGATCAACAGTGAATCGACTTACGGTTGGTATTTCAACTAATTTTTAAACCGGATAAATTGCAAAGACACGAGGATGATATACTCGGTTGGTAATGTTGTTTGAGTTACAAACCGTAACTCAATTACGGTTGATAAATGATGATGAAAATACAAACCGTAACTAAACATTTTTTTTCAAAACTAAGAACTTACGGTTGGTATTTGATTAAAGGAATCGAAACATCAACCCAAACTGATTCTGGTTCATATTTGAGTTATTACCAACCGTAACTCACATGCAACACGGATATTTCAATTTTTGTTCCAAAACCCGATTTTTGATACAAAACTAACTTCAATCTTAGTCAACCTTCTTCTTAGTATCTCTAATATAGTTTTCAATCAACGATTATCAATTTTTCAAATTGCTTGGATTAATCGAGGTTGATGAAAATTTCAGTTTTAATGGAGGAGGAGAAGAGAAGATGAAGATGAAAAAAACTGCTTATTTTGAGTTTTCTGATTCATTAGGTTTACAAATAGGGAAGGATAATTATGTCTTTTCAGCCAAAAAAATGGGTAAATTAGTCAATTTACACCCCATTAGACATCCCCTAACCAACTAGAGGGACATTGTTATCACACTTGCCGCCCCACTAATGGAACATGCCGCCCTTATAACAGGATTGAAAAAAAAGGAGCAAAAACTTTGTGACTGAGACTTGTGGGTATAACACCATATTATCTATGGTTTTATATATATTAGTTTTCAATGGAGGATAACCAATATCTAGAGCATACTGAGCCAGTTCACAAAAGTATGAAATTATCATAAATAAACAGAAGTAATTGATCAATATTTTCGTCTAACTAAACTACTGTCTCTTCTTACCAATTTATCACATATTAGCCCAAAATCTTAGATATTCATGGGGTTATATTTCCTATATTACTCGTTTCTAGTTATTTT
>JAJJWW010014764.1:600000-791957 GCA_023531295.1 Papaver armeniacum
TGTATTCAATTATACTCGCAGATTTCTATTTGCTTGAATAAGTATTGAGTCGAGAAAGTGAGATATAACTCTTTGATATACTTTTATTAAGATTGAGTCTGACTGTCTAGTTGATTCTCTTAAAATTATATTGGAGTTTGTCCATACGGATTGCTAAGCGAAATATTGGGTGTGTTTGTTAGACCCCCGCTTTTTCACTAACCAAATGACCTCCTTGTACTGATCCTTCCCCATGATAATGCCATGTTGTATACGACAAACAAACACCATATTTGAGCAAATATAATGAAATCCAACTCAGTGAATGTAACCATTGATAGACACATTTTTGTGTCTAATTTGATCTCAATACTATATATTGTTGGCACTCGATTTTGTATTAATTTTGGTGTTTTACGTGTTTGTAGGCATCTTTGGGAAATAAACATTTTTGGAAAATTCGACTCGAAAAGTTGATTTGGCACCGGAGGACACGTGTTATTCGGACTCTTCTTGTTGGTTAAGGGGCACCTCAATTACTAAGGGGCACCCGGTTGCTATTCGCACCCCACACCGGATATGGGGACGCCTATCTTCATCACCGTGAGAATTGTTTTAGCGGGAAAGTTTTATTTGAAATATCTCTGCTACGGCGTGTATTTTGGGAATGATTTGGGAGAGATTTTTACATGGATATTCTCGTTGATTTGGTTTGTAATTATCTGTTACACTAAACAGGGAGAGGTAATTGATTCATGCGAGAATAAATGAAGATATGGGAACATTTCCCAAAACAGGGGAGGAAAAATAGTCGAGTTAGTTGAAGATTGTGATGATTTTGTGAAGATTTTGTGTGTGTTTAGATAAAGTTGAAGCACTACAAAAGCGTGAAGAAGATATAGAAGGAAATCTCGGTGATTCCTGTGAGAGTAATGAGAAAATATTCTTGCATTCAACCGAGAATATTCGGAGTTATGACGAGATGGAGAGTTTGGGGAGAATCATTAGTTTAATATAATTGTTACAAACCCAGTTTTAATTGTTTTTCTCCCATTTCATTATTGTGATCATCCTTTGAGCAATAAGAATGAATTTTGAGTGTGTTTCCAATATGCGGAGAAAGAACCCATCACCGGGACGACGGAGGAAGCCGAGATTTTATACATGGGTAATTTTAATTAATTCTTTTATGACTTTTGCACTAATTAAAATTGAATTATGATTTGATTAAATTAGTTATTATTTTATTAGATGGGTCATGCTTGCTTAGATGTTTGATGTCCCATGCTTACGATTTATAACTAATATTTTGAGAATCAATCTTGGCAAAAATAAGAGTCCATGTTTTTATTTGTTGAGCTATAATTGTTAAAAGAATTAATATTTGAACATTTTGTTATGAATTCGGTGGAATCCTGAATCACAGTAACTCTCTCCATCTTGTGACAATATTTGTATATATTTTTCTTTTATTTTAGTTTATTGAATCCTAAGATCAATTTCATCAAGTCCAGTGAACGACAACCCCTACCTATTACTACAACATTATTGAGTCACATCAATTTTGAAAGCTGAGAAACGCGGACTTGTGTATAGATTTGTTTTTAGGTTTTATTATTAATTTTTTGTTTATTATTTTGTTCCTTTACGTTTTTTGTTTTGTTTTTTCTTTTTGCTTTCAAACTTGGTGCGGAGCTTATATAAAAGAGAAAGTGTTGAAAAGTAAAGCGAAGCCAAAGAAAGAAAGAAGAGAGAAAATCCAAAGGAGTAAACAAGAATATCTTTGTGTATAGTTAATTTATTTTCATTAGATATTTTTTATTTTTTATTTTTTTTAGAAACTGTAAATAGGCTTTTATTTTTGTAATCTTTTATATTTTTGGATATCTATTTTTTTTTTTTAATTTTTGGACATTGAACATTGGACATTATTAATTTTAAAACCCTAAGGAAGGGTTATTTAAATATAAACCACACGAGGGAAGGACGACGATTACGATATCGTCTCGGCCTCGGGTTCGTACATTGACATAGGAGCCGGTGGCCGGAGTCGACTTCAACGGTTCATCCCCGTTTGGAATGGGAGGTAAAAATTCTAAACACTGCGCAATCCACGCCAAAATGGGTTTCTTGGATGATTTTGTATGCATATATGTTGAGGTATTGAATACGCAATTTGTTTTAATTTCTAGTAAGGCAGGACCGCCATACAAAATAAGGGTTGGATTTCATCAGATGTTCTCTTCTTGCCCGCCTTAGGAAAACGGAGAAACCAAACGTGAACCTAAGCCTAAAATTTTGAATAGAACGAGACCGATAGTGGTAACGAGCTTAATAGGAAAGTCGTTCGAAAAATATTGGTTACTCTTTTAAGCATACTTCGAAGTTCATGATGGTTTAATGAGTTGAATGCGTGATCGTGCGCCGCCTTGTAATGCGGTGAGGCCTTGGGTATCAAGCTCCATGGAGCTTCCTCGCCTCTATTCAACTTAAACTGGATTGATTCCGAGAGGGGTTTTGCCTCGGGATGAATAATTCCCTTTCGAAAGATTAGAAGCTGGTCTAGAAAACAATCTAAGTGGAGCCATCATGCTTTTTGTTTGTAGAAATCAAGGGTTTGTTATGGTCGAGTCGACCTTGTTTGTGTTTGTAAAATTCCCTTCGGGTTAGGATGTCAAATCGTATTATAACATCCAATACAATGATTATCCGACTAAGTTTCAAAATGGACGTTACTACTTTGACCATAGTGTGAATAGTGGTTGGGAACATCAACCTTTTCAAGGTTATGGCTCATACCATGATGTGCCCAATTACTATCCACACACGCTTTGAGTCATACGAGCAAAATCCCTCATTTCTCTAGAAGAGGCTTTCAAGAGTCATTCTTTATTTGTAAAGGAAACCTTAAATATTCCAGAGATGAGTCCCCGGAGAAACGGTCAACTAGGATGTCTTTAGAAGAGACTCTTAAGCGATTTCATCAAAGTACAAATAGGATTAATAAAAACTTGCTCGAAATAATCTTAATTTCCAATATAGTGTTTCCAATAATACCCATGAAAATGAGGATATTTATTTGCATAATCAAGATTTACGAGGTTAGAAATGGTAACACTACTTGTTTAGATGAGGTTCAACCATTTTCATGTTATGATTTTGAGGAAGATAGTGTTTATGAAGAATTTAAAATATGTAGGCATAGTGATCGTGGAATTTGTTACTCCGATTGAACTTTATAATGATAGTACTATTTCGGTTCAAATCCCAATAATTTTAATAATTATTCACCTATTCCGAAAGGACGAGGATTTGACTAGAGATGCCACCGTTTTAGACGATGTAGTTCATGATCCTTTAGCTTTTAACAATATGTTGGATAATCCATTATTTGATGTGCCTATAAGTGAATGGAGGAAGTAACTATGATTAACACCTTAGTTAACGGGCCTTTACCGGAAACTTTCGCCGATAATCCTTTATATGATTGTGATGATGGTTTAGAGGAAAGAGTTTACCACAGAGAATCTTTTGTTTTAGAGTCTAGTGATTTAGAAACACTAGTCTTAAGACGATGAACTCGTAGAGATGAGTAAGGATGCATTACCCGATAATAGCTTAGAAGAATCAATTGACCATTTTGTGGATTACGATGTTCTAGAAATTAGGGAAATTGTGACTAGTCTATCTAGAGACACCGAAAACTCTTAGTTTGGGGGTGATTATCACTCTCCTAGTGCCTTACCTTTAACTCTCGAAAGTCCCTCACTTAGGATTGGACATCCGTGCCTCAACCATTTTTTACAAGATTATCTTCATACACTTTTTCCCGAACCTAGTTGTGTCCATAAAGAAGTTCGATTTGTTAGAAACCCATCCTACGGATTTGATTATGGTTAACCAGGCTATGATACCACGATTGACTTTGTTTTCCCACCAAAAACCTTCCTTCCAATTGTGGGGAACGTATATTTTCGGATGTGTCAATTATTAAGTTTTAAGACTAAACCTAATTACTTTAGGATATTAGGGTCGACACATTTGCTTAAGGAAGACCACCAATCTTATTGTGGTCAGTGTGTAAGTCAAAACCGTTGACTTAGAGGATCCTCAATTATTCAGAGTTATTATTATGTGCTTCTAAGTTATTATTTGAGTTTTTCCAGGACCACAGAACCCAACATTCGGATCTAACTCATGAGGAAACGCATAACCCATGAAAATATGTTATCTAGACCCTTTTATAGAGCCTTAACTTGAACCACAACTAGATGTAGTTGTCTTAAACAAAAAACATAGATAAGGGTGTGTTGGATATCTTCACGGTCTGTTGCAGTCTCCTCTTCTTGTGGGTAGCACTTTTGATCCGAGATGACCCGCAGGTTATTATTCCGTTTGCTATATGATTCTTGAGGTGACTAACTAGATTTCGTGAGGACTTTAAACTTAGCACTTCTTGGGAGGTAACCCATGCTCATGCAACACGGTAATATCTTTCCTTAACTCTTTTGCTTCAAGTGTAACAGTTTCTCCCTTGTTCATACTTTTAATTTTATATTTAGAACATTGAGGACAATGTTAGATTTAAGTTTGGGTATGGAGAAACTTTTAGTTCTGCAATAAATAAACTCAGAGCCTAGAAATTTATGTTTATTAAGGATGGCACTAACCAACCTAAGTGGATGGAAGCATCTTGGTTATAGGAGTTGAGGAACCAATCGATTAGATGGAAACATCTAAAGAGTCTATTCATAAAGCGAGATCTCGAGGTGTTAGAAAAAACATGGTAGTTTAGCCATATCATAAGTGATGGAAACATCGAAAGAATCGATCACTTCTTTTTTCTTTTTAATTCTTAGGGTGAAATAGAGTGACCGAGATACGAAAAAAAAAAAAAAAAAAAAAAATTGAAAAATTGAAAAATTGAGACCCAGGACCATTAGACCAACTAATAAATTCAATAAAAGTCATTCAACGTACCTCTTTGCATATGCCAGTTTGAGTTGACACAGAGTTAGGATTATCGACCAACGGTTCCCTTGTAGCATGCCAAGTGTATTGATATTAGTCCGGAACTAATATCTCGATCCATTAGGGATAGGTTCACCTTAGTCAACATCTATGTTTTTCTCTACATCCATCTTCTTAATCTATCCATGTGATTGGTTGACTAGGTTTATGATGTCCAGTAAACTATCTCGAGTAGAGCTCTGTCACTTTATATGAATTTTAGTATGCTTGGTGCAAACTCGTGCATCGGTGGAATTTCGTATCGGGTTCTTCCTCCTGTAGTCAATGAGAGTATGCCAACCAAGGAGATTTTTTAGTGCCATCGAGTTACCGTGATAGCTAGGAGTCCGGAGTAAAGGTTTTGTGGGTACACCTCTGGTAAAACCTCAGGAGACAACACTCCTACCAGGGCCACCTAGGGTCCAAAATGATTTTTTATTTTCTAGAATAAATTTGCCTTATGAGGACTAGCAAATAATTAGTTTGGGGGTATTTGATAGACACATTTTTGTGTCTAATTTGATCTCAATACTATATATTGTTGGCACTCGATTTTGTATTAATTTTGGTGTTTTACGTGTTTGTAGGCATCTTTGGGAAATAAACATTTTTGGAAAATTCGACTCGAAAAGTTGATTTTGGCACCCGGAGGACACGTGTTATTCGGACTCTTCTTTGTTGGTTAAGGGGCACCTCAGTACTAAAGGGCACCCAAGTTGCTATTCGCACCCCACACGGATATGGGACGCCTATCTTCATCACTATGTGAGAATTGTTTTAGCGGGAAAGTTTTATTTGAAATATCCACCTTTCTGACGTGTATTTTGGGAATGATTTGGGAGAGATTTTCTGTGATATTCTCGTTGATTTGGTTTTGTAATTATCTGACACACTAAAACGGGAGGTAATTGATTCATGCACGAGAATAAATGAAGATATGGGAACATTTCAAAGCTTGAGGAGGAAAAATAGTCGGAGTTAGTTGAAGATTCTGTGATGATTTTGTGAAGATTTCCCCAGGCGTGTTTGGATAAAGAAGCACTCTACAAAAGCGTGAAGAAGATATAGAAGGAAATCTAGAGGTGATTCTCTTTGAGAGTAATGAGAAAATATTCTTGCATTCAATGAGAATATCGGAGTTATGATTGAGATGGAGAGTTTGGGAGAATCATTAGTTTAATATAATTGTTACAAACCCGATTTAATTGTTTTTCTCCCCATTTCATTATTGTGATCATCCTTCGAGCGATAAGAATGAATTTTGATGTGTTTCAATATGTGGAGCTAGAACCCATCAGCAAGGACTGACGGAGTAAGCCGAATTTTATACATGGGTAATTTTAATTAATTCTTTTTATGACTTTTGCACTAATTAAAATTGAATTATGATTTGATTAAATTAGTTATTATTTTATTAGATGGGTCATGCTTGCTTAGATGTTTGATGTCCCATGCTTACGATTTATAACTAATATTTTGAGAATAAATCTTGGAAAAAATAAGAGTCCATGTTTTTATTTGTTGAGCTATAATTGTTAAAAGAATTAATATTTGAACCTTTTGTTATGAATTCGGTGGAATCCTGAATCACAATAACTCTCTCCATCTTGTGACAATATTTGTATATATTTTTCTTTTATTTTAGTTTATTAAATCCTAAGATCAATTTCATCAAGTCCGAGTGAACGACAACCCCTACCTATTACTACAACATTATTGAGTCACATCAACCATTTACATTCAAACATCGACGACAAGGGCATGAAAATAAAGTACTTCCACCGCCATTATTCTAGGAAAACTGTATAAATGACCTCACACCTTGTACATAATCTTGAGACTTGCATGGAAACTTCATCCAACTCATACTGACATTAGATGACATTTTCCCTTCAAAATACGAGACTTTACGAGATTAAAAAGCACTGTAGTCCTAGTGTAGGATTGCCGAAGCCACACAAGTTAACGACGAGAAAACATCCTCTCAAGAAGAGAATGATTTCGCAAATCACCATAGAGAATATTGTCATCATGCGAGGACCAGGACTTACACAACTCTTAAGTATGTATGATATTTCAGAAACTTGTAAACTTCCTAAGTCTGTTCCACAGCACCACCATGACTATTATCGTCTTAGGCGCATGTTAATAATAACACTAAAACATCATACATGCATCATTATGCTATATATATTATATTTAGGTTTGCCTGGTTGTGCATAATACAAAAGTAAAGAAGCTTGTGACACCACAAAAAGATGTATACCATATACACATGGAAGACTTCCAAAACTTTAGCACTCCAACCTCTCCACTAGAAGATACTCACTCAAGCCAAGTGTAACACTCGCCTTCCTTTTCCTTTAGTTCGTTCTAGCCTTCCTTTTCCTTTAGTCCATTCACCTGGAATTAAGAGGAAAGGTAATGATCAAAGTTCATTGGAAGCTTATAGTAAAAAGTAATTACAAATGGAAATTTGAACAAAAGGGAAGAACATAAACGGCTAAAACGAAAAATATCATTCCTACATTGATTCACCAAACAACTATCCTCATGAAAGATCGAACCCAACTCAAGCCATGAAACCAAGTGGAGTATCGTCATCCTCCACACAAAGTCAGGAGTACTAATACGTACGACTAGTAATGCATCGATGATTTAAAATCCTTTTCATCTGGTTCATTTTAAATGCTCATCTAATTATTAGAGGAAAGGCTCGACTAACAATTACGGGCCTACCATTCTAAATCCTATTCCAAGCAGAACGAACAAAATTTTACTAATGTCATTTAGGCTTTGTACATGGGGAATTATGCTAATGTCCACCAATTATGCATCACGAGCTCAAACAACAAAGTGTTTAAAAATAAGTAGAAACACCCCTCCAAAAGTGAACAACAACCAATGACTTTTTAAGAATTAGGTGTAAACAGTTCTCTCGGGGCTTGAATATCTATAACTTAGAAAAAATAATGCGTAAACTAGCATATGCAAAATAAATATATACCCGAGAAGATGTAACAATGGTGCAATGTAAGAGTGCATCATGTTGTTTATCTTACAGTTCACAATTTGATTTATGCTTCTAAATACATGAACTTCTAAATATCAAGAGAGTTCACCCATTAAGATTCTAAGAAGCAACAAAGTGTGACCATCTAAAACCAAACAAAATTAAAATACAAAAAAGGGAATTAAGAAGAGGCTTGATTAAGTTAATGGACTTTTTTATATCATGTAGATCAAGCAAAACTATTGATCAAGTAATCAACCTTACACACTTTTAGTCCACTTCTTGAAGCCCCACACCCCTAATCTTATATACAAGCTATATTAAAAGATAGATAAGTCATCTTAAATTCCTCAGCTTGATTAACATATTCTAATTGCACCAATTCATAAACGTAATCAACAAAAATGATTATGGAATTGGTTGAATATTGTTCTACCGATTCATAATTCCTAATTTGCAAATCTTCGTTCACCACTCACTATTATCATGTTATATATCATGTTAATAACAATATCGAACATCATACATGTTTATACCAGGACTATTATCATGTTATACAACATATATCATGGGCAAGAAAAGAGAATAAGCTCATCGAGAATTAATCAAGAAATGCATTCTCGTACTTCCCATACTTATACCTTCCTAAGCTCAACTCTGATCAGTTCTTCAAGTTCCAACTCTGATCAGGAAGCAAATGAAATTATATTAGAACCATTAAATCAATTCATATAAATATTATCAAATATACATTCAACATCATACTAACTGAAAATAAAACCATTAAACTAGCACAAATAATACATCATGCCAATAAAGAGCCACTAAGCTAAAAAAAGCATTCATAAAACAAACGTGAACACACACTTATATTTACAAAGTCACAAAATGAGTTCTCACGAACTATATCTTGGTATGTATTCGCAAGAAAGCCGGTTTCTTAAGGAAATGAATATTAGTTGCTATAAATTACAACTTAGTAGTTAGTGTACATGTTCAATCTTCAATTAAAGAAATGCAAAATGAAACATAAGGCAATAAAGCCAAAGTCAAGACTATTCAAAACTTAAATAAGCGCCTTGCCCATGTCCACTTACTTGCATCTCTAATTCTATTGATTGTTGATGTCAACTAACCAAATCTAATCAATGACTTGTAATCTCTACAAAGATTAAGTGAACTAGAATGGTAGGTTGTGTTGAAAAAACAAAACTTTTATAATCAACTCATTCAATAGATTGGCAGATTATGTCAACTAGGACAATTGAAGTCTTTAAGCCGAGGAAATGTTAAACTGACCTTTAGTTCTTCGAAGAACCTACAACTAATTCCATTTTTAAAATGACACACCTTTATTCGGTAGAAGTTGAAACCATCATAAGCCTTCTCTTCTCTTCCAAGAATCTCCACCCGGCATTTGTTCTACCGAAATCAAAATCATGTCAAACTTAAATAAACATAGAGACCCTAAAAAATCGAGACCCTATAAAAAATACCAAAAATCATCAAAATCAAAACCCTAATCGAAAATAATATCTAAAAGAACAGATCGAAAACTTTAAACGAACAGATCGAAACCCAAATCGAGATTACTTACGTCTTGCCTTCAAATCGAAACCCTCAAACCAAACCCTAACAGATGAAACTATCTTCTACAAGCGACTTCAAATCGAAACCTCAAACCGAAACCTAACGGATGAACTATATTTTACAAGCAACTTCAAATCCAAACCCTCAAACCGAAACCCTAACAAGAGAACCATCTTATGAAAGAGATGAGGAAAGAGGAAAAAGACGAATGGGATAAGTCGAGATAGAAATGGAGGGGCCGAATGACTCAAGTCATGTGTGACCAAGGGGACTAATGGACTAAGCTCATGTGTGACAAGGGAGGAAATATCCTCGAGAATCGGCTTGGGTGGAAAATGATGAAGGTGTGACCACCCACGCACACCGGATGGCACATGTGAACCATATCCAGCTCTGGTCGAATATGTATAGGAAAATTACGAAATCGACAAGATTTATAACAACTTTAGGTTTTGTTACAACCCGTTTGTAAAAAGCATTTTCTCATTACGAAGTCGTGCCCAGTAGGTTGTTACAAATTTGAGCTACTAATCCAAGAAAACGGTGTAGTGATTGTCACGTGTTAGTCACTAATGCGATGTATTTTGTTTCTTTGTGATCCAACCCTTATAATAAATATCGGGCAGGATATGCATCCTCATATGTTTGCGATGGTTTGTTTATTTAGTACTAAGAAATATTTATATTAACATGTGTTTATTTAGTACTATGAAAAATATATGAATATATTTAAGTATTATTATATACTGAAAATAAAAGATTAAAAGAATATTATACATCACGTTTTTGGCATGATTTTGCGTGAGTTTTTCGTAATACTTATATATGTATCGATTTAGTAGCGTATACATATAAGAATCACTTGACAATTATTGGTATAATAAATTAACTTATCGGTATTAACAAAATAATGACATTAATATGAAAAAGAGAAACACATCGAGATAATATTGAGAGCCCTTAAATACATTCCGCACAATCCTTTATGTTCAAAATCGATTATTGATAAACTCTACGGATACTAAATTTGCTAGAAGTAAATCGTAGCATCCTACATACTACTTAGTAATTTCATTATTTAAATCATGTTCATCAACTCAATTAGATTATTTAATTAGAAAAAGACTAATGTATAAACATTTTTATCACTAAGCATAAAGAATTTGCGAGATCTTTAGTTCAATAGCTTAGGCTCATCTTTGTGTGCATAGAACAATCATTTTCATGTTCTTTAAAAAAAAAAAATTTGAAGCAACATCCTGAAAAGGGTTCCATCTTGGTGGGTGTAGGATATTCTTTTCTAAGCCACTTCACCTAGAAATTTTTGTTTGTGAGTTCTAACTTATATTTAAAAAAGATCTATCATTCATTTTTATTGGTTTACATGTCAATTATTAATCATTTGATGTTATCTTTCAGACATATAATTTGAATGAAAATTGTTTTCAAATATTTTTTACATTCTTTCTTGTTGTTTATCAACGTGCCTTTATTACTTTCATTTTAGTTTTAACATTCAGAAAGTATACAAATTGTTTTTAATTGTTTATCAATTTATTTTATCAATAATTTCATTGTAGAAACTAGTAACTCAAAGAGTAAAGAGTTCATGCACTTTTTCTTATCACTATTTATGTTTCTTTACACGCATCCTAGTTAGCTTGTGACCTTCCTGGTCGAGATCCTTTTCTCGCGGTAAGTTGTTTATCATTTTTCTTAATATGAAATGTTACTCTCAGGGGTTTGAATAAACTCGATAATTGTTCTGGGTGACATTACATCTCTTATAGATCATAAACTAATTTTCTTTTTGTGGCATGCCTTGAATTTAAATCTAACCAACACCTTCTCAAAGAAGCAATTTCTTTTATTATTCAGAAGATGAGTCTAATATTTGTCGTTGTGTATGTGCCTCGCAGGTTCCAAATTGTTTCGGTGTGGTTTAGGGACTGCAATCAATATTTTGTTGTTGGCCATGGGGCCAATGTGATGGCTACTACTACTAGTTGTGGTACTACTGAATAGGATTATTTTATTTAACTAGGTTTTTCGAGAACCTATTCAAAATACTGCTATTACGAATGCTTTGTTTTTTTTTATGAGAAAGGTAAATAATAATAATCAAGAAATATAGTACAAAATATTTACAACGTCGTCTTGATCAAAAGCATTAGACAATATACTTGAATTACTAATTTTTTTCCCTAATGTGCAAAGATAAATGTTGAAGACTCTCAATTCTTGCTTCCTTACCTATAGTATCTAAAAAAGTGGGGGTCTAACAACCACACCTAATATTTCGTTTGGCAATCTGAATATACAAACTCCAATATACTTTCAAGAGAATCAACTAGACAGTCAGACTCAATATAGAGAAAAGTATATAAAATAGTTTTATATCTATATCTCTCAATTCAATATGCAATTAGCAAATAGGAATTTGCGAGCCCGATTGAATATAAGAGAAGCAACTTGAACGGTACCAAAGACCAATGTTCAAGGATCAATCAATTTCAATCAACAACCAAAGGTTGGATTTACCAATTGATTGATTCAACGCACAACTTGTGATGTTTTAATTATATAATAATATATAATGTGGAAAAGAAATAACACAGACACCATAATTTTGTTAACGAGGAAAATCGCAAATGCAGAAAAACCCAGACCTAGTCTAGCGTTGAACACCACACTGTATTAAGCCGCCACAGACACTAGCCTACTACCAATGAACTTCAGACTGGAATGTAGTTGAACCCTAATCAATCTCACACTGATTCAAGGTACATTCATGCTCCTTACGTCTCTGATCCCAGCAGGATACTACGCACTTGATTCCCTTAGCTGATCTCAACTATAACCAAGAGTTTCTACGACCCAAAGTCGAAGACTTGATAAACAAATATGTCTCACACAGAAAATTCTAATGGAATAGATAATTCTGTCTCCTACAAAAAATACCTACGAGTTTTGTTCCATCTTTTAATAAATCAAGGTGCACATGAACCAATTGATAAACCAGACATATATTCGAAGAACTGACCTAGTATTATCATTTACCTAACAATAATCTTAATCGTATGGTAGCGAAACAAGATATTGTGGAATCACAAACGATGAGACGAAGATTTTTGTGACTAATTTTTATCTTGCCTATCGGGGAATCAATCTCGAGCAAATCTTTGAGAAGATAGTACTCAATACGATAGAACATGAAAAGATCAGAACAAGCAACTACAGTGAAAATAGTTAGGTCTGGCATCACAATCCCAATGAAGTCTTTAAGTCGTTAACCTACATGGTTTCGTAAAAAACCTAAGGTTAAAAGAGAATAGAATCTAGCTTATACAACTAGTATCATACAGGAGGTGTGGGGATTAGGTTTCGACTTAGTTGTTATAGTTCTCCTTTATATAGTTTTTGAATCAGGGTTTGCAATCTAAGTTACCTTGGTAACAAAGCATTCAATATTCACTGTTAGATGAAAACCTAATTAGATTCAAGATAATATCTTTCAACCGTTAGATCGAACTTAGCTTGTTATACACAAATGAAATGTACCTTCATTTAGGTTTAAGTAACCGTACCTAAATGTGTACACCATGTTGGCTCAACAATAGTTAACCAAGGTTAGCTATATAAACACTCTCATAACAACCTTATTCATCTTAACCACAACTAGCTCAAATGACTCAAATGAAACTAGTTAAAGAGTTGTTCAATTGCTATATACTCATAGAAGTATACAAGAACACAATTGAAGCAAAACCGGTTTGATTCACTCGAATCAATTCATGAACATTAAAGTCACGGTTTGCAAAGAATGCATTCCTTAATATATAAATGTATTAGTTCATGAGCCAACCGATTTTAGAACTTTAACCACTTAAGTTTGCCTACGGGTACGCATACCTAAGTAGTTTGGTCCCGAGTTTGGGTTCGCCAGTATGCGAACGGGTATGCATACCTTAGTACACTTCCAAAATCCAGCAGAAATTCTCGGACATATACCTTACGCAAGTATGCGTACCGGTATGTGTACTTGTTACACGGAATTTCACAACTACAAGTACGCATACAGGTATGCATACTATATTTCCGGTCAAGGATCACATACATGCAAGAATGCATACTATGTTTATAATCCAACAGTTCTAAAGTCTATTTCAATCATTGAAACTTTCTTATAGGATGACAATAGCCGTTTTCACACACTATTAGCATCAAAGAAATTTTCAAGTTATTGAAATAATCATAACGAAACCTTCCAAGTCTACACCAAATGATTGTATCACACAAACCATGTAAGATGTTACTTGGCGATTTTCACATGATCATCTTTTGACTTTCGTCAAGAATATAAGATGAACCTGGTTGAAGCGAAAGCTTACCAACACATATTTCGAGAAATATGTAAGCGAGTTAATCTCAGCTTTAAATTTCAAATGTGTATAATCGACAACCATATAATAATACGACTTTTGTCTCGATATAGAAGATAAAGTAGAAATAGACTTTCCAAGTGATGGATGAGTTTTAGTCTTGCCTACGGGTTGTGCAAGGCTTGGTCTGGCCGGCATAAAAATTATGTCATATATTTTGGGAGCTAGTCTCATACCCAAACCCGGTACTTGCTACTGGAAAATGGGTTTTGGTCTTTGGATGAGTTTTAGTCTTGCCTTCGGGTTGTGCAAGGCGTGGGCAGGCCGGCGTAAAAACTATGTTTAACTTTCGGGAGTTAACTTTGTCTCCTACCCAACCTCGTACTTGCTACTGGAAAAGGGTTTGGTCTTGGACTTGGTCTTGGTCTTGGATGAGTTTTAGTCTCCACATACCTTTTGTTGATGAAGTTCCACAATCTCTCCTTAGTAGTTCTTCGTCTTCAATTAATGAACGTCGTGAAGTCTAATACTTAACTACACAATATCCTAGTCTGAGACATCACCATAAGTAGCCTAGAAATCAAGACTTATAGTTTTGATTACTAACATTGACAAACAAGCTTGAGATAGCAACGTTTGCGAGTTCGACCGAGTAGTGCTCTAACAATTTTTCCCTTTGTCAATTTTAGTGACAAAACTATCAATACATATGGATTACAAAATAAATAAAATTTGTTGCTTCTCATCCAAATGCTTGATCTGCTTGGTTCTTAAACATTACTCGAAATCTTCATCACTTCCAAGTACTCCAATGATTCTAAATGTGTTCAACACAACATCATAGTTGTTGAAGATCCGTAGCTACAACAATGAGAAAACAGTTGCTCTCAATCATTGTTATACAGTGTCATAGTATTATTACACAGCATCAAAGTTAAATTGTATCACAACTTTGACAACAATACTATGGTGATATGTATCACTCCCCCTTAGTGAATACCTTATCTCACATGAAAACCACTCCCCCTTACATAATGATCCGTAAATCATATGTATTTGTAGTGTGTAATTAATTCTCCCCATTTTTGTCAATAAAAATTGGCAAAGGTACGAACACTAGTGTGATCCTAATGAAATTTCCATTGAGATACTTCATGACCAAAAGAGAACAACATATCAACTTGTTTAGATGCCATTGTATAGCCGAAGCTAAATGCATTCATCAAGGAGTTTGTAATTGTCAGACATTTCATCAAAAGTTGCAGCTAGACCTTTGTTTCTAGTGTATTTGTTTTACGATTTGGACACTCATTCGTAAAATGACCAAAACCTTTACACTTAAAGCAATGAGGCATATCCTCGTCATGAGTTTCATCTATATCCATGTTTTTTGGAGGAACACGATTATGAGGTTTAACTGATGATCTAAGTTTATCTCCGGAGAATTGTTTACTTCTCTTCAAAAGAAGATCCCAAAACTGTCTAGTGATCAAGGATACTGACTTGTCAAGATATTCATCTGATGAATCAGACACATAAAGATCATCTTCAGAGATGCAAACACTTTTACTTTTATCAAGTAATTTAGTGTTCTTTTGTGCTTTGAAAGTAACATCCTTTTCGGATTTGGATGTATGCTCAAGATCAATGATCTTTAATTAACTTCCCAATCAGAGTGCTTCTAGAAAGAGTTGCAAGGTTATTACCTTCAACGATGGCATGCTTCTTAGAATCGTATCTGGATGGCAGCGATTTGAGAATTTTCATCACAATGTCCTTTTTCAGGAATAGTCTTACCCAATTCAAAAGATGAATTAACAATTTTAGACACATTGTGATTAAACTCATCAAATGAATCTTCTCTGCCATACGAAGGTTTTCCCAATCAAAATTTAGGTTTGCATCCTAGGTTCCTTTTCACAGGTATTCCCTTCAAATACGGTTTCTAAGATATCCCAAGCATCTTTAGACCGAGTGCACGTAGTCACATGATGCTGAAGATCTAGGGTAATGGCATGGATAATAGCAATTAACCCGTCAGAATTTGCTTTGCAGCGAGAATCTTGGCAGGTTCATATTCACCAATATCCTTTGGAACAGTTGCGTCACCTTCTGCAACAACTGGAGGATTAAAGCCATTAACTACATAAACCCATGATTGAAAATCACGCGCTTGAAGAAAGGCACATATAAAAATTTCCACCATAAGTAATTTGATCCATCGAAGACTGGTGGTACATTTATGGAGATAACACTTCTGTCCATATTCATATCGCTACAAACACATACTTATATTATGAGGTCTTAACGTGTTTGCCTGCTTTGATACCAATTGAAAAAGCGGGGGTCTAACAACCACACCCAATATTTCGTTTGGCAATCTGAATATACAAACTCCAATATACTTTCAAGAGAATCAACTAGACAGTCAGACTCAATCTAGAGAAAATTATATCAAAGAGTTTTATATCCTGGCGAGATTGGGGTATACCCAAACTAATTGGGGTATACCCAAATTTAAATGGACATGTGCCCTTACTAAGGGGAGGCCAAAACGTGATAAAGTTACTTTAATACCCCTACACTAATTAACCTAAAACTAAACCCTAAACTTAAAAACTAAAAACTGATTAATCTTCCTCTAATCCTTCTTCTCTAATCCCTCTCCTCTTCTCTTTCATTCCAAAAACCTAAAATCAACCAAAATCTTCAATTTTGATTTTCTACAAAAAATGGTTGATTCTAAATGATCCAGCAGCAAGAGAGATTCAACTGGTAACATGAAAAGATCCAAATCAGAGGGAAAAGGTAAGGGAAAGGTTGGAACGAGTAAACCCAAGAATGCAATCCTTGAAGATGTTGAAAAGAAACCTCTAAAGGCGAAAAGAAGATTGTAAGTGATTTATAAACTCAAACCCATTATTGTTTTGTTGTATATGATTGTTAGATTAGGTTAGAAATCGAAAATTTTGATTTTCAGATTTTTGGCCGCAAGGTCGATAGTTGAACAACACGCCGACCATTGGTATTTTGAAAGAGCCGACATGGTCTCGTGGATGAATAACATGCCGGCTTTTCATCAGAGCCATGGCGACTGTTGGACAATAACCAGGGCCGGAAGGTTATAAGAACCAACCATGCCGGATTATATTTGGTCGGCGTGATTTTAGACTTGTACCATGCCGACGTTAGGCATCAGAAACCTTAATTTCCTAAGTTATTAGTCGGCATCTTTCATAAATAGGACCATTCCGGCTTTTTATTTGTCGGCAAGGTAGTTGGTTATCACCTTACCGGCTATCAGTAGTCGGCAAGTAGTGTAGTTGGTTAACACCTTGCCGACCATATGGTAATTAAACCTTTGTTTAGTTTATCGGCCTTGCCTACGGTGGAAGAAGATCAACAGGTGTTGTGTTGTTTGTTTTCATATATCTTATTTGTGCATTGTTTAGGTTCCCATAGGAAACAAAAGAAGATCTACCTTGTCTTGTTAACAATGCAGAAGAGCTATTTGAATATTTGGACACAATTTATCATAATTTAGAAGATCCTAAAGATGAAACTGAAGAGAATTGCCCGTTTAGAAAGTTATATTTGATGGGTAAGGAAAATCCAGAAGAATTTCCAAGGTTTATGAACAGTCCTAGCAATCCCCTCAACTATGAAGAATGCACATCATCAGAGGAGGAAGAAGAGGAGGTTGATCCAAGAACTTTTTTCAGGGCATGTGACTTTTCTGGAGTGAACCCTATTACAATGAGGATGGTGACTACATAGGCCCAGTGAAGAGGAAGGGAAAAGAAAAAGTTGATGCCGGTGAAAAAGCTAGTGATGGGGAGGAAGATAACAACAATGAGATTGATCCTTGAAATTCTTAAACTTTATTATGTTTACTTGCTTTAGAAACTTTATTGTGGTTTGAACTATTACATTATGTTTTGAACTCTTAGATTGTGGTTTTAGACTTGTTAAACTTATTTTAATTTTCAGTTTTAGTTGCTTTAGAAGTTATTATTTTGTTTATGCAGTTTTAGACAAAGTACTTGAGGCCGGCATTGTATGAAATCTATACCTTGCCGACTTAAATGTTAGTTCAACCTTTTAGCTACAAAGTACAACCCATTGAATGCTCAACGGCTAGAAATTTCAAAATCAAGATATTAGGTATGTTGTTATTATAAAAGCATTCCCAACTTCATCTTCAACCTTGCATAAAGAATGGAAGTTTCACCACCAAATATTTGTAGTCTTTGTACACTAAGTGGTCATTTTGCAAACGATTGTCCCTTTGAAGGAAGCAAATGCACTATTGAAGGTTGTAAGGGATTCTTATTTCTCATGAAATCTGCAATAGGAGGTGTATATCAGCCGTATGCTTCAAAATGCACTTGTTGTGGGTTTTTCTATTGGATAGATGAGCGTGTAGCTCCGTATGAAGATGAAGTTGCTAAAATCAACCTTCTACCATGCACAGATCCATGTTGCGACAGTAGGATGAAGCTAATTACCTCTCCTAAGAAATTGTGTACCGGAAAAAGATACTATCTATGTCCCAAATGTGTTAGGGTTAAGTTTTTAACGTTTTTATGCTTTAATTAAGGTTTGTATCCGATGTATAGTCGGCATTGTCCTAAATTAGAAGCTTGCCGGCGCCCTCATAGTCGGCATTATCCTATATTAAAAGCTTTCCGACGGTTGTCTGTCGGCATGGATATTATAATACACCTTACCGACTTTATAGAAAATAACATTCATGAACAATTTTTGGGGAGTTCTTAGCGGCATGGTTCTCCTCAATAACAATGCCGGCGCAATAAAAGGCGGCAACCTGTCAAAACCAGGACCTTGCCGGCTTGATAGAAAAAACATCCATGAACAATCTTTTTAAGGGAGTTCTTACCCGGCATGGTAAATTTCATAAACATTACCGGCGTAGAAAGCGTCGGCAGCTTGGAGAAAGCCAGACCTTGCCGGCCATATCAGGCAGCTTTTTCCTGAACTGTCATGCATTGCGGCCGGCAGTCTGACGAAATAATACCGTGAGGACCCTGGGAGAGCCGGCATGGTTTGGTAATAAATATGATGCCGACCAAATGAGAATACACCCAAAAAAACACATCCATTTCATTCATTTGTAGCACTCCAAAGTACATTGCACAAAACACGCGTGCGATTACAAAAGTACTCCAAAAAGTACGAATGTTTTGTCTAGTACTCCATTGTACACTACAAAAAAAGTTGCTTTATTACCTAATCATAATCACTCCTCACTCAAATCTATGGGACATTCCCTAGACTCGTCTATAACATTCCAAAGGGCCATGTTGTTCTCATAAATTTTCATCCATTCCTTGCTGTTGTTGTTTGTGAACTTCTCCCACAAACTAAACCTACATAGAGGAGGTAATGGACATTCCTTGTTGAGTTGTAGACCAATAAAATGATTTTTATCCACCAAAGTGATGGATTATTTTCAATGATGTTGTAGTAATAAGAAGGGTTGTCGTTCACTCGGACTTGACGAAATTGATTTTAGGATTTAATAAAGAAAAATAATAAAAATATAGAAAATATACAATTTATGTCACAAGACGAAGAGAGTTACTAGGACTCTGGATTCCACCAATTCTCACATTCATGCGGTTCATCTATTAATTAGGACAATTAAGGCTCATAAAGTAACAAACATCGACTCTAATTCTTTGCCAAGGTAGATTTTATAAAGAATTATATGTAATTCACAAGCATGACGCATCTAAAGTACCTAAGACTAAGCATGCGACATCTAACGAATTCACAAATAATCAATAAAAATCATGAATCACTTATAATAGTGCAAATAGTCATAAAGGAATTAAATAGAATTACCACATGGGTGCAAGATGCCTTCCTCCATGTCCCAGTGATGGGTTCTAGCTCATCATGGTGTAACCACGCTCAAAAATCATTATTAATGCTCAAAAATGGTTTACAAATGATGAACAAGGGAGAAAAGATTAAAAGCCTGATTTGTAATGATTATAATTCCACAGATGGACTATTCTGCAGAGAGCGATAGAAACAAAGCGTTGTAAGAACCGTAGCCTATAAGATCGCCTCCAAATAAGTCCGCCTCCAAAACTACGACCCTCGCCTCATCATCGTAGAAGAACGACTGCCTCTGGTGGTCTAATGTTCTTCGTGTTCTTCACACCAGCAGCAATGGCAGTTCTGCAACTCGATTTCTTGGCTTTCTGGTGCTCTGCAACTCTCCCAATCTCTCCTTTTTTCTGCTATGACTCCCAAGCACACTTTTTATAGTCGAAACAACCACCAAATCTCTCGCATAACTCCACAATATTCTCGCAATAATTCCTTTATTTTCTTTCCAAGTTTCGGGAATTCTTTCCATGTTTATCGTCTTCACGCTTCTGTCAGGTTTCAAACTTTACAAAATAAATCAGTACATGCCTTAGATGATGATAGAATGCTTAGGGCTCACGCCAACTTCCAGATAACTCGTGGAAGAAGATTAAAACCCATGACATCTTCGTTCCTTGACTGTGTGCAACAAACTCTTTTTTTTCCGATTCCAAACAGCTAAACAACCCTGTTTTAATGTAACAGGATGATACGGATCAAAATCCAGCCAAGACTTTGAGAAAATCTTGCCCCCAAATCTTGCCTGAAAACGTACGCTGTCAACTGATTTTTAAACTTTATTTTCCCGCCACTTTTTGCATAACCGTGAAGAAGAAAGGGTTGCCCCCTATCCAGGCAGCTGGGGTGTGAATAGTAATGGGTTGCCCCTTAGCAATTGGGTTACCCCTTATCCAAAGTGGGATTCCGAATATCAAATGTCCTCCGGGGGTGTTCCGAGCAACTTTTCGAACCGAATTTTCCAACAATCTTTATTTCCAAAAAATACCTACAAACACACAAAACACCATAATAAGGACAAAAACGAGTACTAACAATACGAAACATTGAGGACAAATTAGACACATAAATGCGTCTATCACAAAGCAATGACAATTCTTCTATGCTTGAGTTGGTCCACGCAAACCGCATGTTTCAGTGCAAATTCTATAGATAGTCCCTCACTAAAAAAATGTACCACGCAATTCCAAATATCCGCCAATAGATGGCCACACTCCGACATTCTCAACCAATGCTCCCATTTGATCGGTGCGTTTCCCTCCGGGCCTTTAACACTAGTTAGCAAACCTTTGAAAGTTGCTTCTTTCTCCTCCATGGAACCTTCTAGAATCATTGAGATATGGAACTCCTTGTCGTTTTCTAGTCGAGCGTCCATCTTCTTTCTAATGTATTGGCATTGGGTGAGATTCTCTTCAACCGCTCCACTTAGGTGTCCCAATTGTTGCGAGATAATGTGAAACCCACAATTTCCATCTTCGGAACATCGTCGGTACCAATCACGAAATCTTGAATAATTGGAGGGAGTTGATTGCGATACTTTGCAACACCGGGTTGTACTACCTTGTTTGGACGACCTTTTTCTTCGCAACATCTCCTTGGCTTGCTTGGATCTCAAGAGGTAGAGTTCCATTTGTATTCAAGTTAGAGACGGTTGGTGTAGTTAAATCCTTCTTTGCGTCGACCCCCTTTCTTTCCAACAAATTCCACGCTTGCTTGACTCTCAAGAGGTAGAGTGCCATTTGTATTCAAGTTAGAGACCGTTGGTGTAGTTGAATCTTTCATTGGACGACCTATTTTCTTTTTAGCGGGCTCCTCCTTGTATTGCGCCTCGGTATAAACATGTCCGGATGGATCACACTTTGTACTCAAATGCTCTTTAATGTTTTCCCTTTTGGATTGATCACTATTTCTACTTAAAAACTCTTTGATTTGTTCTCCTTCGGATTGATCTTGATCATAATTTGTACTCAAAAAAAAACTCTTTGATTTGTTCTCTTTCTTCCGCCTCGTCTTTTTGGTATTTGGTCTACCATTAGGATCTTGTTTCTCCGGTTCTTCAAGTTCTTCCATAAAAGGGTAAACAATCGGCATCAACTTGTGCTTCATAGTTTGTTTGTCCAACCTATTCATCTTCGGGAACTTTTCAATGATTATTCTTCCAAGTTCCATGTCGCCAAACTCTTCACCGGGATCTTCTCTTGGAGACGGTTTGAAAGATAATTGCTTCCAATAAGGATCGATATCATCAAGAGGAATGGGAGTTTTATACCTACCAAGCATATGACGACATGGAAGTCCGATAGCCTTCATTATCCTACATTTACAAGGAGTGTTCGGGTCATCATACTTTTTAAACAATGCGAGATGTTTCATCATGAAATGTTTCCCATGAGCTTGCTCCACCATACTTGTGGATTCAAGTTTGAAATGTTTATAGTCGTAAGTATAAGCATACACAAACCTCTCTTTGTGTGGCCTCAACCATTGTTTCTTGCAATATTCCACTACTTTGGGGTAATTAGTCCCCCAATCATCCTCGAAATCCTTCAAGTTTAACTCATATCTTCCCACACTCATCGACCAAACCACCTTATCCCACGCTTTCATGAATAACCCAAACTTAATCTCACCTTCTTTCCATTCTTCGTCTTCTTTCTCTTTCTCCTTCTCTCGCTCCTATTTAGTTAGTTTGCTAAGACGTTCATCTTCCTCTTTTTCACGTTTAGTTCCTTTCTTTGCTTTCGATTTTTGGATATAACTTCTACAATTCTTTCTAAGATTGCATTGTATATGCCAATTGCAAAGGAAATTTTGTGCATTGGGAAAGACTATCCTCACGGCGTTCATTATTGCTTGCTCATTGTCGACGACTATAACCCCCGGAGTTTCGTCTTCGTGGTAGAGAAGCTTCAAAGTTTCCAATGCCCAAATATAACTATCATCTTTCTCACGATCCATAAAACACCATGCCACCGTGAACGATTGCTTATCCGAGGTTTGTCCTACAATGTTCAACAAAGGCATGTTGTACCTATTCGTCTTATAAGTACAATCCATGAATAAAACTTGGTAAAAGCAACGCGCCAATTGAATCATATCGGGATGCGCAAGAAAAATACGATCCACCTTCCCCTCCGATGAATCATGGTGTCTCACAGTGTAGTTGTATTTGTGTATTAACCATTGTGATTCTTCCATCACCTTTCTTCCATCCCATTCAATTCTTTTAATAGTTGCCTTGGCAGCATAAATTGTAGACAATGAAGAGAGGTTATGCGGGTCGTCCCTCTTGAACTTACTTAGGAGCTTACTTGGTTTAATTCCCCAACTTGTTCTTACTTGTTCGAACTCGTGCGACTTCAACTTGGCAACTTGACAATGTCCAACAAGAGTTTCCGGATCTTTATGGTTATGCCAACCAACATCAACTCTACTCATTCTCCACATGTGATCGGTGTGTTCGTTCCTCCAAAAAATTATCTTGAATGGGCATCCACACTTCTTTGACTTCGTCTTGTACACCCTATTCGTCTTCTTATCATACACATAACCCTTCCTCTTGTGACTTTCCTCCGGCAACCCATAACACTCGCATACCATTTCAAACCGCGTATCCTTTTGTTGGGTGTTTTTCACTAGAACGCACATCTTCTCTTTGGATTTCTCAACAATCCAATTGACCGCGTCGTCTTTTTCCTTCCATTCCAAATCATTAGCATAATGTGAGGAAGTATCGGGACCCCTAATTTTTTGAGCTTGAGGTGATCCGCCATAGGTACCAATGCCTGATCTACAAAACATCAAAAGTTTAGTTGATGTGTATTACCACGGTCGGCATGGTCGACATATAAAACAATGCCGGCTAGACAAGGCCGGAACGTAATAGAATATAAACACTGCCGATATGGAAACAGCCGGCAAGGTATGAAAACATGAAAACGCCGGCGTAAGCATTTACAAGTAAAGGCTCATGTGTTTTAAAAAATGGAAGTCGGCAAGGTTAAAATTTTCTACACTGCCGGCGTGGTACTGCTCATGAAAAGACGGCACGTTGTGCAAAGTAGAACCACACCGTCTTTTACGGCCGGCATGATCGACAAGCGTACGACCGTGCCGACCCTGTACAGTAGAATTGAAAAAAAAAAAGCAAAATCGATCATTTGCATGGAAAAATCACAATCTTCACCACCTAGGTTGTCTACCTAATTACTTGCAGCTCCATTCTCTTCTTCTTGGTCATTGGATTCTTCATTTGGCTCAATACATTCATCACTTCCATACCCATCATGAGTTTGAGGAAAATAAAAGTGAGGGTCATGCATGTAATCCATTTGATCATGGTCTGGTACATCATCATACAATTACTCATCTGTAGGAGGAAAGTTAGAAGACTCCCCCACTTCAAAATCAGGATTAAAATCACTCATCTCACTCATATCACAAATTTCACAAAAACCCTAACTCCCCCCCCAAAAAAAAAAAAAAAAATCTCCTACTCCTTCATACTAATTCTCTCTCTAAATGATTTCTAAAACTCAACTTATAACTAAATCAACTAACTAATCTAACTAATTTAATCATTTTAGTTAAATTAGAGTTAATCATTGTGGGGGCATTTTAGCCATTTACAAAAATATAGGTTAAGGGGTAGCTTGACTTTACTTCAAAATGACCCTATTTTGTCTTATTGGGTATACCCCAATTAGTTTGGGTATACCCCAATCTCGCCAGGTTTTATCTCTCTCTCAATTTAATCCGCAATCAGCAAATAGGAATTTGCGAGCCCAATTGAATATAAGAGAAGTAACTTGAACGGTACCAAAGACCAATGTTCAAGGATCAATCAATTTCATTCAACAACCAAAGGTTGGATTTACCAATTGATCGATTCAATGCACAACCTGTGATATTTCAATTATATAACAAAATATAATACGGAAAAGGAATAACACAAACAATTTAATTTTGTTAACGAGGAAAACCGCAAATGTAGAAAAACCCTGGGACCTTGTCCAACTTTAAACAACCACACTATATTAAGCCACTACAGACACTAGCCAACTATCAATGAACTTCAGACTGGAATGTAGTTGAAACCTAATCAATCTTTGATTCAAGTTACAGGCTCTTTATGTCTCCGATCCCAAAGACGATACTATGCACTTGATTCCCTTAGTGATCTCACCCACAACTAAAAGTTGCTACGACCTAAATTCGAAGACTTGATAAACAAATATGTCTCACACAGATTGGAATAGATAAATGTGTCTCCCACAGAAATACCTACGAGTTTTGTTCCGTCTTTTGATAAATCAAGGTGCACAAAAACCAATTGATAAATCAGACATATGTTCCTGAAGAACATCCTAGTATTACCAATCACCTCACAATAATCTTAATCGTATGATAGCGAAACAAGATATCGTGGAATCACAAACGATGAGACGAAGATGTTTGTGACTAATTTTTATCTTGCCTATCGGAGAATCAATCTCGAGTAAATCTTAGAGAAGATAGTACTCAATATATACGATAAAACATGGCAAGATCAGAACACGCAACTATAAAGAACATAGTTGGGTTTGGATTCATAATCCCAATGAAGTCTTTAAGTCGTTAACCTACATGGTTTCGTAAAAAACCTAAGGTTAAAGGAGAATCGACTCTAGTGTATACAACTATAGTATCACAAAGGAGGTGTGGGGATTAGGTTTCCCAGTTGCTAGAGTTCTCCTTTATATAGTTTTCAAATCAGGGTTTGCAGTCTAAGTTACCTTGGTAACAAAGCATTCAATATTCACCGTTAGATGAAAACCTGATTAGATTCAAGCTAATATCTTTCAACCGGTAGATAGAACTTAACTTGTTATACATAAATGAAATGTACCTTCATTTAGGTTTGAGTAACCGTACCTAAACGTGTACACCATGTTGGCTCAACAGTAGTTAACCAAGGTTAGATATATGAACACTTTCATATCAACCTTATTCATCTTAACCACAACTAGTTCAAATGACTCAAATAAAATTAGTTAAAGAGTTATTTAATTATTATATTCTCATAGAAGTATACAAGAACACAATTGAAACAAAATCGGTTTGATTCACTCGAATTAATTCATGAACATTATAGCCACGGTTTGCAAAGAATGCATTCCTTAATATATAAATGTATTAGTTCATGAGCCAACCGATTTTAGAACTTTAACCACTTAGGTATGCATACGTGTACGCATACCTAAGTAGCCGGTCTGAGTTTGGGTTCGCTAGTATGCGAACGGGTACGCATACCTTAGTACACTTCCAAAACCCAGCAGAAATTCCTGGACATATACCTTATGCAAGTATGCGTATCGGTATGTGTACTTGGTACATAAAATTTCACAACTCACATACATGCAAGAATGCATACTATGTTCTAAACTCTGTTTCACTTATTGAATTTTCTTAGAGGATGACAGTAGCCGTTTTCACACACTACTAGCATCAAAGCAATTTTTCAAGTTATTGAAATAATCATAACGAAACATTCCAAGTCTACACCAAATGATTGTATCACACAAACCATGTAAGATGTTACTCGTCGATTTTCACATGATCATCTTTTGACTTTCGTCAAGAATATAAGATGAACTTGGTTGAAGCAAAAGCTTACCAACACATATTTAGAGAAATATGTAAGCGAGTTAATCTCAGCTCGAAATCTCAAATGTGTATAATCGAAAACTATATAGTTATACGAATTTTGTCTCAATATAGGAGATAGAGTCGAAATAGACTTTCCAAGTGATAAAAGTACTTTAGTCTCCACATACCTTTTGTTGATGAAGTTCCACAAGCTCTCCTTAGTAGTTCTTCGTCTTCAACTGATGAACGCCGTGAAGTCTAATGCTCAACTACACAATATATCCTAGTCCGAGACATCACTATAAGTAGACTAGAATTTAAGAATTGCAGTTTTGATCGCTAACATTGACAAACAAGCTTGAGATAGCAACGCTTGCGAGTTCGACCGATCAGTGCTCTAACAGTATCCGCTGCTGAATTTTATTTTCTATTAATATCGAACCTTGGCTTGTGGAAATGTACCCAAAACCGCCTCGACTTCTTTAATAGTGTTTTCCGCTTCCTAATAAATTTATGCTACTATGAATGCTTAATTGTCCAAAATCCATGTAAAATCATGTCGTTAATGTCATGCAGAAGTATTATACAATCATGTAATTGAGCCATGTAAAGTTCATCACTATTATACTACTATCCTAAATCTATGGTTCAAATAAAAACTTTGCAAAAAAGAAAAATAACTAGGGAGTGGAATAAGTACGATATTGACTTGTTCAAAGAGTAAGAATTGAAGCTAACTACTTACATTTTGTAATTTTATTTCGGGTTAATGTGGCTAGTGATGACTATAGTTTCAAACATGTTTGTGTCATATACTGTCATTCTAGTTCTTAAATTCAAGTCACATACGTTTCTGCCCTAATAAAAAGGAGAGGATACCAAGTACACCACAAACTTTTTAATCGATAAAATTTGGAATATGTGTAGTACTTTTAAAAATTAAAAGGATATAAACTTTTTAATTCAGAAAATCAAAAGCGCACACACGCAAAATTTTTGTTAACGAGGAAAAGTGTAAAGCATAAAAGCTCTGAGACCTAGTCCCAACTTACGGTGCCGCCATTGTAAGTTATTTATCGAGCACGCCGGCCGACACCATTTTTCTGCATGGTCTTCATCATTTTTGGCATGGTCTTCTTCACTTCCGTCATAGTCTTCATCACTAATACAATTCTGGGGATGTAAAAAAAATATTTTCAAAGTGAGGAGCCGGAAGATAAAGATTTAGTTTCTATTTTTTTTAAAGGATAATTTAGTATTTTCGCCCCTGAAAAACACTCCTTAGCGGGAACTTATTGAGTCCAAACTTGCTTATGGACTCAAATTATGAGCTCAAATTTGCTTATGGACTCAAATTTTGCCAACTGATACAAATTTTGCACGATAGTAGTCCAAACTTATTGAGTAACCCATAATCTTGTCTAATAGTCACCTCGTTATCTACCTCATATATGGGAATTTCCATCAAACCCAAAATTTACATAATGATCCAAAAATATTTATATTATCAGAAAATCTATAAATATGACCAAAATATGACTGCATGACCTAAACCAAATCTTGCTTAATATACTAGTATTTTGCTCAATATAATAGTTGATGTAGAGAATATAATGAACTCAATTACTTCGATAGTTTATTCGTTCAATGTAAAAATAGGAAATTAGTGAGAGATATTAAATTTCTTTTAAACTTTTTCAGTCTTTGGAGTATTAATCATGTTAATAGGGAAGGTAATAGCTTAGCTGATGACGTAGCTGATGTAACAACCCTCAAATATTTCTCAATCTTATTTACATTTGCAATGATTATTTATACAGGATAATTTATCACCAAGTGAAAATTATACGTGTTTTCCCTTTTTTCCGGTTCTCTAGAATATATCCACAAAAGAAAATAGACAAAATACAAATACACAATATCTCGACCCAAGTGATACGCCCGCTCCCTCACTACTACATGCTTTGAATATCAAATAGATGAGATGTTGGCATGGCAGAGGAAAACATCCACTCTACGCTAGGCCAAAGACGAAAAACCACCAAAAGTTGAAGGTTCATTTAGCACTTTTAATTCCTAACACCCGAAAAGTTTATCCACTGGAGTTAAACTCCAAGCAAGTTCACCGGGTCTCCGAGTCAAGGAAGGATATAAAAATTAAACCTATACTTTATAGGAAATTACAAGACTACGAAATCTGGTTTGCATTCACAACGACAATAAATTTCAGACTATTATGACACGACAACAAGATTAGCCTTAGTGGTAAAAATAAACAAGAAGGGAATTTGGAATTTCACAAGAAATAACATCAAGCATAACCTGCACAATACTTTCCCGGTGTGTATGTTAGAAACCAAAAAAAACTTCATATCCAAACGGTATAGAGGAAGCTATCAAAATACAACTAAAGAATCTCTGAAAACTCCCAAGCACCCACCAGTAGTTTTACCATTTAAACCCATTGGCTAAAATTTAAGATATGAGGACAAATTTTGGGAGCAGCTCAACTATGACTGGAGTTTATAAAATCATGCATCACATTTCAGTCTCACTCTAGAACACATCGATTCTCTTTATTTCACTCAAAGGAAATATGGCAGTAATAAATATAGGAACCTACACCCGTTAACACCAGGTCCACAAATTCACACTGCAACAAATATAGAAGATGCAGCGAACTCGAACTCGAACTCGTCAACATACTAATTAGAGTTCAATGAGAAGGAAATCTAGCCCTTATCTTTAACCGATAGGCCCGTTTTGATTTGAACGCAAAATTTCCCTAGCTCCAATAGTAGACCACAGTAAATAGTTTAACACCACACTTTAATTCAAGAACAATGAGACACCTAATATCGGTATTCTAGGTTCATGACATCATGCCATCAAGAGAAAATAATTAAATTGACACTATAAATCTGATCACATAAGAAACTTAATAAATTAGCAAAACAAAATATTAACCTCTTACCAATTGCATGAGTAAATTAGAAAATTAGTGCAGATAGATTTCCCTCCTAAATTTGTTTGCCCTAATCTACCACACAACACATGCACATCAGTAGAATACAAACCAAAACGTCATTCCTTCTCAATGATGGTTAACAAACAATATATTAACTAGCTGGTAACTAACACACAACGTCATCGAGCCTAGATTTAAAGGGAACCCCTAGAACAAAGATAACCGTTTGCCATCGAGATCTACCCAAACAGCACAAGGAAGCAACAAACATAGTAAGATTCACCAAGTATCACTAACATCGGAAAAATTTAGTAACTCATACACAATAGAATAGATGATTAAACCTATTTTACTTTAGGGACTATATGAACCAAGGATTTAAATTCTTATAACCAACATTGACAAAGAGATCAAGTAAACTTGCCTTAGTCCAGCAGAAGATGCTACCACAATTAGCCATCAATCTACCATTGAAGTCGAGCTCGTAAATTCTCGATCCAGGCAAATCCTAGCCCCCGGTACCACCATCACCACATCTCGATCGTCCGCCTCCTTCTTTCCACGATAATTTTTTTTTTTTTTTTCTATCTATAAGTCACCCAATCATATTCCTTATTCTTAGCAAACCCTAATACATTTATAAATGGACACGGTTTTTTTTTAATAGGCACCGAGAAGTAACTATATGTATAATTAGCCCGATAAGGGCAGCCACCCATCACGTACGCAAAGATATTTACTTCTAATCTGCCAAATTTTATACAAATATTATCGATTCAAATTGGAAAGGTGGGATATTACAGTCTATCCCCCTTGGAAAACGACTTCGTCCTCGAAGTCGCTTACTTCTCCCAAGATGTATGTGACAACACCCCAATCCTTTCATGTTTGAATATACCATGTTCATCTTGTAATGGCCTTGCGCCATACCAAAAAGTATACCTCTAAAACTAGTAGCCCCCCTTGGCTCTGGTATTTAGCTACTTCCGCATCAAAGACGGCATTCACTTGCACTATCAAATCATTCATTAATGTCCGCATAGTATGAAAATATGTAACTACATCTCAATCCTACTTACCATGGGAAGATGTCCAGCAAAACTATGTTAACTTCAACTCTTCAAAACTTCATCGCACCCATTAGTAAAAATAAATAAGTGTCACATTCTCCCCAAATTCCAGTAATTATGCTTTTCACTTACTATATGCGTAAATTTGTTACCTATGCTTTTCGGAGAGGAAATGGACTTAAAGATCTTTACCCATATTCAATTGTTAAATTGTTAATATGAACTCATGCAATACAAGGAAAATATTACTTTAGAGAACTAGCACTCAAACTATGGTTTCGACATCCGATTCATTCTCCACTTGACCATATGCTTTTCAAGGTAACATGTACAAAGGTTCAACTCTGAACCACATTCGCCTCGCTGAAAATCCACTTCAGATAACAAATGAAGTTGCATACTTTAAAAGATAAGAATGACATAAGCTTACATAAATTCTCTATACCGTAAGCAGATCAATTACACAAGCAAAAGTGCAATGGCTTAGCCAACATGCAAGAAATGAACTTATCGAACGCACCCCGATGTCATGCCATGCACACGCATAAGAGAAACAATCAGCTGTTACGAGTTCTTCTCGTAAGCATTATCGACGTTATCTACTAGGACTAATGCGTACACAACACCCCGAACACAACAACTGCGAATGAGACAAAGAAAAAAATACATATATATTTATCTACACATCAACAAACAAACATTTGCCTAGAAATACCACGGTGACACAATAGACATCTTTTTCACTTCTAAGTTGATTTCACAACAATTAGCCAAGATTGTTCGTTCCCTATATACTACCATAAACCAAGTAGTGCCAACTGATGTCATAAGTATCATTGACATCATAACCATCGAAACAAACTACTCCATACTATCATCCCCCGAAAAACGACGATTAAAATATATTCTCCTCATTAGTTGTTGTATAACAAACCACTCAGTACCTTATTTAGGAAGATCCCCACTATTTAATGTCACTTGATTAGATGGTCGAAACCAACAAAAACACTATCTACAAAAGATAAGATCATATAAATTTACTATATATTTGTACGTAACTACTGGGTGCATATGCTAACAATTAAATGTTCTTATCAAGTTCAAGTTAAGCTAATTATATATGCACAACACTCTGTTCTTAGCAAAGTGATCATTTATGCCTGTACTTAAGCGTTTGTTTTAGGTCGAACTTTACCAACCAAAATCATGTTGAAGTGATTTCATAGATCGGGTCATACTATATATACGTTGATCAACTACAATCTCACCTAATCAAAGTTCAAGGCTCAGCAACCTCGAATGCACTCATCCTATATAGGATCATAAATGAAAGGCATGTTAACAATCGACTGATTGAAAGCTAATTATATCGAATCTCGATATTTTAGCATGCAAATAAGTCCAACTTTTAATAAGGATTTTTAAAAAAATATTTCCCTAAATCACAAAATTCAAACCTCAGTTCATAGTTGGTGGATTCAGTAATCTTCAGAATGTAAATCTAAATGATTTTGCCTTTAAATGTCAAAGATGCCATCGCGACCAAAACATCTCAAATCCCAATTAAAAGTTCCAAACTCTAAAATTAAAAGAACAAATAGAAAGTAAAACAACAATAACAACTAATGTAAATCATAAAAAGACAAAAAAAAAAAAAACAACAACTAAAGACCCAATCTAAATAAGGCCGGACAGGTGCTAAAAACGTTATGCACAAACTTTATTCCTTTACACCAATCAAGTGCCCACTTGGCTAAACCAAAAACTACATGCATGCCAATAAAATAATCCAAAATCTGGCAATAATGTACTAGTGCTATCTACCCTAACCACAGGCGTTGCCCTTTTTATTTTTAAGGACAATAAATTCCTATTCGTAAATGCAGCATTTCAATGACTCTTATCAAGGATACTGATTTATTCCCTATTTCTACCGACTCAACTAAAGATACTCAATATACTAGCTACTTAATGATTAATCTTTCACAAATGAAATTAATGCTCAACGGGAACCAACTGAACAATTCTCCTGTGATAGGCTGGTCTCCTTTACCCCTTTACCCTCTAGTTACTCAGCTAAATAATAAAATTCATCAAAATAAATAAAGAGTTCCACATTAGACTTATTTGGCTAAGAAAAAACATTTACAAGTGTATATTGAGATGATATCTCGCATTAGTATCTCGAATGGACCAGGCTCCACAAAAGTGACTATGTTCGCAACAAAACTTAATTAAACAAAATCAAAAGAAAGCAATTCATTCCTAATGCGCCATCATGCGCGGCACCTTTAACACAGATTCACATCACAAGCAGGCATAACAACAACAACAAAAATGCATTGGGCCACAACTTACATAATTCAAAGAGTTACCAAATAGGAATAAAAAAATCCTAGTACTCCAACCCCAACACACAAAACGCAGGCAACACATCCTACATAACTCTATGGAGTTATGGAACATTTTCATAAGACCATAGCCATATGCAAAACGTCAATGTTTGGGAACATATCCACACTCGTTTCAATCCTTCATTAAGGAATTGATTATCCTGTACACAACACCACGAGAACATATCCACACTTGTTTCAATCCTTTATTAAGGCATTGAATATCCGTGTACACAACACCATGTGGAACATATCCACACTCGTTCAATCCTTTATCAAGGAATTGAAGTTCCGGTGTACGCAACACCACGCATGAGGCCAATGGACACACTAATAGGCCGGTGGACGCACCACTTCAACAAAACACCATGTGTGAGTCAATGGGCAGACCAGAAGGCCATTGGACTCACTCCTTCAACTATATGAAAAATAATATGAAATACATCAAATAAATTCCTCTAGCATATTAAACACAACCCCAAGTTCTAACATGACTCACTCCCTTGGTATGAAAAACAATCGATACACATTAGGTTGGTGTATATCATACATGTTAGTATGGTCTCTACCTAGGGAACACATTCCAGTATTCTACTACATTTCAAGTGTTATTTAACTCCATAACAAAAATGGCTTACCCAAATCCACAACCGTCCAACTCAACTGCAAAGAGGCTCGCAAATGTATATGTTGGAAATCGTTAGAATCCATTACTACCACATTTCACAAAATTATTTTTTTTTTTTTCATTTTCCAGCACAATTGATAGTTTTCATGCCCACAACTCAAGCAACAAGACGCAGATAACGACCAACGAAAATCTGACCTAGTAAGAACGCATAGTATTCGAAGCCGT
Source organism: Papaver armeniacum (assembly GCA_023531295.1). NCBI lineage: Eukaryota > Viridiplantae > Streptophyta > Magnoliopsida > Ranunculales > Papaveraceae > Papaver > Papaver armeniacum. Next base: position 633,808 of record JAJJWW010014764.1, read on the forward strand.
TGCAATGAATTCCTATTAACGATCAAATATGTGCTACTCTCAATCATATTGGTGACCTAAAGACCCCAGAACCATACGGCTACCCGACAAAGTCATATAAACGGTAAAGTCATTAAACTTGATAGCTGTCAATAATAATTAGTAAATATCAGGTCAATACCAACATTAGTTCACTTTCAGAATTAAATGCAAGTTCATAAAGACCAACCTTATTTCAACCAAGTGCAACTATATACATACATGCATAAAGAAACAGACTTAAAATAGGGAAAAATACGGTTTGGTCCAAAACCCCATCCAAATATACTAGTTAGTCCTAACCCATTCAACTAGGTACAAATTAATCCTTTTTCATTGAAAGTACACAAATAACCTTCCTGATTTACGATTTAGTCCAAATATTTACACTTTAGTCCAAAGTGACTAACAATGATGTCAGCAATTTTAAATAATATAAAAAAGAATTAAAAACAATTTATCTTTCGAACCGTTTGTCCAAAATTCACAAATTTTATATATTCGGAAAGCTCTTTCCGAGAGCTACAAAAAGAGTACCCATATGACTATATAATTCTCATTTTTAAAAAATCTTAATTTACATTGGCGTACAAACATGTACATGTCTACAAAAATCCAAGAAATCAAAAGACAAAACAAGGTGCACCTGTTTGTACACCAACCGGTGATCCATACGATAACAAGTTAGCAAAAGTAGATCATGACTGAATCTCATACGATAACAAGTTAGCTAGGTGATCCATTCCCAAGGGTTTACCGAACGCTCCTCTCATACCAGTTTGAAGCCTGTCAGCTCCAGCACATGAAAGCATCTTGTTGATACGCAAGACATGGAAATGATGTATTTATGATGTGCATCTATACATACAATGACGAAGAGGAAAAAGTGGTCAGCACAGAGATCAAACTATTGTTTCATGAAGTTTTTAACTGACAAGGAATCTAATAAAACAACAAAATAATTATACAGTGGGAGCTAGATATTGGTGACTCGTAAGCTAAAATACCGCTGTAGCACCAATTTCTAGCTTATTTTTCACCTAGGCCTATATAATTGAGTAATCACTGATAGCATGAATACTGGGTAACACATTGATAAACCATCCAGTTCTTACGGGCTAAAGTTCAGAAAAAATGATTATACTAACTTACAAGTATGAGCTTAAATCTATTCATCTATCTGCAGAGATTATTTTAATAAAACTATTCGAAAATGCACTGAAGCTGCAATAAATTTCCTAGAATGTACATTATCTTTGCCTAAGAGATGTTACAAGGATCTAAATTTCTAATGAAAGGACAACTTTTGATGGTATAAGAAAGAGATGCAGTAACTTTTGATGTTTTGTGGTATAAAAATCCAACATTTATACCACAAAAATGCACATAATACTGAGATAACACAATAGTGTACAACTTTGTACATATCTATAGAAAATCTAATACATGTACAGTTAGTGCTTTCCCTAATTTTTGGTTTGTATACATAAATATAGTCCTACAAGTGTACAACTATTTACACCTAAATAATCAACATTTGGACTACTATGCACACCTAAATAACATAATATGTGTGTACAACTATGTACACATTAGTGCTTTCCCTAATTTCTTAGACTTCAAAATGAATAACATGTGCACAACTATGTATACTTTAATAATCAACACGTGTAAATGAAAATGAAAATGAAACCACCAAACAGGGAAAATTTAATTGGTTGAATCGGAACAATACTGCTAAGTGATAAAATACAATTCTTCGATATACAAACAAAATTGATGATGTGCATATGGTATGTGTATTTAACAAAAACAAGCTTTTAGCAATTCTTTAAGTAGTTTTATGCAAACAAAACTAATGATGGGCATTAAGTATGTGTAACAAGCTTTTTGCAAACCTTCATGTAGTTTCTGACATGAGCCAAGTTCTCTGGAACTCCAGCTCGAGGTGGCAAAACTTTGGCGCCAAATTCAAATTAACGGCTGGGACTTTCTCTCCATTAACAAAAGGATCCCGAAACAAAAAGAATACAATAACAAGTTATCAACAATACAACGACAATCGAACAAAAACTAAGTACATATAAAACAGAACAAGCACATATAAACAGAGAGAAACACATACAATAGGTGTACAATTATGTACACATTAAGAATCAACATGTGTACAATTATGTACACCTTAGTTACTACTCTATGAATTGCTGGTGGGAACCCATTTAGATGAAGACATAACAAACACATGTGCCATATCTAAATAGTTCCATCTCGTTCACCTGATAAGAGAAACTTCTGCACAATCCTTCCTTGCATCAACAACTATTTTATTTGCATCACTTTTTCCTCCCTTAAAACCACCTTCTTGGATATGAATTCAAGCTTTTGGAGGTAACATTTCAAAGAAAACAAGACGATAAACACCAATACAAATCAATATGATGAAAAAATCATGTTAAATGTAGAGCACCCAATGAAAAATTCAGTTCACAAAACAAAATATCGAATCCAAGAATCGATATATGCACTCATTATAAATCAACAGGTGTGTAATTATGTGTACATTAATGATCTTAGGGTGTGCAATTATGTGCATATTAACCATCAAGATGTGTAGAACTATGTGCACATTAACGATTTATAGGTGTACAAATCTGTACACGTCAACTAACAGGTGTACCACTACGTGCACATTAATGATCAACATGTGTACAACTATGTGCACGTCAACTAATAGGTTGTACAAATGTGCACATTAAAGACAACATGTGTACAGTCATGTACACATTTAGAATCAACATGTGTACAACTATGTACACATTACCAATGCAATATCTAAAGAGCTGAAAGTCGGTTTCTACTCAAATCTGTAAGGAGCTAGTAACCCATATGTTAAAGAGCTAGATCAATGTCTAGCAACATTCTGCCAGCAACATACAAGTACATGTTTATAACTAATTTTGTTAAAAAGGTATGCTCTACAACATTAAAAATCTTAACATTTCAAAGACTCCGAATTCAACCACCATTGCAGACACATATATACCACCGCCGTCAATCCCAGTCTCCTACCATCATTGTCAATTAGTTAGCCCATTAAAATCCACATGTGTACAATTATGTACACATTAAGAGTCAAGCCACATGTTAATTAGTCAATTTTTTTTTTTTTTTTTTTTGAAAACTAATACCCTTTGTTTGGAGAGGAAAAATCATAAATGTTAACGGTGTTACTACCAATATTTTAGTCTTTAGAGAAGTACTCAAGGAAAGACTTACTTTACAGTTCAGTTAGACTCTTGTCTTCAAAATTCAAATGCTTCTAGGAATCCTGATGTCCACTAACCGATATCCATTGTCAACACACTACACCATCTAGAAAGAGATTTGAATGATCCAAGAATGAAAACACCTACAAACCAAACAACGAACATGAGCTTAAAATGAAACAAAGTCAGATATAAAACAAAAAAATATATGTACACACATTCGCAGGCATCATACCATATGCAAAAAGTCATTTTTTAGATCCATGCTAAAAAGAAATTCATCGCTACTATCTCCCGTCAACATTATTTTCACCACTTACAGAATCAATAAGATTCCAAGTACCAACATTTTCCAAAAGATCACATTCATATAAAAACGAAGTAAAACTATTAAAATGAGTCTCATTGATCAAGTGAACTAAGTGTTGTAATGAAGAAAAAAGTTAAATTGACATGCAAATGTATACCAAGTATTTGTGATGTCAGCTGGAGTGCTTATCTTAACCTCTCAGATTAAGGGATATAAGTGGCAACTTGTAAGGCAACAGTTGTGCCAAGAGTAGCCCATTATCGTTCGTGCGATGCACTAAAGATTTGTCAAGAATCTATAGTAGTCAGCTTCTTCCACTAAAATTTCGGTTTAGCAAACAAAAATTAAATGCGCACAAGAATCTATAGCAGTCATTTTTTTCACATGTGTACAGGTTTGTACACCCTAGTTATTTACACATGCATAAGAATATGGAGTCGTTGTTTATCACCGATAAATCACATAATATAGAGATGTATTTCTATTGAACCAACACTTTTATCACAGATATAATTAATTATAGTGTAGAGAAGTACAATACTTGGTGAGCGGTAGAAAGTTCCCCAACTCTAGCAGCGTACTCCACGAACTCAATCAGCACATCTGAAAAATGACAGTCAACTTCATACAAGGTGTACTGCTGCCAAATAGGGTACACATGACATTTCTCAGGTTTTCCTAAACTAGCTAATTAACTCAACTCCATATCCAAAATGGTGTACAACTATGTACATATCTACAAAAATCTAACATCCACCCCACAAAACATGCCATATATTGTTGAGATATCACAATGGTGTACAACTTTGTACACACCTATAAACCTAGGGATCCATTCATCACTGAGCATACTAGTGTACAAAAATGTACACATCTATAAAAATCTAACAAAATCTAGCATTCATAATCCAAAATGAAGATTATAATTTGCTTTCTCCATTCATCACCAAGTAAAATTGCGGTGTATAATAATGTGCACATCTTATATGAATGAACAAGTCATTTCCTCTCTTAAATCATCACCATGAACAAGTGTACAATCAAGTACACCTTGATGTGTCCTAACAACTTGTTAGTCTTATACCACCTAAATTAACATCTAGCATTCAAATTTTCAAATGCTTGTTCTCCGGACAATACATTACTAATACATGGTTTACTATTACATGATCGTTCATTCACAATCTCAATTTCATAACATAAAATGTTGCTACTAAAATATTAATGAAACTGTAAAAGAGACGGGAGGAAATGCCAAATGAAACTTACGGGCGACATATCATATTGTCCTAGTTGTACTTTTAGCTAAGTTCTATGGTGTAGCTTCAAAACAAGATGTAAAGTCCCGTTCTTCATCCACATCACACAAAAACTGGTAAGAATAATGGTTGTATTGTACAGTATTGACATGAAGAATAATCATTGAAACTAACAGTACTCATGAAAATCAACAAGTGTACAATTGTGTACACATTAAGAATCAACGTGTACAATTATGTACACATAAGAATCGATACGTGTACAACTAAGTGCACACTAACAATTAAAATGAAAATAAAAATTAGGGATAATTATTATTAGGTAGGTAAAAAGACAAAGAAAAAATAAGGATAATTATCAAAATCTATGTGTTGATATTATGCTGTACCTTTGTAATGACACGTAATGATCCACTATGAAGTGTTTCAAAACTCACACAAAAATTAACATAATCAATCAGATCCTCCAGTAACACAACTAGTTTACATCACTTTGAAAGAAATCTAAATAAAAGAATTAAGTTACCTCCGGTGATAACACTAAATCCAGAACTTCGAGAACGATGCTAGGATCCAGACAAGAGTCAAGTGAGTCTGCATCAAAAAAATAAATTTTTAGCTACAATATGGGAAGTGATATAACACCTGAATTCACTACAAAGAAAAAAAAAAAATACATAAAATGTGTCTTTTCTCTTGGCTTAGATCAGCTTCCCTATTAATATTCGAAATGCACCATAACCCCATCTATCCGAAAAAAAAAAAGCGCAGAAGTAAAGAGACTCTTCCGATTCACTAACCTTTCTTGAGTCGGGAGGAGAAATGGTGTGTTTCTATCGTCCGAAAATGCACGGAAACGTCGAACTTCTTCATTTAGCATCGGATCATGCCAGAAATGGCTAGAGTAGTCAAAATCTCTCATATTAACATAACATCCAAGTGGCTCTCACCTTGACGTGGTTTCCAACCTAATCTCCTATATATAGTACAGACAGCATACATGATTTTAAAAGGAAGATTATCGTTTTATAGTTAATCACATATTCTTATATATATACACACGAAAGAAGAAACACACTATTTCAAGTTAATATTCAATGGAGATGCTTGAGTAAAATCCTTTAATCTGGCATTAAAACCAAACTTACCCGGCAGAACTATGGAAGAGATTTATGAATTTATTAGTGCAACTTTGAAACTCACCTGCATTGGTGAATGTATTAGGCATTAGGGTGTGAACACATCAAATAAGATACTATTAAATGAAGAGGAGAAACTCACAGTGATCAAATGTGACAAAGACAGTATATGCAAGCTCCTTCATGTACGCACTCATCTAGGCAAACAAAGATGACAACGACTGCTTGCAAGCCATAAGTACGGCATAAAAATAATCCACAATACCTGTCCAAAATAATAACATGGGTGCCGGATAATCAAATCGCTAAAATATGGGGAAAACTATGGGCTCCAAACTTTCGCAAACTAAGTTTGCTTCGAAAAAAAAAATATCAAGTAATTTACGTATCTCTTCCAGTCCCGTAGTAGGCAAAGAAAATAACACAAATAGTTCCATTAATTTACGAACATGCTCAGAACCTTTTTAGGAGCTTCCCAATGCTGGATCAATCACAATAGCAAGCCAACCAGGATAATTCTCATCTTCTGCAACACAATCTTTCTTTTTAAAACTCATGAAATCAGGAAACCAAACAAATTATCTCGATGCCAAAAGAATATTGATCCGTAAACCAAATCCTAAAATTAAAATCTAGAAGAAAAAAAAAACATCTAACAAAGACATAATATACCAATTTTTTGGATTTAATTTGCTCAATTACATAAAATCCTTTTGATGATTGATTCGGCTATCTGTCCGTTTTTGTTTCAACTCAATTCGTTGGATTTGTCAATATAGCATCACATCCATTAAACAAACCAAAAACCAAAATCATTAAGATAAAGTAAAAATACTTACAATTGAGAACTGTATACCAGGATATTGGGAAGTAGCTTTCTCAGATTACTTTTGCATGGAATTCTTAGAAGAATTTTGGAATTTTTTTCATATTTCATTGAGAATGAAGTTTAATTTGTGCATCATTATCGTAAAAACTAAAGAAATCAACTCTTTTTTCTCAGATGATGATGATGGTTTCTTCTTCATCGCCTTTGAAAAGACTAAATCAATTAGAAAACCCTAGTTTTGTTGATCGAAGAGACTGGGGAGTAGGAGATCGTAGGAAGAGAATATTGATTGAAAAAAGGGAAAGAGACGAGAGTTGATCGATACAGGCAAAGTAGTCCAAATGAGATCGGGTCATTTTGGTCATCAAAAAAATTCAATTTGGATTGAATCGTTAAGATTTGGACTAACCCGTTTACAATTTGGTAAATTAGGATTAAGCAGTACTAGGCCTGAAAGAGTAAGACTAAAACGTCTAAAGCCAAACAACTTTGGGACTAAACGTTAATTCCTACCTTAAAATAAGGCAACCAACTAATGTATTACTCAAGGAAACGTCTAGGCTCACTCCCCCAAGTCTTAGAGGTTCTCGAACCTAGGCTCTGATGCCAATTGTAACAACCCTCAAATATTTCTCAATCTTATTTACATTTGCAATGATTATTTATACAGGATAATTTATCACCAAGTGAAAATTATACGTGTTTTCCCTTTTTTCCGGTTCTCTAGAATATATCCACAAAAGAAAATAGACAAAATACAAATACACAATATCTCGACCCAAGTGATACGCCCCGCTCCCTCACTACTACATGCTTTGAATATCAAATAGATGAGATGTTGGCATGGCAGAGGAAAACATCCACTCTACGCTAGGCCAGCACGAAAAACCACCAAAAGTTGAAGGTTCATTTAGCACTTTTAATTCCTAACACCTGAAAAGTTTATCCACGGGAGTTAAACTCCAAGCAAGTTCACTGGGTCTCCGAGTCAAGGAAGGATATAAAAAATTAAACCTATACTTTATAGGAAATTACAAGACTACGAAATCTGGTTTGCATTCACAACGACAATAAATTTCAGACTATTATGACACGACAACAAGATTAGCCTTAGTGGTAAAAATAAACAAGAAGGGAATTTGGAATTTCACAAGAAATAACATCAAGCATAACCTGCACAATACTTTCCCGGTGTGTATGTTAGAAACCAAAAAAAACTTCATATCCAAACGGTATAGAGGAAGCTATCAAAATACAACTAAAGAATCTCTGAAAACTCCGGCACCCACCAGTAGTTTTACCATTTAAACCCATTGGCTAAAATTTAAGATATGAGGACAAATTTTGGGAGCAGCTCAACTATGACTCGGAGTTTATAAAATCATGCATCACATTTCAGTCTCACTCTAGAACACATCGATTCTCTTTATTTCACTCAAAGGAAATATGGCAGTAATAAATATAGGAACCTACACCCGTTAACACCAGGTCCACAAATTCACACTGCAACAAATATAGAAGATGCAGCGAACTCGAACTCGAACTCGTCAACATACTAATTAGAGTTCAATGAGAAGGAAATCTAGCCCTTATCTTTAACCGATAGGCCCGTTTTGATTTGAACGCAAAATTTCCCTAGCTCCAATAGTAGACCACAGTAAATAGTTTAACACCACACTTTAATTCAAGAACAATGAGACACCTAATATCGGTATTCTAGGTTCATGACATCATGCCATCAAGAGAAAATAATTAAATTGACACTATAAATCTGATCACATAAGAAACTTAATAAATTAGCAAAACAAAATATTAACCTCTTACCAATTGCATGAGTAAATTAGAAAATTAGTGCGAGATAGATTTCCCTCCTAAATTTGTTTGCCCTAATCTACCACACAACACATGCACATCAGCCGAATACAAACCAAAACGTCATTCCTTCTCAATGATGGTTAACAAACAATATATTAACTAGCTGGTAACTAACACACAACGTCATCGAGCCTAGATTTAAAGGGAACCCCTAGAACAGTATAACCGTTTGCCATCGAGATCTACCCAAACAGCACAAGGAAGCAACAAACATAGTAAGATTCACCAAGTATCACTAACATCAGAAAAATTTAGTAACTCATACACAATAGAATAGATGATTAAACCTATTTTACTTTAGGGACTATATGAACCAAGGATTTAAATTCTTATAACCAACATTGACAAAGAGATCAAGTAAACTTGCCTTAGTCCAGCAGAAGATGCTACCACAATTAGCCATCAATCTACCATTGAAGTCGAGCTCTCGTAAATTCTCGATCCGGCAAATCCTAGCCCCCACAGTGACCATCACCACATCTCGATCGTCCGCCTCCTTCTTTCCACGATAATTTTTTTTTTTTTTTTCTATCTATAAGTCACCCAATCATATTCCTTATTCTTAGCAAACCCTAATACATTTATAAATGGACACGGTTTTTTTTTTAATAGGCACCTGAGAAGTAACTATATGTATAATTAGCCTGATAAGGGCAGCCACCCATCACGTACGCAAAGATATTTACTTCTAATCTGCCAAATTTTATACAAATATTATCGATTCAAATTGGAAAGGTGGGATATTACAGTCTATCCCCCTTGGAAAACGACTTCGTCCTCGAAGTCAGGCTTACTTCTCTCCCAAGATGTATGTGACAACACCCCAATCCTTTCATGTTTCAGAATATACCATGTTCATCTTGTAATGGCCTTGCGCCATACCAAAAAGTATACCTCTAAAACTAGTAGCCCCCTTGGCTCACGGTATTTAGCTACTTCCGCATCAAAGACGGCATTCACTTGCACTATCAAATCATTCATTAATGTCCGCATAGTATGAAAATATGTAACTACATCTCAATCCTACTTACCATGGGAAGATGTCCAGCAAAACTATGTGTTAACTTCAACTCTTCAAAACTTCATCGCACCCATTAGTAAAAATAAATAAGTGTCACATTCTCCCCAAATTCCAAGTAATTATGCTTTTCACTTACTATATGCGTAAATTTGTTACCTATGCTTTTCGGAGAGGAAATGGACTTAAAGATCTTTACCCATATTCAATTGTTAAATTGTTAATATGAACTCATGCAATACAAGGAAAATATTACTTTAGAGAACTAGCACTCAAACTATGGTTTCGACATCCGATTCATTCTCCACTTGACCATATGCTTTTCAAGGTAACATGTACAAAGGTTCAACTACGAACCACATTCGCTCTTTGAAAATCCACTTCGGATAACAAATGAAGTTGCATACTTTAAAAGATAAGAATGACATAAGCTTACATAAATTCTCTATACCGTAAGCGGATCAATTACACAAGCAAAAAGTGCAATGGCTTAGCCAACATGCAAGAAATGAACTTATCGTAACGCACCCGATGTCATGCCATGCACACGCATAAGAGAAACAATCAGCTATTACGAGTTCTTCTCGTAAGCATTATCGACGTTATCTACTAGGACTAATGCGTACACAACACCCCGAACACAACAACTGCGAATGAGACAAAGAAAAAAATACATATATATTTATCTACACATCAACAAACAAACATTTGCCTAGAAATACCACAGTGACACAATAGACATCTTTTTCACTTCTAAGTTGATTTCACAACAATTAGCCAAGATTGTTCGTTTCTATATACTACCATAAACCAAGTAGTGCCAACTGATGTCATAAGTATCATTGACATCATAACCATCGAAACAAACTACTCCATACTATCATCCCCTGAAAAATGACGATTAAAATATATTCTCCTCATTAGTTGTTGTATAACAAACCACTCAGTACCTTATTTAGGAAGATCCCCACTATTTAATGTCACTTGATTAGATGGTGAAACCAACAAAACACTATCTACAAAAGATAAGATCATATAAATTTACTATATATTTGTACGTAACTACTGGGTGCATATGCTAACAATTAAATGTTCTTATCAAGTTCAAGTTAAGCTAATTATATATGCACAACACTCCTGTTCTTAGCAAAGTGATCATTTATGCCTGTACTTAAGCGTTTGTTTTAGGTCGAACTTTACCAACCAAAATCATGTTGAAGTGATTTCATAGATCGGGTCATACTATATATACGTTGATCAACTACAATCTCACCTAATCAAAGTTCAAGGCTCAGCAACCTCGAATGCACTCATCCTATATAGGATCATAAATGAAAGGCATGTTAACAATCGTGATTGAAAGCTAATTATATCGAATCCTGATATTTTAGCATGCAAATAAGTCCAACTTTTAATAAGGATTTTTAAAAAAATATTTCCCTAAATCACAAAATTCAAACCTCAGTTCATAGTTGGTGGATTCAGTAATCTTCGAATCAGTAAATCTAAATGATTTTGCCTTTAAATGTCAAAGATGCCATCGCGACCAAAACATCTCAAATCCCAATTAAAAAGTTCCAAACTCTAAAATTAAAAGAACAAATAGAAAGTAAAACAACAATAACAACTAATGTAAATCATAAAAAGACAAAAAAAAAAAAAAAACAACAACTAAAGACCCAATCTAAATAAGGCCGGACAGGTGCTAAAAACGTTATGCACAAACTTTATTCCTTTACACCAATCAAGTGCCCACTTGGCTAAACCAAAAACTACATGCATGCCAATAAAATAATCCAAAATCTGGCAATAATGTACTAGTGCTATCTACCCTAACCACAGGCGTTGCCCTTTTTATTTTTAAGGACAATAAATTCCTATTCGTAAATGCAGCATTTCAATGACTCTTATCAAGGATCTTTGATTTATTCCCTATTTCTACCGACTCAACTAAAGATACTCAATATACTAGCTACTTAATGATTAATCTTTCACAAATGAAATTAATGCTCAACGGGGGAACCAATGAACAATTCTCCTGTGATAGGTCTGGTCTCCTTTACCCTTTACCCTCTAGTTACTCAGCTAAATAATAAAATTCATCAAAATAAATAAAGAGTTCCACATTAGACTTATTTGGCTAAGAAAAACATTTACAGTGTATATTGAGATGATATCTGCATTAGTATCTCGAATGGACCAGGCTCCACAAAAGTGACTATGTTCGCAACAAAACTTAATTAAACAAAATCAAAAAGAAAGCAATTCATTCCTAATGCGCCATCATGCGCCGGCACCTTTAACACAGATTCACATCACAAGCAGGCATAACAACAACAACAAAAATGCATTGGGCCACAACTTACATAATTCAAAGAGTTACCAAATAGGAATAAAAAAATCCTAGTACTCCAACCCCAACACACAAAACGCAGGCAACACATCCTACATAACTCTATGGAGTTATGGAACATTTTCATAAGACCATAGCCATATGCAAACGTCAATGTTTGGGAACATATCCACACTCGTTTCAATCCTTCATTAAGGAATTGATTATCCAAGTGTACACAACACCACCATGAGAACATATCCACACTTGTTTCAATCCTTTATTAAGGCATTGAATATCCAGTGTACACAACACCATGTGGAACATATCCACACTCGTTCAATCCTTTATCAAGGAATTGAAGTTCCGGTGTACGCAACACCACGCATGAGGCCAATGGACACACCAATAGGCCAGTGGACGCACCACTTCAACAAAACACCATGTGTGAGTCAATGGGAAGACCAGAAGGCCATTGGACTCACTCCTTCAACTATATGAAAAATAATATGAAATACATCAAATAAATTCCTCTAGCATATTAAACACAACCCCAAGTTCTAACATGACTCACTCCCTTGGTATGAAAAACAATCGATACACATTAGGTTGGTGTATATCATACATGTTAGTATGGTCTCTACCTAGGGAACACATTCCAGTATTCTACTACATTTCAAGTGTTATTTAACTCCATAACAAAAATGGCTTACCCAAATCCCACAACCGTCCAACTCAACTGCAAAGAGGCTCGCAAATGTATATGTTGGAAATCGTTAGAATCCATTACTACCACATTTCACAAAATTATTTTTTTTTTTCATTTTCGGCACAATTGATAGTTTTCATGCCCACAACTCAAGCAACAAGACGCAGATAACGACCAACGAAAATCTGACCTAGTAAGAACGCATAGTATTCCGGCTTCGTTGCAATGAATTCCTATTAACGATCAAATATGTGCTACTCTCAATCATATTGGTGACCTAAAGACCCCAGAACCATACGGCTACCCGACAAAGTCATATAAACGGTAAAGTCATTAAACTTGATAGCTGTCAATAATAATTAGTAAATATCAGGTCAATACCAACATTAGTTCACTTTCAGAATTAAATGCAAGTTCATAAAGACCAACCTTATTTCAACCAAGTGCAACTATATACATACATGCATAAAGAAACAGACTTAAAATAAGGCAACCAACTAATGTATTACTCAAGGAAACGTCTAGGCTCACTCCCCCAAGTCTTAGAGGTTCTCGAACCTAGGCTCTGATGCCAATTGTAACAACCCTCAAATATTTCTCAATCTTATTTACATTTGCAATGATTATTTATACAGGATAATTTATCACCAAGTGAAAATTATACGTGTTTTCCCTTTTTTCCGGTTCTCTAGAATATATCCACAAAAGAAAATAGACAAAATACAAATACACAATATCTCGACCCAAGTGATACGCCCCGCTCCCTCACTACTACATGCTTTGAATATCAAATAGATGAGATGTTGGCATGGCAGAGGAAAACATCCACTCTACGCTAGGCCAGCACGAAAAACCACCAAAAGTTGAAGGTTCATTTAGCACTTTTAATTCCTAACACCTGAAAAGTTTATCCACGGGAGTTAAACTCCAAGCAAGTTCACTGGGTCTCCGAGTCAAGGAAGGATATAAAAAATTAAACCTATACTTTATAGGAAATTACAAGACTACGAAATCTGGTTTGCATTCACAACGACAATAAATTTCAGACTATTATGACACGACAACAAGATTAGCCTTAGTGGTAAAAATAAACAAGAAGGGAATTTGGAATTTCACAAGAAATAACATCAAGCATAACTGCACAATACTTTCCGGTGTGTATGTTAGAAACCAAAAAAACTTCATATCCAAACGGTATAGAGGAAGCTATCAAAATACAACTAAAGAATCTCTGAAAACTCCGCACCCACCAGTAGTTTTACCATTTAAACCCATTGGCTAAAATTTAAGATATGAGGACAAATTTTGGGAGCAGCTCAACTATGACTGGAGTTTATAAAATCATGCATCACATTTGGTCTCACTCTAGAACACATCGATTCTCTTTATTTCACTCAAAGGAAATATGGCAGTAATAAATATAGGAACCTACACCCGTTAACACCAGGTCCACAAATTCACACTGCAACAAATATAGAAGATGCAGCGAACTCGAACTCGAACTCGTCAACATACTAATTAGAGTTCAATGAGAAGGAAATCTAGCCCTTATCTTTAACCGATAGGCCCGTTTTGATTTGAACGCAAAATTTCCCTAGCTCCAATAGTAGACCACAGTAAATAGTTTAACACCACACTTTAATTCAAGAACAATGAGACACCTAATATCGGTATTCTAGGTTCATGACATCATGCCATCAAGAGAAAATAATTAAATTGACACTATAAATCTGATCACATAAGAAACTTAATAAATTAGCAAAACAAAATATTAACCTCTTACCAATTGCATGAGTAAATTAGAAAATTAGTGCAGATAGATTTCCCTCCTAAATTTGTTTGCCCTAATCTACCACACAACACATGCACATCAGCCGAATACAAACCAAAACGTCATTCCTTCTCAATGATGGTTAACAAACAATATATTAACTAGCTGGTAACTAACACACAACGTCATCGAGCCTAGATTTAAAGGGAACCCCTAGAACAGTATAACCGTTTGCCATCGAGATCTACCCAAACAGCACAAGGAAGCAACAAACATAGTAAGATTCACCAAGTATCACTAACATCAGAAAAATTTAGTAACTCATACACAATAGAATAGATGATTAAACCTATTTTACTTTAGGGACTATATGAACCAAGGATTTAAATTCTTATAACCAACATTGACAAAGAGATCAAGTAAACTTGCCTTAGTCCAGTGAGGAAGATGCTACCACAATTAGCCATCAATCTACCATTGAAGTCGAGCTCTCGTAAATTCTCGATCCAGGCAAATCCTAGCCCCACACCGACCATCACCACATCTGATCGTCCGCCTCCTTCTTTCCACGATAATTTTTTTTTTTTTTTTTTCTATCTATAAGTCACCCAATCATATTCCTTATTCTTAGCAAACCCTAATACATTTATAAATGGACACGGTTTTTTTTTTAATAGGCACCTGAGAAGTAACTATATGTATAATTAGCCTGATAAGGGCAGCCACCCATCACGTACGCAAAGATATTTACTTCTAATCTGCCAAATTTTATACAAATATTATCGATTCAAATTGGAAAGGTGGGATATTACAGCTGAGAAAGTGAAAAGAAATAAATTATGCTTAGAAGAACTTCATATTCCTGGTTGTTTAGAAACATTCGTAGGTAGGCATATTGTGTTTGCCATTCATTAAATAAAATTTCTCATGTTATCTGAAAAAAATACCACCATTTTCCTCATGGAGTAAAATTAAATTGACCGAATTTAGTTTAACAAAATATATTCACAAGTATATAGCTAGAAACTTGTATCGTCACCCAAAATAAGTTCGGTAACTTAAATTTTTTATTGCATCTCGAAATTGTACTATCGCTTAAATTTTGTTAAATGGCCTTAAATTTATTGTTTATCGTCTTAAATCTATCCGGTGACCCAAAATCTAGCAAGTTTGGCACAAAAATTTCCAGGTGAACTAGAATTTTTATTGTGACACAAAATTACTCTTTGATCAATAACTCGCATAATAGCTCAAAAAGTTTCTCGTACCCAAAATATAGAGCTTAATTCAATTCACTAAATAACGTGTTTGGGTACAAATTTGCTTCACAAAAAGCTGACTTTTCAGCTTCTAGAAGTCATGCTGGAAAATTATTGTCAAGCTGCCTTCTGATTTTTCGACTTCCATAAGACAAAAAGCAATTTCTGAGTGTACATCCAAACGCCTCTATAAACAACTTGTAAGAAAATATTTGGATACATAAAATAGAAATGTTTCTACGAAACAAAAGTATCCCAAGGCCAAATTTCAGCGGCTAAAAGAAATTGTTTCACAAAAAGTTAATTTGTTTTACTTAAGGAAGTCATTTGCATATTTTGGTCCCAATTTAATATTCTGTTTTTTACTTTCAAAAATGGAAAAATTACTTCTCTATTTTTATCCAAATATGCTGTAAAAAAAATCTACCTTATCATCTTGATAAAAATATGAATTGCCCCAAAAAAAAATGTGAAATGTGCCGCTATCCCCGCCATTCATTTCCTTCCCCTCTCAAATAACATTTCCCTGCTTTACTTTTTCCGTCTTTCCACACCAAGAAATTGCCCAGTTACCATCTCTGGTTCTTATAAACCCTAGATTTTTTTTGATTGTAAAAGTCAGGAACCCTAGATTTCATTTACTTCTCCCGTATCCAACAACCCCAAAGCTCTCTCGTAGCCAAAAACCCCATTTTTCCACCACGATTTCGTAAACCCTAATAAATTTTTGGTTGTCCCTGTAAAATTAAAAACAGGGTTTCATGGATTATTTCAAGATTCTCCCGACGGAGATTACAGTAGACATTTTGACTCGCTTACCTACCGAATTGGTATTGGAGTGCAAATTAGTTTCCACAACTTGGAGGAATCTCGTTTCTCATCATCCATGGTTCTTCCAGATGCATTTACATCATATCAAATGTCATGATTCTGGTAAGTTGGGTTTTCTTGCTTATACTTGCGATACTGATCTTAGTAAAAAATTTCACTATTTTGAATATAATGAAAATCATGAGTCAACTCCGATTCAGAGAATTAGAAGGGTTAATTTGAACCCTCCATTTAAGAGTATGATCTTTGTTGGTTCATGCAATGGGTTGATCTGTCTTGCTGGAAACCACCACCAATCTGTTTGGATTTGTAACCCCATCACCAGAGAATGTGTTATGCTTCCAAAACTTCCAGAACTTGATAGAGATTACTCTTGTGATTTTGGTGAGACGAGCAACTCTGGCTATGAATGTTCTTGTGATATTGGTGAGACGACCAACTTTGGTTATGTTTCTTCAAACAATGAGTACAAAGTCGTAAGAACATTTCTGCTGAAGACAGAGATTGTAGACTTCTACATATATACTCTAGGCAGTGGCAATGGATGGCGAAACTTGGGAAAGTTTGATTTTGGATCCAGCAAACATTGGCTACACGGTGTTTTTCCCAATGGATCTCTTTACTGGCTGGACAAAGAATTAGAAACCATTATCACATTTGATTTGGGCAAGGAGAAGTTCTGCGAACGTCTTTCACTTCCTCTTTTGCCACCAGACGGGTATTCGTTTTATTACATATCGGGTTTGGATGGATACTTGTCTTTTGTTATTGGTTCAAGTATTGTCGAAACCATATATCTTGACATATGGTTATTGAAAAAGAAGAATGATAATCATGACAAAAAAGAGGGAGCGGAACACCAGCCATTGGTTTGGAGTAAAGGGTGTAGGGTTAAAAATAGCAATCCATTAACTATTACAAAGAGAAGTGGTGTTTTAGTTTACATTGGTCATGATCTCAACCTTTACGATGCAAAAACTTCAACTTCGAAAAGGCTTGTGGAGTTTAAGGATTGGTTTTCTATCATATCCCCTCACAAGAACACGTTTGTTTCATTGAAAAAATTAGGGGAAGAAGATACGAAAACAATGGAGTCAGTTGAAATTGAGGAGACAAGAAGCCTTCATTATCCTTTCAAGCAGCTCCAGAAGGATGCGAAGCCTGAATACATATACTTATAAACTGGTAATCTTCGTTTAGTTTTGGAAGTAGTATTCATATCATTCAATAGACTTATGAGTTTCATATTTTCAAATTGGATAACAAGTAACCTTACTGTAAACCTAATGCTATTGGCATTTTCTTAGTGTGTTATATTTTTTATTTTTATTTTTGGTTAATCTATATATTGCTTTGTATTGTGCATTTTGTTAGTGACTCAACATTTTTTTAATGGAAGAGTGTCCTGTAGACGTTAATGATAAATTTTGTTTATACATGAGAGTTGAATAAGGATATGCAGGCAAAATTAAGGAAACTGAGGGCTTTCTCAGTAGTAGGGAATACTTACTTTTTAACATGCTCCAATTTATAATTTTCATATTCTCGTCTAGTTATTTGATACTGTTTATGTTAGTTATGTAGTTGCTAGTATCATTTTACAGGAACCTGAGTGGTAGTAATAGGTTACTGCACCATTAGTTTCTTTGTAATAACCAACATTGTTTACCTTTCCATTATATCGTCAACCACAACCGACCTAATTGGTTTGTCTTCGAATAATGCACTTTTTAATCTCCACAAGATGGATTAGTTACCCGAATACCTTGCAGACTGTAGTGTAATTGTATTTTGGGTCAATGTGGAAAGAACTTCGAACAGATTGTGCAGGTCAAAACACTTAAGCATTCTACTTCTGGAAATTCAATGCAGCGTAATTGTTTGTCCTAGATCCAACATTGTCTTTCTAATAACGTTCAAGATCATTTGTGAATATTCCAGATGTTTGCTTCATGTCTAAAATTGCCATGGCTTATCAATTTGTCGGATATGTTTACAAAGTTCTTAGTGCATGCTACAGCCACAAGTGTTCTTATTCTGCCATCAAAACTTACTCATTGTACACAGATTGTATTTCAATTATCTAGCAGCTAAATTTCTATGCTAACAAGTAGCTTAAACTTTGACAAAATTCTTAGGAATATTTCATGAAAAGGTTGCAGCATATGTAGCACCTTGCTGTATTCTGCTCTTAGAGTAGTGATCAGTGACTAGAGTCACTAGACTGATAATTAGTTGATACGGTTTAGCATTTGCAATATATTGCTCTTCCAGTAACTATCATTGTGTAGAATTCGTTTCCACCTTCATCGAGCCTTACAAAAAATATTTGAAAACTAAAATCTTCATAAACTGTTTCGTAGTAGGACAAACTGTTTTGAAGTCTGGTGAGTCCCATAATGTGATTAATGAAGAGGCAGTGAGCTTCAAAAACATGGAAACTGAGAAATAAATTGAAGCTCAAAAGTACGCTTTCATATGAGAATTTAGTTCCTGATAGTGCAAACTTATTATATTCGCTACTTTGAAGAGCAAAGAGCAAAACTCGCTTACTGCATCAAAAGGTCCGAGTTCATATTTCCCATCGTAGTGAACTTGATGCTGCTGCGCAGTCGCGACAAAGCTTCAGAGAGCTTATTAGAGTAACCCGGACTTGGACAGATCTTGCAGATTGTGCAGTTGTGAAGGAGGAGCTTTGGTAGGCAATTAGCATCACTATTTCCTAATCTCTTTTTGTTTCAGACGCTAGTTTTGATTTTTGGTGCTAATCTTATTTGTTTTTATTCTCAAATTTTACAGGTGCAAAGGTGGACTTTGCCGCTCTGAAGCAGGGTTTGGTATCTTTTTTCAACATTGAGAAACCAGGAACAGCTATTTCTGACGGGTACGGGCAAGGACAAGATCTGCCAAGGTACTCCTCACTTGACTAGCTATACATAGTTGCAAATAGTTTTGTTTGGATTTGCTTAGTTGCCTTACTGATATTTGGGGACCAATTTTGGTCAAAGAGGCAACCCGTCCCGTACTCTTTTGGTTCTTTTAATGGTGGCGGGCTCGGTAGTCGACAAGTGTCTCTTACATTCAAATCATGTTTTTGTTCCTTTTCAATATAATTCAAATTTTAAAAAATTAGTTCTGGTCAAAATATCACATAAACATCACTGTACTTTTATTATGCAGGTTGGCAAAGGTTCATGCAGGATGAAAAGGCACAAAAACTAGCCTTGCAACATTAGCTTGAATCTGTAACTTCAGGGACCTAGTTCAATATGAACCGCCTGAGATTGACATGCTTAATATTTTATTTTTCATTGACCCACTGCATCGCTATGGTTGCTACCTATACTTCTAGTAAGATGTGTGGTTCCAAAGCGAGAAGCTCTTTTCCCCAATAGATTTACTTCCTCTATGTTTTTGCTCGTAATTTCTTCTTCATAAATTGAATGTTGGACGTTGGGGATCTTAGCTGTTGAAATGCTAAACAATCAGGTTAGTGGAATTTTGTTCTGGTACTTTGTTAGTTCAGTATCAGCTTGCAATGAAACTAATCCATTATTATCAAATTTCCAGAAGAATCCATGGAAGATTCAATTGAGATTGCAATTGAAAAGGTGCTTCATGTCAAAGTTATCCTACTTTTCGAATTTGGACTTTACTGTTCTACTGTCATGCGTATGTTATAAATCTTATGATTTTCGTTTCATATGTCATTAGGTTTTAAGTGAAGCAGAGCAGTGTTTAACTTTAGTTTTGTCCCAGTATGATCCATTCAGATGCCTAACTGTAAGTTAATATGTTCCTGTGTATTAACTTTCCAGTATTTTCTAGTAAATCCTTTTTTAGCTGTGCCGAAACACTTCTTATTAATAGAGGTTTTGGCAGGTTATTGTGCCCTTATTAGTCAATGAAGATGAGAAGACTCTTCTTACTCGCATGAACTGTCTGACCAAGGTATCTTTTGTTCTAATCTTGTTACATACCTCTGCATGTGTTGCCTGCATGTCCTAATGTTTCTGCCAAATTCTTTGACCTTAAATGGTATATAGCACAAGTACATTCCTAGAGTGTTGAATGTTTCACAGTTTCAACCTTGTTAACAAGCAGTGATTTTTTGAACTGCCAAGGTTAGCTTGGGCTCCATCTTTGTGTATCCTTAGATTCTTTGTTAACTAGCAGTGATTTTTTGAGCTGCTAATGCTTCCATCTTAGGATGAGTACTATTCGTCCATCCTTGGGATTCTTTGGTAACGAGCAGTGATTTATCATCCATTAATGTTGTTAGTTTCATAGCTTAGGACTATTCAATCCTTAGGTTAGAATTATTCAATTGGGGTTCACTGATGATGCGACAGAGAGCCTCCTGCAAGCTGGTCGTAAAGCTCCTGTTGGAACCTTTGGCTTCCTAGTTTAATGCAACAAATGGGGCATCATAGTTCTATTGCTATCGGGGGAAATACCAGAGAGAACTGTCTTCATGGAGAAAGGCATCATAACAGTTTTGAGGCCATACTTTGAGCTTACAAATGTGTGTCTGACTCTTCAAACTCCCACTTCCTTTTTTTTTGTGAAGCAAAACTCACACTAAATGAGTTACTGCCTATTCTTTTACTCACAATGGTTAAACGGCAGTTTTTTTTTTTTTTTTTTAAATCTGTATTATATGTTTCTGTGGCCTGCCAATTTGGTTATACATCTGAACACCTAAAATTAAGTCACTTGACTCAGTTAGATGGGTGCTGAGTTATTGCTCCATGTGAGCCATTTAACTAGTCAAGTAGGAAAACACCACAGTAAATGTTACTGTTTACATTGTTATGGATTTTGACGAGAGATTTGAAATTTTGTTTTGTAATTCAGGCTGTTCGTATAGGTGATTTGGAGTTGTTTAGGAATGTTGCGGATAATCAAGGGTGATGTCAGAATCAGAAACCACACTGTAGAAACATATAGAGGACATCATGAAGAAGTGTGTGGACTGAAATGGTCTGCATCAGGACAACAATTAGCAAGTAGAGGGAATGACAACCTTCTTCATATTTGGGATAGATCAGTTGCTTCTTCAAACTCTCCAACTCAATGGCTCACAGACTCGAAGACCACACTGCTGCCTTAAAAGCCCTTGCTTGGTATTCATGCCAAATTAATTTACTTGCCTCTGGTGGTGGTGGTGGTGGTGGTGGAGGTGATAGATGTATTAAATTCTGGAATACGCAGACTGGAGCTTGCTTGAATTCTGTGGATACTGGATCACAAGTTTGTTCTTTGCTGTGGAACAATAATGAGAGAGAACTTTTGAGCTCTCATGGACTCACTAGAAAAAAATTTGACTCTTTGGAAATATCCATCAAATGGTTAAGATTGCTGAGCTTACTGGTCACACTTCAAGAGTTCTATACATGGCTCAGGTACTGATTGATTTAAAGAAACGTGAGTTTATTTTCTCCCTCCCTTGACCATTGCTAATATTGTTTTTGTTAATTGTGTAGAGTCCAGATGGATGTACAGTAGCATCTGCAGCAGGGGATGTAGGATTTTGTGACACCTGAATTTGCTAAACCTGCTCTTAAAGCCAACCCAGAGCCATTTGCTCATTTCAATCGCATCCCTTCAGTTATTTGATGAACTGCACTTCAAGAGTTCTATGCATGGCCCAGGTACTGGTTGATTTATAAGAATTTGATTTATAGAAAGTTGAGATTAGCTTCTTCTTTGGCTAATTTGTTTTTGTGAACTGTAGCATCTATAGCCGTTTGCTCATTCTGAGTATCTATGGGGAGGTTTACAATGAGCTGAACATATTCTTCTGTTGTATACAAGGTAAGCTGTTTTTATTATCCATTGGTAGGTACCATAGTAATGCCAAAGAATAGAATGGTTTGCATCTTTTCCCTTAAATGCACTTATTCTTGCAGAAACAATGCTATGCCATGAAACCCTGTTACTCAAATGTAGGTGGGAGATTTGCTAAAAATAATAGAATGGTTTCTATCCAAATGAGAGTCAAAAGAAAATAGGACGGTTTAACCCTTATCCTTAAATGCAGTTATTCTTGCAGAAACAATGCTATGCCATGAAACCCCCTATTCCTCGTAAGTGGCCATGAAATTTGTAAAAATAAATAAATAGAATGGTTTGCATATTTTTTTCCTAAAATTAATGCACTTCTCCTTGCAGAAACAATTCCTATGCCATGAGACCCTGTTACTCAAAAGTGTTTGAAATTTGTAAGCATGACTTGGATCCATAACACATTAGTATTTGGTCAGCTGGCATATCCAGTGAGTTAAACTAGGTCTGGGATTTGCTATCAGATACAAAGTTCTCAATTTTTCCGTTTTTATTGCAGTTCTGAAGCTGTAGCTGGATTTGTTAGGCACAGTTGGAATTTACAAGCAGATCTTATTGCATTCTGAAGATGTGTGAGAAAGTAGATCAAGGCTAGGATTATTGCAAAGAATGTTCTCGCAGTTTTCTTTTGGTTGTGAGTGTTACTAAATAACTGAAGTGAAGCTCTGGCTGGGTTCTTTACGCACAGTTGGATTATAAGCAGATTTTATTGCACTTTTGAAGATGTGTCGACACTTGGAGCAAGAATGTACACTGCATATATCGTCTTCTTGTACACTTTCTAGAGATAGATAGACTGTAATGCTACATAAGCCCTCCATCGTTCATAATATATCATCTTCTCCCGTGGATGTACAGGATCTGTGGTCTGAATTTGCTAGTGGTTGCCAATGCTGTTGGTTCCCACGCCCGGGCAAGGCAAAGAGTTTGCCATGTTTTTGTTTTTTTCCTAGAATTTTTCATTTCTTCGTTAAAAGTATTTTGGTATCTAGGTGCTGCAACCATCAGTGAAGCTTCACAGGAGATGTTACTTGGTATAATGTGTATCTCTTTCATTAGACTAAAACATCTTTGCATCTTCAGCAAAATTAGTTTCCCCCATCTCCTAATTCATTGCAAGGTCGCTTGGAAAAATCCGATGTTGTTTCTTAAATGAATGATCTTTAAAGCAGGTTACATACCACTAGATATGATCTCGCTAGTGAGTTGTTGGCCTCTAAAATCAGATTCAGCCAAGAAAATATTTAGTACTGAAAGTTGTGCCAGTAACTCAGGAAAGTTGTGCCAGTAGCTATGTGTCAGGTTTTTATTTTCTTTTTGGTGTAGGAGGCCTTTGTTGAGACTTTATGGTGTTTATGAGCTCAGGACTCAGGAAAATGTTATTGTTTTTTCTTGGCTGTGGTAGAGTTGGATAGAACGACACGATTCAGTTCTTGCAAATAAGGCCATCATATGCCATGGCAACTTCACAGATAATTGCATCTTTCGCTTTATGTTGGATAGAACGCTGCTGCCCTTAATGTTCTTCAGTGCGTAGAATGCTCTTAATATTCTCAAGAACCCCTAGCGCATACAAATCTTTTGATTAAAGGCTTTGCATCTTTTGAGAATGGGTGTCAATATTGGCTGGTTTGCGGTTAAAGCTTAAATCAGCTAATGAACCTTAAAACAGTCTGAAGGCATGGAGGTCGGAAACCGCAATTTTTGGGCTTATAATATTGGCAGGGCCGGCGCGGACGCCTACCCCTCATAAACAAATTATGACGTAGACTCTCCTTAGGAGATCTTAGGCCAGCGGCCAACCAAAGTGCAATGGGAGTCACAAGCCTAGGCCATGATCCTTCATGATCAACCATAGACCCCGTCCAGGTAAGTATGAACTCTGGTTGCCTTTCAAGCTTTTCTTATAGGTTTGTTTTCGTCCTGTTTTTACTTGCCTGACCTATGTGGGACTATTATCTTATATCTTGGTCGGTCCTATAATCATCTTTCCATCACTGCACCACCAAAGCAGTATGAATGTCCCTTTGAACAAAATCTGTGTGTGAGATGATTCCTGTTGAATTCGTGACTTCTGAAAATTAGATGGTGTAAACACAAAAGCAAGAAGTCTGTCTGTGCAACGCATGAATATTTTTGTTTGTTTTGGTAGGGGTGCGCCAGACCTTTGCTGCAAAGGCGACGCATGAGAACCCCAGGCAGCAAGCTGCTGTGGTGGGAACTCCCCCATGAAAAAAATTAATTTAATACCACGCCGTCACATGGACGAGCATACCAGATATTAAACTGATTAGAACAGATACTACAATTGATCTTATTCTTAGCCGAAAGGCCGAGAAAGGTATGCTTCTTCGATTCTACAACTTCGCTTCTTATACGCCTCAGTTCCGTTCACTCTTCGAAATTTAGACACTGTGGGACTAAATCCAATTTCCCTACGCTTGGTACAAGTATTTAGGCTGAGATGAGTCCTTTGAGTGTGGAATGAAGCCAGTGAATTAGGTTGTTCGATAGAGTTATTAGATAAAGCTTCGAATTATGTGCCCCTATAGAAACTACCTTTGCTGCCATAAGATCACTTTTTTTTTTTTTTTTTTTTATCAACTGTTTGTAATTCTGGCTCCTAATCCTTTGGATTATAGATCGCACAAGGCATATTTGAGAACTTCAACGACTTCCCTTTTGCTGCAGCTTAGGTTGGAAAAGCCTTTAGACACGACTCATATAGCATCAGGTTACAAATCCTTCATTTCTTTACAGTTTACACTGACAGCAAAAAAAAATTAAACACGCCTTATGCACTGGTGGCTTGAACACACTTCCAGGATTAGTCTTACTTTTGGTTTATGTCCTGCTTCACAATTTAGGGAATTTTTTTGAATCCAAGCACTTGCATGCTTGGAACCTCAATGCGCATGGAACACCACCAGGCCAGCACCAGTTTCTTGTGGGTTCATTTGCTCTTAACAGTTTTGAGCGGTGTTCATGACAAGAGAAGAACCAGGGTATCCCTAATGCTGTCGGTGAATGCGAACTATCAGATATATGACTGAAATGCACATTAATGCAGTAAAACATATGACTGATCTCAGAAATTTTTGGGCTTATAAGATTGGCAGGGCCGGCGCAGACGCCTAGCCTAGGGAAACAAATTATGACGAAGACTCTCCCGCAGGAGATCTTAGGCCAGCGCCCTCCCAAAGTGCAATGGGAGTCGCAAGCCTAGGCCATGATCTTTCATGATCAACCATAGACCCCGTCCAGGTAAGTATGAATTTTCGTTGCCTTTCAATCTTTTCTTATAGGCGTATTTTCGTCCTGTTTTCTCTTGCCCGACCTATGTGGGACTAATATTACCTTGCTTTCACGGGTAGAGAGATTGGGGCCTATAATTTTCGTTGGACAAAATTTTAGTGTGAGATGGTTCCTGTTGAATTTGTAACTTCTGAAAGGTAGAGCCTAATGGAATAGGTTGCCATATAACTGTGACAGTGTTAATGGGATAGGTTTACACTAGGTCATTATTGTGGTGCTCGACACCACCGCACTGGAATGTCATACATAATCTAACATTGTTTCATGAATATTTAGTCCTTTCCAAGTAGCTGAATTAGTAGGAACTATTTTACAAAAATAACAATGTCTAGTAATTTGATCAAAGCTAATTGCTAAGTCTTATCGAAATACTTGGACTAAGCTCAATCAAGCTGCAGCTAAACATCTCATTTGCGTTGAAATCCTTGAACCGGAGTCTGTGACCAGTTAAGCTCAATCCAACCGCGACTAAGAATGTTGGCTCCCAGTTACAAGAATAACGATTATACTTAATTATCCACCTTTCTCACTGACTTCTTCCTTTTGTCTAATGCATATGCGAATCCTATCGGGAAAAATACGGTTTGGTCCAAAACCCCATCCAAATATACTAGTTAGTCCTAACCCATTCAACTAGGTACAAATTAGTCCTTTTTCATTAAAAGTACACAAATAACCTTCCTGATTTACGATTTAGTCCAAATATTTACAGTTTAGTCCAAAGTGACTAACAATGATGTCAGCAATTTTAAATAATATAAAAAAGAATTAAAAACAATTTATCTTTCGAACCGTTTGTCCAAAATTCACAAATTTTATATATTCGGAAAGCTCTTTCCGAGAGCTACAAAAAGAGTACCCATATGACTATATAATTATCATTTTTAAAAAATCTTAATTTACATTGGCGTACAAACATGTACATGCCTACAAAAATCCAAAAAATCAAAAGACAAAACAAGGTGCACCAGTTTGTACACCAACTGGTGATCCATACGATAACAAGTTAGCAAAAGTAGACTACAACTGAATCTCATACGATAACAAGTTAGCTAGGTGATCCATTCCCAAGGGTTTACCGAACGCTCCTCTCATACCAGTTTGAAGCCTGTCAGCTCCAGCACATAAAAGCATCTTGTTGATACGCAAGACATGGAAATGATGTATTTATCTTTGTGCATCTATACATACAATGACGAAGAGGAAAAAGTGGTGACACGAGAGATCAAACTATTATTTCATGAAGTTCTTAACTGACAAGGAATCTAATAAAACAACAAAATAATTATACAGTGGGAGCTAGATATTGGTGACTCGTAAGCTAAAATACCATTGTAGCACCAGTTTCTAGCTTATTTTTCACCTAGGCCTATATAATTGAGTAATCACTGATAGCATGAATACTGGGTAACACATTGATAAACCATCCAGTTCTTACGGGCTAAAGCTCAGAAAAAATGATTATACTAACTTACAAGTATGAGCTTAAATATATTCATCTCTCTCTGAGAGATTATTTTAATAAAACTGTTCGAAAATGCACTTGGAAAATTTATGATAAATTTCCTAGAATGTACATTATCTTTGCCTAAGAGATGTTACAAGGATCTAAATTTCTAATGAGATGACAACTTTCGATGGTATAAGAAAGAGATGCAGTAACTTTTGATGTTTTGTGGTATAAAAATCCAACATTTATACCACAAAAATGCACATAATACTGAGATAACACAATAGTGTACAACTTTGTACATATCTATAGAAAATCCAATACCTGTACAGTTATTGCTTTCCCTAATTTTTGGTTTGTATACATAAATATAGTCCTACAAGTGTACAACTATTTACACCTAAATAATCAACATTTGGACTACTATGCACACCTAAATAACATAATATGTGTGTACAACTATGTACACATTAGTGCTTTCCCTAATTTCTTAGACTTCAAAATGAATAACATGTGCACAACTATGTTTACTTTAATAATCAACACGTGTAAATGAAAATGAAAATGAAACCACCAAACACGGGGAGAATTTAATTGGTTGAATCGAATAACTAGTTTGCTATGTGATAAAAGTCAATTCTTCGATATACAAACAAAACGGATGATGGGCATATGGTATGTGTATTTAAGAACAACAAGCTTTTAGCAATTCTTCAAGTAGTTTTATGCAAACGAAACTAATGATGGGCATTAAGTATGTGTAACAAGCCTTTTGCAAACCTTCATGTAGTTTCTGACATGAGCCAAGTTCTTTGGAACTCCAGCTCGAGGTGGCAAAACTTTGGCGCCAAATTCAAATTAACGGCTGGGACTTTCTCTCCATTGACAAAAGGATCCTCAAACAAAAGAATACAATCACAAGTTATCAACAATACAACGACAATCAAACAAAAACTAAGTACATGTAAAACAGAACAAGCACATATAAACAGAGAGAAACACATACAATAGGTGTACAATTATGTACACATTAAGAATCAACATGTGTACAATTATGTACACCTTAGTTACTACTCTATGAATTCTTGGTGGGAACCCATTTAAATGAGGACATAACAAACACATGTGCCATATCTAAATAGTTCCATCTCGTTCACACTGGTAAGAGAAACTTTTGCACAATCCTTCCTTGCATCAACAACTATTTTATTTGCATCACTTTTTCCTCCCTTAAAACCACATTCTTGGATATGAATGCAAGCTTTTGGAGGTAACATTTCAAAGAAAACAAGACGATAAACACCAATAACAACCAAGTGTGATGAAAAAATCATGTTAAATGTAGAGCACCCAATGAAAAATTGAGTTCATAAAACAAAATATCGAATCAAGAATCGATTTATGCACTCATTATAAATCAACAGGTGTGTAATTATGTGTACATTAATGAACACCAGGTGTGCAATTATGTGCATATTAACCATCAAGATGTGTAGAACTATGTGCACATTAACGATTTATAGGTGTACAAATCAGTACACACGTCAACTAACTTGTGTACCACTATGTGCACATTAATGATCAACGAGTGTACAACTATGTGCACGTCAACTAATAGGGTGTACAAATGTGCACATTAAAGACAACATGTGTACAATCATGTACACATTTAGAATCAACATGTGTACAACTATGTACACATTACCAATTCAATATCTAAAGAGTTTGAAAGTCGGATTCTACTCAAATCAGAAGGAGCTAGTAACCCATATGTTAAAGAACTTACTAGTATTTGCTTCTCCGTGCATTGTATCCAATGACCTTGTTCCCCAATCTCATCCTGTCAATTCTCAATCTGTTCCCTGTAAATTGTATATAGAAATGAAGTTAATATCTTAAAATGAAATCTCTCATAATCACTAAAAGATCTCTGTAAATCTTCAATCATCTTATGCATTAATACGTTATTGAGCACATGATTTCATTAGATTCGCAAATATAGTTATTGAGCACAGGATTTCAGAGACAAAGGCTGTAAAGTTCCTAATTCGAGCATCTGTATAGAATGCTTACAGGATTTGGATGCGTCTTTACTTTTGATTCTTCAAGCAGCTCCAAAATTATACACATCCGTCCACATCTGCAAATTGAAAGTAAAGTTGTGTAAGATACAATTGATAAGACGTCATCATTTAAGCATGTGTACAAATACGTACACATGAACAATCAACAAGTGTAGATTTATGTACACATTAAGAATCAATATGTGTACAACTATGTACACATTGGGAGTTCAAGGATTAATATTCGAGCAACTTTTCAAGTAAGGGCAAGCGACATATCCGACGTACGAAATGTTTTACGGGTCACGGTTCCTTCTCTTCTCCCTAGAACTAACTCTAGCAACATGAGTATGAATTGCACAAGAGGCACAGTAAAGCATCTTGGCATTACTATGCTAAATTTGAAAGTACTGAAAGAGATTGCAATCACCTTACTTCACATTTTTGGATCCTACAAGATACGCCTTATGCTTCCCATTTCTAACCTTTTCCAATTCTAACACAATACCATCGTATCCCATCTCCCTGTGCATTATAAAGTATGTGTAAATTAATTATTGTTAAAACATGAACTGTTGTACTTGTACACTATTGAACTAAAAGCCGATGAATTACTTTCATAATTGTATGGAAAGAAAACTCATCTTAATAGTTATAGTGGTACACAAGTTCATATATAGATTTATAATAGTGATGAAACGAACTCTTGTTATAACAAATCTGTATAGTTTTGAAAACTTCCTTAAAATTGTGACTTAATGACGTCACAGATAGGCACCCGCAAAGGCTTCAAGACATCTCTGATAGGAATTGTGGAGACAATCTCTACAAGCTTGAACTTGTACAAAATTATAGTTTCCGACAACACCTAGAACAACCATATACTGTGTAAAAAATAGGCATACGCTATATAAAAAAACAGATTGCAAGATGTATATATATATATATATACTGTGTACAATTGAGTGCACACACTATAAAAAATGAAGATTAAAATTATGTCTATCAATTCATCCCATGAACAAATTTCAGTGTGTTACTAAAGCAAAAATAAAAAGACATTAGATTGTAAATTTACACACAATATTAATTTACGAGTTCCACACGAAAATAAAAAACAAAAACTACTGAAAAAATAAATGAAAATCTTAATCATTTATAATGGTATGAATCTCTATTTATCTAATTAAGCTTCAATTCAAAATTAAACAAGGAAAAAAAAAACAAATTAATGTTTTATCAAAATCAAAAACCTAAAATAAAAAATAAAATCGAGATAATTCAAAACAACTTAATCATAAAGACACAAAATAATCAAGGTTTTGTTGAATTAAATTGAAAAATAGTGATACAAGATCGAACATATTTTTGATCGATCAAAAAAGTAGACATCCAAAATCGAGAAAACAAATCGAAGAAAAGATAAAAGGAACAAGGAGTAACCAAAATTTAGATACTCACCCAAAAACTAACAGATCAAATGAACATTGATTCTCACATATACAAATTATGAGTCTCCTCCTTTATATCCGATCTGTATATAAACCTCGCCACTAATCAGATACAATCTCTCTTAATTTTTAGGGTTTCCGAGATAAACTAGACCGAGAAGAAGACAGAGATCCTCATAATTTGAAAGGAGTAATCGATGAACAACTAAAATCTGAAATTTCATTGTCGTTGCAGAGCTCCCCAATTGATGACAGTGAAATGAAGAAATAAAGTGCGAACAAAACGATATAAGACTTTTGTATGAGGGTCATTTTTGACACTAAATAAAAGAGTTTTGGACTGAATCGTCGACAAATGGACTAACTCGTTTCAAATTGTGTAAATTTGGACCCCCAAGTACTAGGCTTGAGAGGACAGGATTAAATTGTCTAAAGCCCAACTACTTTGGGACTAAACGTCAATTTCTACAATCCTATCCACCTTTCTCCAACACCTTCTCTTAACAGTGGAGGCAACTTAGCAAATCCTAATCTCAGTAATTGGCCACAATGGAAGCAATTGAATTCGAAATCTACGTTCTTCCCACCATACACATGAAGCAAACAAAAGTCCAGTATCTCTCTTATTAGCCCCATTAAACACCCACAACTCTATTCTATTCTCTGATTTCATAAATTCCTTCTCCTTGTTTACATGGCACCATATTTGCAGCAACCAAAATTTAGAGATTCGAATTGGTAGGGGTGCGCCAGCCCTTTGCAGTAGTGCAACGCAAAGGCGACGCGCGAGAACCCCAGCAGCAAGCTGCTGTCACGGGTACTCCCCTGGGAAAAATAAATTTAATACCGCGCCGTCACATGGACAAGCGTATCAGATATTAAACTGATAAGAACAGATACTACACTTGATCTTACCAAATAGGCCGAGAAAGGTATGCTTCTTCCCGCCTTGCAGTTCAGTTTTTATAGGTTGATATTTTCAATACGACTTACGACATAGCAGATGTGGGACTATATATTAGAACTGATTTTGCCAAACGGCAAACACTGGCGCGTGACTAAATGGTCCAATTTAGACACGACCTATCCTCAGTAGGCATCTGCTTTATGTGCTTCAAAGAGAAATTTTGCTAGAGCGCATGCCGTTGCATGGATATCCTAACTACGCTTGGAAGGGAAACATGTGGGAAGTTTGAATCAGCGGACCATGTTTTTAGTTTTTGCAAGATATAAACGAAAACAAACTAAGAACAAGAACAAGTGCTGCCACTAGTAGTAACTTAATACAACAAGGGAAGTTACAGTTCCTAGGATCGGAACCTGGCGCTAGTTGAAGGAATGAACTAAACATCCAATTCAGATAACAGAATTCTGACACGTATACCATCTGTCATTATCTGCATAATCCGACTCCTAGTGCGCCACTAGATTTTTGTGGGTAGTATGTGTTTCAAAGCTGCAACCTTGACAAAGCTTTTCACCTGACTAAATTTAGCAGATTTGACATTCGCCAAATTTACCCGCTTCCATTGTGATTTTAGCGCGGGCAGTACTTCAATCGAGCGCTCTAGTTTGTTGTCTCATCCCAAGCGATTCTCTTATCTCCATTAGTCACTGATCCAATATTGGCTAGCTATAATAACGTATATTTCCACACTTAACTACAGGATAAACACTCTCTGGGTAATACAACCCAAGACCTCATTCATTCTACAAGTCTCCCATCACAGTCTACTCCTTTACAACCCCGCACCTACTCTTGATTAACAGAATTGAATTGAACAATCAAGTACCCGCCTTTGATTGATGCCTCCTACCCATAAGTGGACAACTCGATAGGATAGTACAATGAATGAAGTGATAGAGCTAAAAGTATTTGAGCAGGTACAAGAAACTGTAGATAGCGCAGCCAGTGGGTGGACGAATAAAAAAGTTGTTAAAACAATGGAGATGCAGGGTATCGAACCCTGTACCTCTCGCATGCAAAGCGAGCGCTCTACCATTTGAGCTACATCCCCGTAGTTGTTGGACAAGTTTCTTGTCTGAATATTTTGCAGACTTAACAATGATACCATGTGCATATCTTCCCTGTATAAAACCGGTTTGGTCAGCTTGAAGGGAATCATTCTGGCTGTAGATTTTATGATACTGAATGTAGCTTAACCAACCAGCCCAAGTGAAAAAGAGTGGAAACACAGTGTATTATATGCAGCTTGATTCAAGTGGGAGATGAATTATTTCCTTGTAGATTTCAGTGCCTCTCCAAGTATGCTGGGACATGAATTACAGTAAAAACTCCATATATTAATAGACTTGGGACTTCACAAAATTATTAATATATGGAGTTTATTAATATAAGGAGGTATACCAAAAAAAGATTGCTCGACAAGAAGCTTTAAACATGCTTGACAAGTTGGAAATATTTTAGCTTCAACAAGAAGGTGCACATAGTAACGAGGTCTTAAGCATATGTAAATCAAAAACAATCTAAAAAATTACATCATTTTCTCAAAAATTATAGATACATATTTTTCTTTATCTTAAATTTTGGTGTAACAAGATTTATAATTTTCCGATTATGTCTATTATATTAATATATAGAGGTAAATTCCTTATGGTGGGACTAGAAAAATCTATTAATATTAAAATGTGGAGTTTATCACTATTTATAGCTGGCTCAAATTGGGACCATGATTTTTTATAAATATATAAAGTTTATTAATATATGGAGTATCAATATATGGAGTTTTTACCGTATATCAATCAGTCATTGTCCAACAGTTAGATTGTCCAACACTTAGACGGGGCTTATTCCTTAGGGTCCACTTTGGGTATTTCGATATGGCTGATACACTAACTGAAAGAGACTCCCTGGAGCTCCACAAGATGCACGCGAAGCAGTTGCGTGGGGGCAACAACATGTGGACTCGTGAGAAGGATGGTCATCATAACTAGCTGAAAATTTTCTTCTTTAGCGGGGCATTCGCATCCAAAATGTTGTAGTTCTGAGCTCTAAATGCTTCATCAATGTAGTTCAATCTTGTTTAATTAGTTTTGTTGTTTTGGAGATGGGTCGTGTTCTTCCTGTGGTGGAAATATGATAAATGAGCCATATATATCATGGAGAATGCACTGGATGAGCTCCTCAGGCTAGATAATGTAAACACTGTATGCGTGAGACGAGAGCAAGTGGTAACTTTCAAGTGGTAACAAGATGGTGAGGTAAATGAGATTTTCAAAGATAAAAATAATGATATGTAGCATCAACATGCCCCAAGGTAAAAACCGGTGTTTTAAGAACCATTTTAGACTTCTTAAGGTTGCAGCATCCTTGCGGTGCTGCTTAAAATCCTTATCATTCTTGCGCCGAATTATGTAGAAAAGGACAGCTACAGATGGCAAGTGTTAGATATTCGGGTTGGATCCGAATATGGTCGCCCATATTGTATGTGGCAAGCCCAAAGAGGGTTCCATATTCCTTAGGGTTTGGAACCTATATAAACATCTCTAGCATATGTGTAAAGGGTTACGTGATTCCACCAATATCACACATAAGTTTACCATAAGAAAAGTGGTAACTCTAACCCTAAAGAGAGTTACCATTAGAAAAAAGGTTTGAGTTCTTAGCTTCGTGAAACAAGCTTGTGCTCATCATTGGTGATTGTAGTACCTGCAAATCATCGTGTTGGATCGTTGTTCTTCTGTCTTTTGTTCCTTGTTTACCAATCTCGGAGCTCAAGTTCTAGGTATGAACCGATACTCCGCTTCCGCTTCCGCCAATCGTATAATCTACGATATGTATCGAGCTATTGGTTTGCTACGTTATCGTGCTTGATATAACATGCTTTGTATGCTTGAAAGTTGCTGAGAACATGATAGTATCCTGATTATGGTTCTTGTTTTTTTTTTTTTTTTTGGTTAAAAACCATTAATGGATGTATAAATAAGGGTGTTTTGGTTTGAAATATTTAATTGGGTATGTTCATTATTGATTAAAATGATCTCCTGGAAAGTTTTGTATCGTTTGAATGTGTGGTTTGAAAGATATTGCAAAAACCCTAGTTTTATATCATGTTTGTGAGCAGTGGTTTGATGATTGTTTTGATGTATATATGTCGATCCATGTTAATTAAAATTAATGTAGATAGATAGTGCTCTCTGAGAGCTTTCTTTTGACATATTATTTGCTTGAATCGGAGCTCGTATGAGTGAGATATGGTCTCCCAAAGTTGGTCACGCGCCCAGATCAGCTGAAATTTGGAGAAAACGATGAACGAGAAGAGTTAAATCGGCGAGTCAACACAGTAAAGAAATCGGCGAGTCTTGGTGTCCAAAATCGGCGAGTCAACTCGGTCCAGATCGGCGATTCGGCTCGCGGTTCGGGCCAGGTGGGTCACTCGCGGTTGGACCGGTGGGTCGACTCATGGTTCGGACCAGTGGGTGGCTCATGGTTCGGTTGAGTAAGGCGGCATGTCCGAGCAGTGGGTCAACTCGCGGTCCAGGCCGTGGCGGTTCGGCCGTGGTTCGGCTCTCTGGTTATTTGTTTTTCATTTTCTCTATGTTGTGGTTGTCGGATCAACTCCAATTTTGGTACCCGAAAGTTTTTTCGACGCTCCGAATTCAATAAAACTATTTTCAGAACCGAATAAGATTCACATGATAGAGTTTCTTTGAAATTATATGGTTAATTGCTTTATCCATGATAACATGTGAATGGTTTATGTTGTGATTGTCTAATATCTTTAATATACAACATGTATGGTGCTGGATTGAATTCATATCTTACTGAATTGTATGTCAAGATAACATGTTGATCGATTAGATAATCATCTTGGTTTGATAACATGTTTGATTGAATTAATATTATTGATTGAATAACATGTTAAAACAATTGAGTAGGAGGTTGTTTGGTTGAGTTTGTTTAATTCCCAAAAACCATTAACTTGCGCATATATTAAACAGATGTAGAAAATATTACTTGTGGCGCGAGAGATGATTAGGAGTTTAACGATTTTCGATCTTGCGACTTGTAATGTTGTTTTGCTATTTATTTAGATTAATGTTGCAAAGTTATTTTTGAATGTGTATAGTGCCATAAGTTTAATATCCTTTTCTTATTTTTCGCATGCTATGTTAGACTAAATGGCTTCCAAGAACATCATTGTTGATTTGAACAAGGGTGAAAACTTGATGGCGACAACTATAACATTTGGCGCCGAAATATCGTTTTTCTCTTGAATGATGATGGGCTGCGGGAAATGGCCCGAGCATGTGATGCCTCGGCTTTGAGGAGGGTACGACGGTTCAACACCGTCGCAACCTCGAGGCTTAAGGGAATGGATTAAGAAGGATCACAGTTCTCGTCATATGATCCCGAGCTCAATGCACAATGATCTCATTGGAGAGTTTGAGAACCACCGGTTGCTCATGACATGCTAGAGGCGGTCGGGCGGAAATTTGGAGTTACCTCTATGGCTAAGTTGCGCGCTTTAACTATGAAGTTTGACACTTGTCAAAAGAAGTTTAATGTTACAATGAAGCAACATTTGAGGACAATGTCGTCAATGATACGCGAACTTGAGGTCTGCAGGTCATCACTTGTGGATGAACAACAGTACAAGTGTTATTCGTTCGTTACCTAACTCTTGGGAGCGGATGAAGCAAAACATGATACATAATGATAATGTCTCAGACTTTTGAGGATATTTCTCGTCGTGTGGAACTAGAAGTCGAGCGCTTGGAAGCGCCTAAGACCGGGTTATTTTTCATCTTGAACTGTTTTGCATAAGGCCAATGGGTCTAAGCGCAAGAGGGGTAAGGGTTCTTCGGCTAAGAATCCTCGTGATGGGCTGGGTCGTCCACTACCAACGCTCCTAAGCGCAAAAGAGGCAAGCGTGCTGGTAAGAAATACAAAGAAGAGATGAAATGCTTTAACTGTGATAAGAAAGGACACTTTTCTCGTGAATGCACCGAGCCAAAGAAGATTCGAGGAGCAACCAGGCCATGTAGCGAGGGGACCGAGAATGGTTCCTAGATTATCGTCGAGTTCTTCTTTGGGAGCATGAGAGTTTATATAGGGAACACAACTAGCATAGAAGTACTTGGCATCGGTACCTATATGCTAAATGGGCGACAAGGGCGCACGATAATCCTCCACGATGTACTTTATGCTCCGGATATTCGACGAAATTTAGTTTGATTAATAGTATGTTGCGTCTAGGCTTTAGTTTTCTTTTTGAGGGTAATGCTGTTAAGATTTGCTTGGCAACTGAGTTTTATGGTCTTGGTTTTATGTCGGATGGTTTTAAGGTTTTGGATATTGACAATTCTAGTTCTGATGATGCTAATAAATCTATTTCATTAGTTACGTCTTCCTCGGATATTAATAATGATTCTGTGATTTGGCATGCTAGATTAGGTCATATAGGGCAAGAAAGGATGACTAGGCTGGCTAGAGAAGGTCTTTTAGGACCCATCGCTAAAGTCTCCTTGCCTACCCCGCGAACATTGTCTTGCGAGGAAAGCCATTAGAAAACCGTTTGGGACAGCCAAAAGGGCCTACGAGCCTTTGCAATTAATTCATTCCCGATATATGTGGCCCAATGAACGTTAAGGCAAGACATGGAGCCTCTTATTTCATCACTTTCATAGATGACTTTACGCGATATAGTCATATTTACTTGATATCCCACAAGTCGAAGCATTGGACTCGCTTTAGACGCTATGTATGCGAAGTGGAAAATCAACTAAATAAGAGCATTAAGGCTCTCGGAAGGCGACCGTGGCCGCGAGTATCTATCTCGACCTATTCAAAGGGTATTGTGAGGAAAAAGGGATCCCGAGACAATTGACTATTCTGGTACTCCTCAACAAAATGGTGTAGCAGAGAGAAGGAATCGTACTTTGTTAGACATGGTTAGGTCAATGATGGCACAAAGGCTCATCTTCCTATTTCTTTTTGGGGAGATGCGTTTCGATTCTTTGCCTATATCCTTAATCGTGTGCCTTCGAAGTCTGTACCTTCCACCCCATATGAATTATGGACCGCGAAAACCCGAATTGGGTAATTTGCGACCATGGGGTTCATTTGCTTATGTACACAATAGTTCTCATCGGTATGGGGAAGTTTGGGCCCTCGGCGAAAAAGTATATCTTTATCGATATTCCGATCACTCAAAAGGCCATGTGTTCATTGGTGAGCATCCTGATGGAAGTGTGGCGAGATTGAGTCACGTGATGCGATTTCCTTGAACAGGACTTTCCTAGAAGGAACGAGAGGGGGAGATCTTAGCCTCTTTGAGGTGGAAGAGTCAATGGAAGACACACCAATTCGTCTAGTTGAGAATAGCGAAGAAATTCCTCGTTCTCCTAGGGAAAGTGGGAGTGTTCCACCTAATAATGGATTGGCTCCATCGAATCAGGAACCCCAATCTCGGAGAAGTGAACGTGGAAAAGTCCCTCATCGTCGTTTTCAGATTGAGGGGGAAAGTTTCATGGTTTGCTCACATGATGACGCAGATCCTAAGAATTTCAAAGAGGCTATGTCATCTCCTAAAAGGGAAAAATGGATTATTGCATCGAAAGAAGAGATAGAATCAATGAGGATTAATGGTGTGTGGCAATACGTTGACCTCCCAGAAGGGCGCAAGGCTATTGGAAACAAATGGGTTTTCAAAGTCAAACGCAATGCGGAAGGTTTAGATGAAAGATATAGGGCTCGCCTTGTGGAAAAAGGCTACACCCAATAGGAGGGTGTTGACTACGAGGAAACTTTCTCCCCAGTGGTGAGAATTGCCTCGATACGCCTTATGCTAGCTATTATCGCACATATGGATTTGGAACTTCATCAAATGGATGTTAAGACTGCATTTCTCAATAGAGAACTAGATGAGGAAATTTACATGGAGCAACTTGAGGAGGGCTTCGTGATTAAAGGCCAAGAGCGAAAAGTTTGCAAGCTCCAAAAAATCTATTTATGGCCTAAAACAATCATCTAGACAATGGTATTTAAAATTTGATCGAGCCATTGTTTCCAATGGGTTTACGATGATAGAGGAAGACCATTGTATGTACGTTAAACGGTCCGATAAAGGTTTCCTTATGCTGTCCTTATATGTTGATGATATCCTTATAGCTAGAAGTAACATGGAAATTGTTGTCGCCACAAAAGAGTGGTTTTCCTCAACTTTTGAGATGAAGGACATGGGAGAAGCAAGTTATGTGCTCGGGATTAAGATTCTTAGAGATCGTTCAAAGAGACTTTTGGGTATGTCACAAGAGACGTACATTAAAAAGGTTCTTGAGCGATTTCACATAAAAGATTGCAAGCCCATAGACACACTTTTGATTGCTAAAGGTCGAACTTAAGCCTTGAGATGTGCCCTAATACCCCTGAAGAGAAAGACACGGGATGTCGCGGGTACCCTATTCCAACGCAATTGGGAGCACGATGTATGCTATGATGTGTACTCGGCACGACATATGCTATGCTATTGGATTAGTAAGTCGGCACCGGTCGAATCTGGTTTTGAGCACTGGCAAGCGGTCAAGAGGATACTAAGGTATCTCAAAGGTACGAGCGACCTCATGCTATGCTACAAGGGTTGAGATCTACGTCTCGGTGGTTATTGTGATGCTAACTGGAATGGCGAAATGGGAGAGAAAAAATGCACATCAGGGTATGCTTTCTTGCTAAATGGCGGGGCCATCACATGGAGTAGTAAGAAACAGTCAATTGTCGCTATGTCATCTATGGAATCTGAGTTTGTAGCTTGTCAAGTCTGCCCGGTACAAGAATTTAATTGGTTAAGGAGGTTCTTTGAAAGTTTTGAATTTGTCACTCACGCTGCGATGCGGTGAAAATTCTTTCGATAACACATCAATGATTGCTTATGCAAAAGACCCAAAGTACCATGGAAAGACTAAGCACATTGATAGGAGGTGTTGTTTTATTAGAGCTGCTCTTGCGAAGAAAGAAATAGTTTTGGAGTACATGCCTACAGAATTGATGATAGTTGATCCCCTTACTAAACCTATACCAAGAGATGTTTTCATGTCTCATGTTAGGGCGTTAGGTTTACGTAGGTGGTAATGGATGTCTCTTTATTTATTTATTCTTTTTCTAAGACATGATGATCGTAGATGCATATGTTTTATGGATATTTATTAATAATCAATACAATTTGATAATGGTTCATTGTTATGATTGATTATTTACTTATGGGCATGGATATACACGCTGACATTGGTGCATAGAGAATGCATTATGTCAAAACTTGATTAATATGTGACCTGGTATGGACTGGCTTACTCACATAAGCAGTCACCTTTTGGCGCTAAGGAGAGCGACCAAAGATGAGATGATGCATCGCCTTGGCAATACGAAGATGAGATCTATATAGTGAAGATCGATAATGAATGTACCTACTGTTCATTATACCTTAAAGGATAGCCAAATAAGAAATCTCTTTCACGGCGCTTGTTGAAAGCGAGCAATTAGAAATTTCGGATTAGGCACAAGAGTTGCGACTAAGTCAAGATTTGTAGAGTGTTAGAGTTTGTGA
Organism: Papaver armeniacum; assembly: GCA_023531295.1. Classification (NCBI taxonomy): domain Eukaryota; kingdom Viridiplantae; phylum Streptophyta; class Magnoliopsida; order Ranunculales; family Papaveraceae; genus Papaver; species Papaver armeniacum. The sequence goes on from JAJJWW010014764.1 coordinate 674,113, forward strand.
CATATACTTGTGTAGACAAGTAAAACTCCACTCTAGCGCATTTTCATATTATGCGTGCTTGCGACCACCACGGAGGTGCGAAAATTGTTCCCTGCTTTTCTCACCATGTGAGTCCGTATGATAATTAGATTATACACAGGTAACCTTACGACTTTTGACTTTGTTATTAAGTAAAGATTCGATGATTGCTACTTTAGTATGTGTCCTGTAGCCATGGATGATCCGGCTTAAAGGGTACATATCTGGGAAAACAGTTGATTCTGAAACTTCATGGCAATAGTGCGAGAGGAAGGTCATCAAACTCATAAATGTTTATATTCACAGTCGACAACTTGAGTTGCCTTCTTTGGAGTTGCAACACAAGTGTGAATGTATTTCTGATAAGCTAGCATGAGGGTTAGACTAGCTCTACGAGGGATCAGAGTAGTCTAGACCAATGAGATTTTGATGGACCTAGGATACTACGAGATACAAACGTTTTTTTTAAAGGGTTGATGTCTCTATCTTTGACTCATATTGAGCTGCTAGTATGGAGCTCCCAAAATGCGGGTACCTCGCTCGGTCATACGGGCTATTTACTAATATGAACTTTTCTTTCTTACGGTACAATCCACACACACTATGTGCGAGTGGGAGATGTTAGATATTCTGGTTGGATCCGAATATGGTCGCCCATATTGTATGTGGCAAGCCCTGTAGGGTTCCATATTCCTTAGGGTTTGGAACCTATATAAACATCTCTAGCATATGTGTAAAGGGTTACGTGATTCCACCAATATCACACATAAGTTTACCATAAGAAAAGTGGTAACTCTAACCCTAAAGAGAGTTACCATTAGAAAAAAAGGTTTCGAGTTCTTAGCCTGTGAAACAAGCTTGTGCTCATCATTGGTGATTGTAGTACCTGCAAATCGTCGTGTTGGATCGTTGTTGTTGCTGCTGCTGTTCCTTGTTTACCAATCTCGGAGCTCAAGTTCTAGGTATGAACCGATACCCGCTTCCGCTTAATCGTATAATCTCTGATAGCAAGAATATAGCGACGATAATCCAAAGAACATGGAGTTCAGTTGTGTTAACACTATTGTCTGTAAGGGGTGAATACCATAATAGAATTGACTCTCCATTATTGTCCTGAGCCACGTTGACCAAGCACTGATTAGGCTCAATCCAAGCTGCGGTTTAACATCTCCTTTGTGCTCATAAAAATCCCCGGCGAGAATGTAAGCTCCCGGCCGGAATGATACTTTCTTGTCTGAAATCTCGGAGGGTGATGAAATTATTAGTACATCGTCAAACTATCCAGCTCTGTAGAGATTTCGTCCATGGAAAGTGCTGTCAAGGAATTTGTCTGACAAGATTGATGTTGCCACAGATTCTTATTTACGACCAGATTTGACACCAAATTTAATGCAAAATACTTCTAAAGCTAGTTCTTTGTTGCAATTACATGTTTCACATTCAAGAACTTGATTTTCTTAAAAATCTCGAGCCGTGTCCTTTGCTCTCCTCGTCCCATCTCAACATAGACTAGTTGTAGTATCTAGTCCTGGTCTTGCTCCTTCTCTTAAAATCAACTCGCAGTATTTCTCTCTGACAACTTTTGCATACAAAAAGGAGATGCCAATAGGTCGTGTCTAAATTGGACCGTTAGTCACGCGCCGGTGTTTGGCAAAATGAGTTCTAATATTTAGTCCCACATCTGCTATGCCGTAAGTCGTATTGAAAATATCAACCTATAAAAACCTGAACTGCAAGACGGGAAGAAGCATACCTTTCTCGGCCTATTGGCTAAGATCAAGTGTAGTATCTGTTCTTGTCGGTTTAATATCCGATATGCTCGTCCATGTGACGGCGCGATATTAAATTAATTTTTAAAATGGGGAGAGTTCCCAACACAGCAGCTTGCTCCTGGGGGATTCTCATCCGTCGCCTTTGCGTTGCACTGCTGCATAGGCCTGGCGCACCCCTACCAAATCTAATACAAACGTTCACTGGTTCTACTTTAGCTGCATTGTTTCGCTCATAAGAGATATTATAGACATTGTTTCGCTCATCTGAATTTTCAGAACGTACTGAGATTTAGGATTTGAAAAATTGCAAGAGAACTGGCAAGTAAAATGGTCTTTACCTGCACTGTCAAATGGCTTAAGCTTAATTGTTTCCGCTCCTAACCTTTCTACTATCAGTTTCATGTTACTACATCAAATGGCTTTGTCACTTGTGCATGATGTTACCAGTGCTCATTACCAGTTTTACCAGTTTCAAATTGCTCAAATTAGTGTCAGGATGTAACTGAAGGTACTATCAAATGCGGTGGAGTGGATACTTTCATTATTAGGCATCTTCGTGCTTGGGGCAATGAAGAGGCATTAACCGAGGCGCGTCAATTGCTGGTTGAAAACTATTTCTACAAGGGCTCCCTCTAATCAAGGATAAATCCAAGCTGCAGCTAAAAATCTTGAGCAGAATGTTTGCTCCTAGTTGCAAGTAATGATATTTTCTAAAATCCTTTCACTGAGTAAGCTAAAGAAGTAGGTTTGTTCACTTCATGCTGCAACACTTAAAAGAGAATGTTCGAAGAGTTGCGCTAATGATTTAGCATTGTGAAAGAAAGGCATTAGTGATTTGGTATAGTTACATAATCCCCTAGCGTTCTCACTGGCAAGTAGTAAATTTTATTTGCTTTTCTAAAGGTCGCTTCCCACTCAGAAAACTCTGCCATCTATGCAGAAAGCTGGACCGTTAAAAGTTTGAATACGGTGAAATTTTGTAAACTAGTCAATCAAAATTATATCAATGTCCTGCTAATTCAGAAGGACTAATTCATGAAACAGTACTGTTAGATCATGACAATCAAGTCAAGTGTTCTAGCACCAAAATACCAACCTATCTAGTGTAAACCTATCGCCATCTCACACACAGATTTTGTTTCATGAGACATTCATACATTTTCGGGTCGCAGGAAAGATGATTATAGGCCCCAACCCGTGAAAGCAAGGTAATATTAGTCCCACATAGGTCAGGCAAGAGAAAACAGGAAGAAAAAGAAGCTATAAGACAAGCTCGAAATTCTACCTAAATTCATACTTACCAGGCGGGGTCTATGGTTGATCAAGATGGATCATGGCCTAGGCTTGTGACTCCCAGAGTGCAATTGTGACTCCCATTGCACTCTGGGAGGGCGCTGGCCTAAGATCTCTTAGTGAGACTCGACGTCATAATTTGTTTCTGAGGGGTAGGCGTCTGCGCCGGCCCTGCCAATCTTATAAGCCCAAAAATTGCTGAGGTTTCCGACTGGATGTCAGGATGTGGTCGGCCATTGTACACTGTTTAGAAGAACAACCAGTGTACAATAAGATCTGCTTATAATCCAACTGCGCTTGACGAACCACGGATCAATTGTGCCTAACGAATCCAGCAACAACTTTAATTATTTTATCAAGAGCTTCACTTTAATTATTTTATCACACTCACAACCAGATCAATTGTGCCTCAGAACTGTAAATGACTTTAGAACTGCAATAAAGACGGAAAAATTGAGAACTTTGTATCTGATAGCAAATTCAGGACCAAGTTTAACTCTTTGGATATGCCGGTGACTAACTACTAATGTGATCCAAGTCATGTTTCTGATTTCACACTCACTTTTGAGTAACAGCGTCTCATGGCATAGTAACAGGGTCTCAATTTTCTGCAAGGAGAAGTGCATTTGGGGAGGGGGCTATGTAATTATTTTTACAAATTTCATGCTCACTTTTGAGTAATGGGGGTTTCATGGCATATCATTGTTTCTGCAAAAATAAGCTGCATTTTAGGACAAGACTTAAACCGTCCTATTCTCTTTTGACTATCATTTGGATAGCAACCATTCTATTATTTTTAACAAATGTCACACCTACATTTGAGTAATAGGGTTTCATGCCATATCATTGTTTCTGCAAGAATAAGTGCATTTAAGGGAAAAGATGCAAACCATTCTATTCTTTCTATCTCATTTGTATGCAACTCAAGAATATTATTGACTCAAGCTTCCCACTCTTACCATTTATCGTTTGAAGTCCTCAAAGAAAGCCGGTGGGTCGATTGCATATGACTCCACCATTTTGGGTGTTGGGTGTTCCCGGATCGAGTACCGATCAAACGGTAGAAGAGCCTCGCACGACACGAGATTAAAGCCAAGTCGAGTGCCGCCGTTAGAGTTGAATTCTTGTTATCCACAGAGTTGTAACAAAGTTGTTATAATGATGCTAGAAATTCTAGGTTGAGAGATGGCACATCGAGCTGCTTGCTACTTACAGCGACTTTGAAGACTAGAGCCGAATGATGAGCACCTAACTAGACCAATGGTGTGCGTACACTGAAATGAATGAATGTACTACCTCCATTTCGAAAATATAGGCCGGTTTGATGTACAAATTATACGTCAAACCGGCCCATCTTTTAGAAACCGAAGGAGTACCAAGTTTTGGCTTAGAATCTGATGGATTTAAATTAGAGGAAAAACATACTCCCTCCGTTCTTAAATATTAGGCTGGTTTCTATAAATAAATGTTTCAAAAAAATATGTTGGTTTCTAATTGGGAAAGTCAAATGTTACTTTAGTTTTCTGGGACCACTTTTCTCTTAACTTCTTCCACTACGAGAGGAAGAGAGATTTGTGTTTCAGGTATATTTTTATCCAGGTATAATAATGATGATGGTTTTAGATCGCATTTAATCTTAAACTTTGGAATCGGCGAAGACCAGTTTTCTTCTCATGAGGAGGCATTAGGTAGAATCAAATCTTTGTTCCATGGCTGGTGGAATTATCAAGAACCTTCCTTCTATCTATCTCGGTGAAGTGCGGGCGCGTGTTCGGACTTTCTTGGGTTCGGTGAACATGGAGGAGGAATGGGAAGGTGGTGAAGAACCCTGGTGTGTTGAGAAGCTCCGGTCATGACAAAACTTTTTTCGTTCCGGTGCTATGGTGGATCGGTCTGCTCCTAGGTTGAAACAACGGAGAACTGAGCCTGTGGGATTTTTAAAGGAAAGCCAACGTAACTTCTTCGTTTAGGACGGCGTTATAATTCTCGATCCTGATGCATATGAATCAAGAAATCTTCCTCGAGAGGTCGCCGAGAAGACCTTTGAGGAAGACGCTGCGTTTGACAAAGTGACTTGACTTTCAAAGTTGGCGTCGGAGATGTCGTCGGCAACATTGGGAGCGTCATGGTGGCATATCTTTGGACCGATTGTTGAAGCGGGTGCTTAGGAAAAGAGATGGGCGTTATTTGCTGCTTTGAGGTTGCTTCGGGATGGGATGTTGAGGTTCTTTGCTACTAAGGATGTCGAATGGAATCTTTCTTTGCCCGAGAGATTGTTAGGGAAAGTGCTTGAAAATAGCCTTGGCTGAGGGGACTCGTGTTCCATTTTTCGATGACTAGTTTCTCCCTTTCATCGTTCTGTTAGTTGCTTAGTTGTCTTGATATATATTTTTTTTTTTTTTAGACTCATCTTTACCTTCTTCTTCGCCAATTAACGTTCCGCCCATTTTTTTTTTTGAATAATTGAATAAGATATTTACGGTTTGTGATATGATGGCCAATGGCATTTTCAAAGGTTTTGGGTTAGTTGGATGTATTTCTCTCGAGATCGGGAAAACCCATTCGGAAAGAGATGTATGTTTTTTTTTTTTAATGAAAAAAAATTCGGAGAAGAATACAAACGGTGTATTCATCTTTGGGAAATACATACATCAAGAGAAACTGTCGATGGAAATACTAAAGGGAGAGTGGTTGGAAAAGTACAACATTTTAGGGATGTGAAAGCTTGAGCCATCGCGAGTGAACTATCACGCCTTCCGGCTTGTCTGTGTTGATGAGCTTGCAGTATCCTCCAAAAAGAACGTCTGCCACCAGATACGGCTCGTCTTCTCTTTCATCAGGAGAACCAATTTGAGCAGTTATTTTTACCGTCATCTCCCCAACTTGAAACGAGTTTACCTTAATCACTATATCTCCGATTGAGAACGGGTTCAGGCATTGTGTAGCCGTTTGAATCTTGGCCACGTCGGTTTCGGTGGCTTCTTCTAAGTTTCTTGCAAAGTGTTTGAATGACCCAGCACCCCATTCACATCTCTTGACGGTGTTTGTGCCAGTAATTACGCCGAGTCCCCGTGATAGAATAGGGGAAGAAATGACTGGTCGTAGAGAAGATCCCCCGTCCAGGCTTACTTGCGTTTGGAATCCATGAGTTAGCGCCATCAAGTCTTCTCCTGGCGTCCGGTTTCCCTCGGTAACTCGACGATACAGCAGCAAGTGGGACGGTTTGTTGGAGATTCTTTCGGGTTGTCATTGGTAGAGGGGATGTACCTAATTTTGCCTTGTTGTCGAGTACCCATAAGTTCCCAATATCATTTCGTAACACAGCTCTTTGACAATGTGGAATCTGCTATGCGTTATAGCATCTCCTATCTTGACCTCGAGGTTGATGTAGCCATGCGCGTTCAAAACTTCTCCTCCCGGGTTCTTAATCACAGACGGGGAATGGGTAGAGTCTTGTTTTGTAAATCCCATGACTTTCAAGTATCTTGAAAGTAATAATGTTGAAGTCGGAGGTCGCATCGATGAGTGTCTTTGTAGAATTCAATATCTCTTAAGTGGGATGTGGTCAAGCGGGTCCCCGGTTGCCTCTTTCGATTCCGCCATTGCGGGAAAACTTAGGCCCTTGCAGCGCGGTTTCCATGGAGGAAAAGACGTTTGCCCGCCACAACACGATTGAGAGTCGCGAAAATATCTTGGCGCTGCACCTTGGAAAGGTAGAGAATTTCACATACGTCTTTGCATCATGGATTGTACGGTCTCGTGCACGGAGTCCCCAGAGATCCCGCAATTCCTTACTGGAAGTGGGTCTCGATGCACTCCCTCGTTTCCTAATTGGAGCTCCCTTGCGTCTATCTTTTCTTTGAAGATACACTCCAGTCTGTTGCAATCACTAGTTGGGTGGTGAAAAAATCTGTGGTAGTGACAGATATGGACATTCTTAAGAAAAAAAACAGAACTAGACATGTTCTAAAAAACAAATAGATAAGCCCAATAAATATTCAATATAAAAGGTCACATTAGTCACATACCCCGGGCTTTGGTTCCTGTTGTTCATAGACAAATCTAGGACAACCATGGTAGTGCACATCCCATGCTCATGTCGTAATAGGGACGAACGAAAACCCGCCCTGGGCAGGGGACATAACCGAACATGACGGGAACACGAGACGAATCGAACGGGACAAGACGGGACGGGAACCGGGGGACAGGCTGAAGGATTGGAAAAGAACATGAGTATAATTGGTTTTATTTTCTTCCTCTTTTCAGAGATATTTTCTAGATTCTACCTGATTCTCATTCCGATGGTATCCATTCACAACAAAAACATCCAAATAAGTTATAAAATGTAAACACACGATTGATTATGCTTGTATTGGACAAATCAATTCATACACAATATGATCAAGTCAAAACAGGGACCGCCCTAACAAATGAAATTAGGTATCAATCATCAATGTATACAATCATGATTCACATGAAATGAGCAATCCTTAACGGACAAAATAAAATTCACACATTAAGCATTATAAATTAAATAATACTTATCAATAGTTTAATCCAAGAACAAACAGAAAAACCAATAACTTTTTGATCTAAACCTAAAATAAGGTTGTGATATGAAAAGGATATGTCTCCGTTAATCATTATCAAGCAACCAATCATACGAAGACATAGATATATCGGAAAACATTTGATAATAAGAGGCATATTTGAAGAAAATGAGAGTTGTTTAGATATTACAGTGATTTGCAAAGATCCGGTCAAAAAAAGTTTTTGACCTAAATCCCGAGATCGTACTTGAACCATGATAACCCAGAAAAAAATCGTCGAACAGCTGGTGCTTATTTCTGGATGATTGCAAAGGGGAGTATATATAACCGAATCAATCTCGATGTAGCCCAGTTAATTAATTAGGGAGCCAACAAAAAGAAATAAAAAAAAAAGATCCAACTTCTCGAGATCGTAATAGGGTTCATGATTAGTAAAAAAAAAATCTCAGGCTAGAGCTCGTGGTGATAACGTATTTCAGTCGGAATATATGGAAGATAAAGAGGCACAAAAAGGTTTTATTGATCATCATGTTACATAAATATATTCCTTTATATATAAGTAGGAAGAGAACCCTAGATATTATATTGGCCCGTACATCCATGGACTACAAGCCCTACACTTTATATTTTAGAGAAATACGTGAGTGAGTTTACTGATACATACAAGACCTGGACGGATCAAGGATATAAACCACTACAGTATAGACTCTCCGGCCAAAATACAAAAACGTTACTTAGCCTTGCATCTTTGGCTAAGAGGTTAACTACCTCATTAATTTCTTTTGGGACATAACAACATTCCCATTTATTAAAAAGTTCGATCATAAATTATACTGTAAGTTGTCCATATCACGGATCCATGCTTTTCATTGATAGCATTCACCGCGTAAGACAGTAGCCTTCAAGTTGAAGATTGTTATATACATGATTGCAGACGCCCATTTGATTCATTTCAAAGCAGCGTGCGCTTCAGCCCATTTGAAGGATTTTATACTTGCTTTCATAGTGAAAGACTTGATCAAATTTGGTCATACTATGGGCAAAGGGAAATCCGCTTTTATCCCAAACTCAATCAACCCATCTTCAACCAATTGAGTGAGTAAAAGTCTCCATTACACAACATCCAGTTAGTCGTGTGAAATAAACCAAAGAAAAAAGTTAAACGGTTTACCATTTGAAACTAAAATGAAAAAAAAATGGCAAACAATTACAATGTTAGTATTTTATATCTTCCCATGACTTACAAGTTGTTATGTTTATATAACTTTCAAGAAAGAAAAGTACTGGCCTACACTTAGTTTGTCGTTAAGTTTCATTTTCAAACGATCAACTGCTTGCCACATACTCCCTCCGTTCTTAAATAATAGGCTGGTTTCATGTGTAATTTGTACATGAAACCAGCCTATTATTTAAGAATGGAAGGAGTAATTTATTATCCCTTTTCCCATGCATAACGGGTTTTGCACTCCTTAGCCTAGTATCTTTTTCATTTTGAAAGTGATAGACTATAGCTCATAAACAATCTATCACTTTCTATCGGTTGAAAAACTAGGTGATGGGGTATAAAACTCACCATGGAAATTAGATGAATGGAAATTATAATGTATATTTTGTGCCATATATTATACATAGTTTTCAAATTATAAATAAAAAAATAAGAATTTTCAATGACCCTACATATTTTTAGGGTTTAAATTAAAAAAGAACATAAAAGTTATGATGGACATGCATGTTTTTAAATTTTAATTAAAAACTGAAGGTATTAATATGGGCAGATTTGGAAAAAGATTACTCTCTTTGATGTTTCTTAATCTCCATGAAAAACTCTACAACATCATCTAAATTGGAACGGAGGGAGTATGTATATGCATTTAGCGGTCTTTTTTTGGCCAATGAATTCCCGTTGTGAGGGCAACTAGTCAAGGTCAAAGCGGATCGGCAAATAAAATCCAAGAGGTCTAATAAGATGGACGGTGATAATTTCTTCCAAAATCTCTCTCTTACCATATATAAGCCTTCGATTCATCGGACTTTGGATTGTGTAGTTGAAATCTTCCATTCATAGCCGCGCCTCCACGGCGAAATTTGTTTGGCTTCGTAAGGTAATTGATTTGATTCGTTTTGTTTCCTTAGTTTCTAAGTCGATTCATTCATAATATTATAGATCTATGTTTTAATCGATCGATCTTTTAGTTTTTTTTACATTAAGTTTATATAGACCCCCAGTCTTATAATCCTTACCCACATAATCATTGACCTTTGTTACGTCTATAGATTCAAGCGCAATCACACTACAAAGTACAAATTACAGTTCAACATAGGACTGATACTCAAGTATGCAAATATTTTTTGTATGTACTAATAACACATTGTACTATAAACATGTTTGCATATAAAATATCATTATCCTTTAGAAAACATATGAAAGAGTGATACCCATAAAGATAAGTATATCATTGATATTAATTGATGCATATGGTGTACATTAAATACCATCTTTACCCTTATTAGACTTGTTTTCTCTTTTACCCATTTATTTTGTTTATTTCTTTTTCTATCCGTTGATGTTACTATATGTGTCCAAGTCTCCTTCTTAGTTTTTCTTAGAGAAAAAAGTCCAAACCCTTGCCTTTAGCCTTTCTCTTAGAATAGAGTTGACGTGAAGAAATGCCCCTTTAATCTTAGTTTGTAACTTCCAAGTAATATTTTAGTACAAATTTCTAAGTATTATAGAGAAGAACATAACCTTTTTCTTCTTCCTCGTTCCTAAGGATAAAAAAGTTTAATATGAAGGTTGGTATATTTTTATTTAGTGGTGTTAATTTCTTCCATTTTTCGACATTATCATTACATTTTTAAGGTTCACTTTACATTACCAACCCACATTATAGAGTCCAAACTTGTACACCACCCAAAAACCGGGGTGCACATACCGTCCCTTTTTATTGATAACATATACGAGGTAGTTTATAGTTTTTCATTTTCATTTTTTATTTGTTTTACTAAAATTGCGTTGAAAACTATGAAAGATTAAAAACTTTGTGATTAACACCTTATTTCCTCTTCTCTTCTTTGCAATTGTGAAAGTAAGATTTACAACAACCAAAAAAAAGTGAAAATCAAATCTAATATATTTTCATGTTCTAACCACCCTAAAGCAAGCAAATTTATTTGGTTTAAAGCATTTGAAATGATAACAATGTTTCTTCAGATCTAACTAAAAATAGAGACTTGTCTATAGCACTGATATTGTACAAAGAAAATTTTCAAATTCATATCATATGTAGTTGGTCAGCTGAATTTGCCGTAAGGTTTAATTGAAGTTGCGACATGTATATTTTCCTTCTTACTTTGCATGTTTTTTCTTTATGAGATTGTGTAATAACCACCATATCACCTAATTTAAAACTTATATATATATATATTATTTCTTGATTATATTGTGGACCATCAATCTCAAACTATATATAGATTTACTAGCTTGGAACATTTCTTCCTTGGACTGTATAGAAGCATATCTGGATTCTGGACCACTTCCGTTACTAGATGTAAACATTCTAAATTATTTAACCATGCAGTCGTTTCAATGTTTCACAATCATGTAATCAATCTACAACATGATTTATGTAGTTCAGCCATTCAGTGAGATTACACCTACCATCAAGAATATGGCAATGGAAAACATAACCCTCATAAAAGCCATAAACAATAAGAGTACCAAAAATATTGCAAAATTTGAAATTTAGAATAACTTACTCAAAGACAAAACCATGAATAGTAAACCTTTGCTCAAATTTACCATGATTCTAGATGAAAAATACATAAACCCCAAACTCAAAAAACCAACCCACTTCATCATATCATCAAGCAAAAGGAACGATTATGATTTTCATATATCATACTTGTAATTTCAGAATGACTCATAATATCTTGGAATGAAACCCAAATTCCTGAAACCAATAAAAGATTAATTGAGGTTGGTTCCTTCAGAGTTTAGGCAATTGTTGAATTATACTTAAATGGTCAGAAATCATCAGTTTCATATTCAGTCAAAAGAATAATCGAGTTTAGTGCAGAAAATACATAAAATTGTGAGTTTTTGGTTAATAAATATGAACTAAAATCTTACGTAAAATATGAAAATAAGAGCTAGAGTAGGTAAAAATGCAGGTGGGTTGGAGATGAAATTTTATTTTCCCTTATAGTTAGGAAAATTAGTTGCCAGATAAAATAAATGATGTCTTCCCATAATGCCACCTGTGAAGCTGACCACATGATCATTAGAGAAGCTCTTATATGGTTACACCATGTATAACTCTTCATCTTGGGAAGTAACCTTATTTGAAGACAACCATAAATTTTGGTGATACCAAGAATGAGCTAATTTATTTTATTTTTTGCATCTAACCCACTAAATACTTAGCATATAGTCCTCCAAAATTAGGGAAAATATCGTTTGGTCCCTTTTTAGGTGGTCCCATGTCTGTTTAGTCCTTTGGGAAAATGCCTTTACTGTTTGGTCCATAATAATTTAAAAATATAAAACAGACAAAATTACCCTTCCGTGTTAATTTTTACTTATTTTCTTGTTCATTCGTCAAAATGAACTCATGTTAATTTCTACTTATTTTTTCAGAAAACATATAAACCAGAGTTCATTCCAGAAATGAACTCCATATAAAACCTAAAAAAACTAGAGTTCATTCCAGAAATGAACTCCATATAAAAACCTAAAAAAATCATAGTTCATTCCAGAAATGAAACCAGAGTTCATTCCAGAAATGAACTCCATATAAAAACCTAAAAAAACAAGTTCATTCCAGAAATGAACTCCATATAAAAACCTAAACACACAAATCTCCATCTTCTTCGTCATCTTCATCGATTTCAACAGCAGCAGAAACATCGATCTTCATTAAAAAGCAATGACAACAAACATCAAATCGTCTTCATCATCTTCGTTTCAATCTTCATCTTCTTTGACAACAGCAGAAAAAGTTAAAATCAAATCTTGTGACGAAGAAACACATATATCTATCATCGTCTTCATCATCTTCATCGTGTTTATCATCATCTTCAACCGCAACAACATCAAACAAAGAAGAAAAACAAAGAATCTTGTCGCAAGTCGTCGTCTTGTTCATCATCTTTATATACTCATCGCATTTATCATCTCTACAAGTCGTAAATAATCATCTCTGCAAAATGAAAACCCTAAAACTCACACAAATCTTCATAGTTTATACAGCAGCAGAAGAAAAAGAGAGAGAGAGAAACTAGATCTGAAAATATGGAGGTGAGAGAAAGTAAATCTGAAAATGATTTCCCCTCTCTTGATAATTGAGTATATATGTCATAGGGTGACGTCATGGATGATGTAATGGTCCCAAATGGGTATTTCTGCCACTCCAAGATGACAATTACATCATCCATGACGTCACCCTAGGACCAAACCATAATTTTTAAGACCATACTATAATATATTTTTTCAAAAAGGACCAAATAGACAGTTGACTGAGTCAACTGGACTAGATTCTCTCTAATATATTATTATTGGGACTAGATGGTATTTCCTACTCCAAAATTTCCATATTTTAGTAAGAACCATTTTTTTGGGGACCAGCCTTTTTTTGGGGGGACCATTGTTTTATTTTGGGTAAGATATTAGAAGTAAATCTAGGTCACCCCTTATCTAGATATTTATGATAATACCTAAATTAACCTCTGATTATTTTTGGTTAATGATTAGTAGTGTTAATGTTAGTTAGTGTGATTAGTGAAATGATTTTGAATAAAGATTTGAGATTAAAAAATCAAATTTTTAAAAAAGAAGTAGAATTATTGAGAGAGAAAAGTTAGAGAAGATGAAGAAGAAAAACATGGAAAATAAAAAAAAAAATTGAGTTCACTAAGCTAGACTATTCAAGTGATGAATTATTTCTTAGATGGTGAATGTATTCTTCCCCAAAGCCAATCTCAAGATGAAAACGATGGATTTTACCAACCACAACCAGGAGGAAGACTATTTGGGTACCCAGTATGCTCTAAACTTAGATAATGTTGGTTGAATTGCTCCAAATTTTCAAAAAAATGTGAATTTGTTAAGTAGATTTGGGCTTGTTCGGTTACCTTGTGTGAAGAACATGTAACCGAACTCATCTGAAAGTGTAGTTCGGTTACTTTTTTCTAAACACGCGGAGTTACCGAACTCTCCAATAATAGAGGTTTTTGAAGTTCGGTTAACGGAAATGTTCTAGAACTTTGTAAATAGGATTACGGTGTTATGTTCGGTAAAGTAGAAATGTAAGAACTTTAGGGTCTATAAGTTCGGTTAGTTTGCAACCAATAGCTAACTTAGAGACTTATGTAAAATAAGATTACACATTAGTGTACAAAGTTCGGTTGTTTCGCAAACTTCATACAAACCAATATATAAAGAACTACACACAATTACTTAAGAGTTCGGTTTGTCAAGGTTTTTGCGAACAAACTGAACATAGTGGGACAAGTTCGGTTAAATTGAAATTCAACATAGTGGGCAAATAGCACAGTTCGGTTACATTTTTTTTTTTTTTTTTTTTTTTTTTTTTTTTTTTTTAGTTTTAGTAATATTGGTAAAGTTCGGTTAAATCAAAAATTAGAAAATAGTTTTAGCCTTCTTTAAAGCGGTAGAAAATAGTTTTAGCCTTCTTTGCGAACCAACCGAACTCGAGTTCGGTTAAGAAAAAAATTAATTCGTGATAACCGAAGTGTTCTTCGTGTTCTTGGTTTTGAATGTTCGGTTAGCAAACTAGTTTTTTTTAAAACTATTCCTAACTTAGAACATGCCACTTGTAACTTCCATTTAAACCATATTTTGATGACTCTTGCTCAAAATTTCAATCAAAAACAATTTGAAGTAATGGGTTTGTGGGAAAATACTTATGGATGGGTTTGTTTATAAAAGATTGATTAATCGCGATGAAAATTCAATGAATCGACCGGGCTAAAAATTTGATGATTTTGATTAGATTTGTATATGATCAGGGTTAGATGATCATAAATTGATGAAGAAGAGAAGAAGAATAATTGTAGAATAGAGGAAGAAGAAGTTGTAGATTAGTTATAATTTTTATTAGGTAAAAGAGTAAATATGTTAATGATTTAAATTAAGTTATATAGAGGTGGTGTTGGTTGGTGGTGGTGGGCGGCGGTGGTGGGAGGAGGTGGTGGTTATATTTATGTAGGTGGTTATTAGGTTAGTTTTAAATTAAATTAAGTTAAGGGTAGGTTAGTCATTCCACATTTTAGGACACCCCTTATAACTATAGGGAAGGTGGCCTAATAAGACCATGGTTCCCTCAAAAAAACCATGGTCCCCAAAAAATAATTCTTTAGTAACTTGTTCAGGCCCCTTAATATAATTATTTTTTCAGGCCCCTCAATACTTTAGGTCCACTGGGCTGCAACTAAATACCCACTGGAATTGATTCAAGGGTATTTTAGTAATCGAACAGTTTTCACCTATAAATGATCGTAGCCCTAATTTTTTTTGGTAGTCATCTTATTTGAGAGAGAGAGAGTAGCAGTCAGTGTGTTAGTGAGGACTGAGGAGGCGGCGCTGAATGAAAAGCCAGATGAGAGTTTGACGTTGCCGGAATCAGATTCAGATGGAGAGTTTTGGTTTACACATACCCTGGTGGAGATCGAAACATAGATCTTTGAAATTGTTAGTCATAATGGGTTATTCTCTCAAATCTAAGTCGTAAATCTCCATGAATAGACGACACGAAAACAGTAGCAGCCAATCGAAAGCACTTCTTCCTGTAAGATCTGTAAGATACTGGTGTTTAATTTGTTCGTTGTCTTAGATCCCAATATTAACATTTATGGTTTGGTTTTTCAGTGCAGGCTATCAGATCTGGCTTCAGTTTCATGTTCATCCATGGACTATCAAGCTGGAGAAATAAATCAGCTATTGCGTTCCTGTATTACCAGCAAAATTGGGTGTGATTCGTGGAAGTTTGAGTCGCTGATATGCTACTGTTGCTTCTGTCGTATAGGTCTGCAGAAAATTTTAAGATCTTATAAAAATTGGTAATCACTGGATTAAAGATGTTTTATACTGTTTGTTAGTATCAATTAATAGGATTTGGAAAAAGTATGTCAAATGGTTTAGTAGGAGAAATATCAGGGTGAATTCATATCTGATTCATAGTAGTAGTGTTCTTGTTGCCGTAACTGTTGCTTTATCTGAACATTAGAAAGATCAGTTTGCGGTTTCAATTGTTAGAGAAGATGATCTTTAGTTTGTGTTTGAAAATGATCTTGAACTGTAGCTCAAAGCTTATTCTTGAATTAATATGTCCCGACGTGCAATGTTGTTGATGAATCAGTTTTGTGCTTTCATATTGATACATCTGTGTTCATAATCTGGTACATATATGGAAATTAAGACTTACTTTGTTGCAGATCTGTTTCTAATGTGGTAATTAACCCTGATATGATATCTCCTCCCTTTTTGTTTGTTTGTTGTCGAGTTGCTATTTACCTGAAAGTATAGATACCTTAGTATGACCAGGAAAATGTTTTTTAACTGGGCTTACGGACATGATATGTCTCACCATCATGGTGTGGAGTGAGTGTTATGGATTTGGTAATGTCCTCCAAATTGCTGTGCTGTGTGATAGTTATTACATTGTTAAGTTACAAAATTTGTGTGATAGTTACATTTTTATGCTCCCAAAATTAAGACACCTAGATTGTTGTCACATCATTTTCCAGCTCTTTACAGTTGTTTCCACTGCTACCAGTGTTTTCAAGCCTTCACGACATATCTATTAGTGTTCTAGTAACTAGAGAATGGAATGCATTTTAGATTTAACCAATTTTAGTTATAGTCCTATACTTGACGTTCATGGATTCTTGTAAGTTCGTAGTAATTGTTTGATATACTAAATGTAAGTGAACGTAGTGTTTTCTCTTTTTTTCGTTTTTGGTACTGTTGCAGCTCCTCTTTACTGTTGCCCATGGTTCAGTTTTTTTTGTTTTTTCAATAGTCAGTTCAGTAAAATAGTGGAAAGCCTTGCACACATCCGGTGTAGAGGCTCTTAATTAGCTATACGATAATTCTGTTCATCCAACATAAATATAAATTTTTTGAAGACATTTTAGGGTTGGTGGAACAACTAAACCAAATGATCAAGTTATCATCCTTTTCTGGGAAAATATACGTAATTCGTTCTTGCAATGTATTAGATTGAGGTCTCAATGCTCGAATTTTGTGTTCAAGCAGGTTTCAAACTGTGGAAAGAAGGAAGCTGCCATCCTGTGGTCGCGTTTAATATGGTCAATAGTCCAAATGCTTGTGAATTTCAGTCTTCTAGTTATTGTTGGTCACATCATCCAGTACTTGCTGAAGTGATTAGTTATTGATGTTGCACTGATGCCAACTAGTCCTGGCCAATGCAAAATCTATATCAACAATCTTCGGCCTTGTAGAGGGCGCCTTTAGTGTTTTCAGGGTTGTAGATTGTTGCATTGACTATGAATCTCAGTATTATCAAGTAACATTTACAGCCATGATTTTTTACCAGAAAAATCTCACATTTTTTATCTTTTGAAGTACAAAAACGATATAAATGCTGACACATTTTGGTGAGTTAATTCAAAAACTATGTAATTGGACAGAAAATGGGTAGTTCTGCTGATCAGGACTGTAAATCGCCTTTGCATTGCCATGATCGGACAATAAAGAAGTTTTCAAATGCCATCTTCGTGTCATTTAAGTTTTAAGTTGCATGATGATTGGATTCAGCTTTGGATCTTGTTTTGATTCCAGGGCATCCAGAAAGTGGCAAGATATAAAATTTAGCACCTTCCGGAACTGAGTTTTGTATATCCTGAAGAGTGCAAAACCTGCCATTTTCAGGAAGCTCTACTGCAGTTATATGTTGGCTTCCAGTGAATTAAACAACCTGGAAACCCATGCCCAACCTTCCTTCAGATCATGTAGGTTTGGACACCGCTGACTTCAGTCATATAAGATGCCAGTCCTTATGATGTTAGTAAAACCTCCAACAAGTTGAAGATAGCAGTCCCTCTGAACTCGGTCCCTATAAATTTTGTTAATGGTGGCGTTTTCATATTTAATCTTAGGCTCTTCGTGAACCTTGACGACTGCTCCCAAAACTAAGACACCTAGATTGTTGTCACATCATTTTCCAGCTCTTTACAGTTGTTTCCACTGCTACCAGTGTTTTCAAGCCTTCACGACGTTCATGGATTCTTGTAAGTTCGTAGTAATTGTTTGAACTACTAAAAATGTGAGTGAACGTAGTGGTTTCTCTTTTTTCGTTTTTGGTACTGCTGCAGCTCCTCTTTACGTGCCCATACTTGTTTCCCATGGTTCAGTAAAATGGATGTATCGGCTCTTATTTTCTGAAGACATTTTACGGTTGGTGGACAGCTAAACCAAATGATCAAGTTATCATCCTTTTCTGGGAAAATATACATAATTCGTTCTTGCAATGTATTAGATTGAGGTCTCAATGCTGGAATTTTGTGTTCAAGCTGCCATCCTGTGGTCGCGTTTAATATGGTCAATAGTCCAAATGTTCAATTCTAGCAGTGTTATGACTACTAGTCCAAATACTTGTGAATTTCAGTCTTCTAGTTATTGTTGGTCACATCATCCAGTACTTGCTGAAACCTGTATATGTGATCAGTTATTGATGTTGCACTGATGCCAACTAGTCCCGGCCAATGCAAAATCTGTATCAACAATCTTCAGCCTTGTAGAGGGCTTTAGGTTGCTCATCCGTGAGTGTTTTCAGGGTTGTAGATTGTTGCATTGACTATGAATCTCAGTATTATCAAGTAACATTTACGGCCATGATTTTTTGAAAAATCTCACATTTTTTATCTTTCTAAGTACAAAAGTGATACAAATGCCGACACATTCTGGTGCAGCCCGGATATTTTTGGAGTATGGTGTTTGGTGTCAATAAAAATTCGAAAGAAATATTTGAACGTAAGAAGTTAAGAAAAAAACTATTCGACAGAAAATGGGTAGTTGTGCTGATCAGGACTGTAAATCGCCTCTGCCATGATCAGACAATAAAGAAGTTTTCAAATGCCATCTTCTGGTTCATTGAGGAATTGGTTTGCGTCGTGGCGATATATAAAATTTAGCACCTTCTGGAACTGAGTTTTGTATGTCCTGAAGAGTGCAAAACCTGCCATTTATATGTTGGCTTCGAGTGAATTAAACAACCTGGAAACCCATGCCCAAACTTCCTTCAGATCATGTAGGTTTGGACACCGCTAACTTCCGTTTGAACCAGTGCTCCATGGACTTTCATATAAGATGCCACTCCTTGTAAACTTTTTGCCTTACTCTGATTCTTGTCCAAGCTTCTCAGGCTAGAGCCATCCTGATTTCATTTTTCATCCTCTCTTCCTCTTTTAAAGACTCTTCGAATTCCTTTAACATGCGTTCCCGTAGTTCCTCTGAGATCAATACCGACGGCTTCCATGGACTCTGTTGAATAAAACGTACAAGGCTCTCAATTAAACATACAACAATCTAACTTTCAAAACGAGTTAAAAGTAGATACTAAAAGTTCTTTCACCTGCACACCCAGTGGTCGAAGCTTATGTGTCCGCGGAATGACCCCCTCTGAGATGAATGCCGACTGTTTCTCAGTTTTCTTCAGCTTCCTTCGACTCTGTTAAATAAACATACAAGGCTCTCAATTACACATACTAAAACGAGTTAAAGCAGAGATCTGAAAGTTGAGTTTTCACCTCAATAAAGCACACACCACGCACTTGTTCAAGCGTCTGCCGCCTACGAGGAAGGACCCCTTTTGATGTCAGCTCTCTCAACCTCGCACGAGCTACACCTTTCAGCTCTTTCTTCTGGCGCTTGACTGCTAGTTTATCCTTCTTGGTAGTCGCACGCCGTTGTGCAAGAATCACACTTTTAAACATCGAACGTATTTCGCGGTCCTTGGGTTCTGACGGATCAACATGGGTCTGTAGAAAATATATGATAAACGATATAAGCACATTTCACATATACAAGCAACAATATTGGAAGAAAGATAGAATTTGGCAAGTTAGAAAGCCACAGAAAACATAAACCTTGCGATACGAATCCGTGTCAGCAACCGCAGAGAGATGACTTGCTCCACAAGTATCCACCGGGCCTTTCCAAATACGGTCAGGTGGTTCTGGACCACTCATTATTTCGAAGAAGCGAGGAACCTCAATCTTTCTATACACACGCATGAAAACGGTATCATGCTTGCAAATTTTGCGCTGAAATGTGCATTTAGCAATCCCTTCTAGTCCATGAGTAAGACCTTCTCCTGCAGGCTGCCCATTAAAGAAGACAATCAGAAACACAAAATTGCTGCATAGAACATACTTTACATAGAAGATATAAAAAATTATAAGTATACACAATTTGGAGTTTTAGACATTCATTCAGAGAAACAGTTATTGCAAATTACTGTACGACCAAAATGAACAAACTACTGTAGACCTCAAAGAAATTTTGCTGATTTATAAATTTTACTAGCACAAAAGTAAATACAATTCAGATGCAAATTACACCAACCTCATTAATCTTCCCATAAACTCCACTCGCAGTCTGAATTTTTGCATCCTTGAAATTAGCAATTTCGAGATCTGATGTGAACACATCCTTTATAAAAGCAGTTTTTTTCGATATCTTACAAGGAGTTCCAATCCGCTTTATTTTCTTAACTATCTTTGCGGCCTGATTAGTATCAACTACAGAAGCCTTCGCTAAAAACCTAAATGCTGCCCTGTGCTAAATAATCGAATGACAAACCTCTTTATCAGGGATTATTATATATAAGTACCACACAAGTTACTTTAACCAATTTTTTTTAATTATTATATATGAACTTTTAACTTGAATAAAATACATATTATATACCTTGTTGTCTGCCAGACTTTGCACAACAGCAAGTCCAGTATTGGGAGGCGCAAGAGGGCCCCAAAAAATTGCATAACAGGGCCTGTTCTGAGGAGTGCGTCTGAGCAGACGATAGCTGCCATAGCAGTCATCTAGGGCATAAATAGGTCTTGTCTGGTACCGCCTCCAACCAACTGAAACAATGATAGGGTCCTTTGACTTCAATAACTTCAAATGCCAGCTATGTAACTCAAGTTTCGCCTGCAAGAGGAAACAAAATTCAGTTGGGTTTACAGTAAACAGACGAAGTGTCTCAAAAGTAAAATCACAATCAAGCATCGAAGTATAATAACCTGAATACATCCAGGAGTTTCTTCTTCAACAGTGAGACCTCCAGCGAGAATAGGCTGACAAGGATTATGATTTTTAACCATTTCAAATGGAACATTGTGGAACTTAAAGCTAACATAAGACCCTGCTCTGACACACTCGCACTTCATGTAGGTTAACTCAGCAAGACCGCTAACAACAGGAAATGGATCAGCTAAGCTTGTCACACTAGCTAACAGATACAGTATACTATGTCACAGAACAGGACGAGTATGTCCACAAAAGTTGTTTCTAGTTTCAAAAAGTGACAGAGCAAAAAGCAAGTCTTCGCCAGTTAACCTTGATACCCAGCTGAGAAAGAATTACCTTAGTTCCTTCATCGATGTGACATCCTCGAAGGTACCCTTCCAGGATAATGTTTCTCGGGCATTCTTTATCCATTTGGACCGTCTCTTGGGGAGTGACATCCTTAAAATGATCTACCAGCATATAAGGACGTGCAGATCGCCATGACAAAGGATGGAATTCCATGGTGGATATGTAGTTTGCCAGTTCGCTAATTTCGTGCTTCAAGTACCTGTTAACCACCAAATAAGCTGAATAAGATGTTTCGCCTCGGATTACAAATTCAAATTGGTTTGACTATGAAAGAAAAGAACTAATAAGATAGGCAGAAGAATTACGCAGTGTTCATCTTACAAACTTACATCCCATTATGAAGACCAGATAAGCAGAATAGTTGTGCTCCTTTGCATATTTGAGTCTGAAACTGGTCCAAGAGGCTTTGCCGAGTCCTTGCGAGTACATCTTCTCTCTTGAAACTATCAAGATATGTAAGCACACCCATATAACCTTGGGCATGCCATGAACTTTTAGAAGTTCAAGGAACTCGAATGTTTCCTAAAATCAACAAAAGCATACTAATCAGATTGTCCAACACTTGTGTATCATAAAAGTTGAAGGGTAACTAACAAAGGGGTAATGGCAGACATACCATCTCAAACTTATAACCCGCATCAATGAGGAATACCACAGCATCAGCATACTTTGCAGCATCAATCATGCCATTGATGTTATTCGGGCACTCCACAAACTGTATGCGTCTTTTGTTTCCTAATACCAAACACACAACCAATAGGCATCAAGAAACTATTGACAGGAGAATAATTTAAGATGAAAACAATAGATAAATATACCTGCCATAATCCTAATGGGGCCTGCCATGTCGGTATGACTTCCCTCGGTATAGAAATCGACCAAACACTTAATCAAGAGAGTTTTACCGACCTAAGACAGAAATACAACAGAAATTCGTATCCAATCAACGGAAAATTGTATTACAAAATATTACATATCCTCTCCTGAGGGTATTACATATCATATCATAGTTCAAGATCATATTTATAAATTCAACAGAAATAGGAAGGGAACAAGTTCAAAATAAACCCTAATTCTTCAACTTAAAAGTACAACAAATTACCTTGGGAGGTCCGTGAACAACTATAAGGTATGGGGGTCGTTCTTCTTCACTGGGACGATGAAAATCCATAAAATACGGATATGGATCGTTCTGGTGATGATCAGCTGAACCCTAAAATTAACACGAGATAAATAAAAGTCAAAAATAAATAAAATCGAAAATCCCTAAAATCAAAATTGAGAGATGGATCGGATACCTCATCACAACTCTTCATATTGTAGATCTTTAAGTATGAAACACCATATTCGATGTACGAATCTTCTTGTCGTCGATTACGAGATGAAGAAGCCATTAAGGCGGCGCCGGAGTGTACAGGGTGGGGGGAGGACTGAAGGTTTAGCATTTGAGTGCATTTTTATCAAATGCAATTATGCAAACAATTCGATGGCTGTAATTTATTGTAATCGGGTATTGGTCCGGCTTAGTCGGGTCTATGGGTCAATCCGCACCGAACTGGACCATATGGCTCTCATGAAGTATCGCTAGTATTTGATCTTGATCCCGCCCACCAATTTTTGGAAACATTATCAAGGGCTATTTTACGTTTCCTCCCCTCCTAAGATCGCTAATTAGCGTTTCCTCCCCAAATAGATTGAAATTAGTGTTTCCTCCCATCGTTAGTGTTTCCTTCCAAACCTCGGTTAGTTGAGTCAGCATTATTGTACACATGGTATATATAATAATTATTTTCGTGAAATCCCTAATATATCCTCGTCTTCTTCACAAAAATTGCAATTCTATCAGCTGCAACCAATTTCATAAACAATTGATGGATATCAATTGTTGGTGGATCTGATACGCACCAGAAAATCAATTTCACTACTTGTAGGAAGGTATTTTAATCGATTTTGCAAGACAAATCGACTGTAGTTTCATTAGTTGAGGGTATTTTGGCCAGATCAAGAAACAGGTGTACAATTTATGCCACGCATGTACAGGTGCCGACTCAGCTAACTGAGGTTTGGACGGAAAAACTAACGACGGGAGGAAACACTAATTTCAATCTATTTGGGGAGGAAACGCCAATTAGCGATCTTGGGAAGGGAGGAAACGCAAAATAACCCCATTATCAAAGTTCTTTTCGTTGTCTATTAATTGGTCGTTTGTTATATCTCATTGTAACTCGTCCTGCATCACGTATTCTGTCAATTATCTAAGTGCGAAATTCTAGAACATCTTATATTAATGTTGTTCATCGTATTCTACACCTCAAAGGAACTATTAGACATGGAATATTCTTGTCCTCATCTAGTTCTC
Source organism: Papaver armeniacum (assembly GCA_023531295.1). Taxonomy (NCBI): domain Eukaryota; kingdom Viridiplantae; phylum Streptophyta; class Magnoliopsida; order Ranunculales; family Papaveraceae; genus Papaver; species Papaver armeniacum. The sequence goes on from JAJJWW010014764.1 coordinate 697,741, forward strand.
CATCTCTCCATGGTTACACCGATTCTGATGGGAAGGTTTCCCACTTACTCGTTCTATTACCGACTATTTTGTTACCATTGGTTATAATCTTATTTTTTGGAAATTAAAGAAACAACCTACAATAGCTCGCTCATATTTGAAAGTGAATATTGTTCCTTAGCAAATCGACGATTGAGTGTAGATACAAATACCACACACCTATTAGATATGCGAAGAAAAGATCATCGGGATTTGAGCGAGACAACCGCATATAGTATACCCAGAATGACGTACCGGATGATGTCAGCTTAATCACGAGAAAAGTGTGAAGAGCCATGCGGTGTCGTAGAATATACGCGAGAAGAGTCAATGTAAGCGTGCGTTAATAACGCACGCCAGATCCGAAAATAGGGGCTTTATTAGTTTTCCTCCACTATGTAAACTCATATATAAGGAGCCGAGCGACCTTGTATTGAGAGAGCTTTTTTGAGAGTCTACACAAGATATTTAGGAGAGAGAAAGATTATTTGCTCCCAAGTTAGGGTTTTCTTATTACTTTGTATCCAATTTGAAGATCTTAATGAATGTTCTTGTGATTCTCATGGAGTTATCTTAGATTGTTCTATAGATTTTACTAAGTGTGTGGTTGTAGGATTTCCTCCAACTTCATTTTGGCGCTAGAAATCAGCTCGGAATGATATATCCTGTTGGTGAATCTACTTAAAAAGAAAATCCGAAGTTGTTAGTGATTCTTCATTAAGAAGAAATTTATTTCCAAGAGAAGATCTTATCTTAAGAAGAAAAAAAGATAAAATTGTCAAATCAGCAAAAATGGGCGAAAAGAAGAACGACCTACGGCAAATCCAAGAGCAGATCCAACAAAAGAACAAATACAGAAACCAAACAAGTGCTAAATCAGAAGACGGACAAGCGAAGCGATCAAAATCATCAAAGCAGGAGAAGGCAGCAGGAGGCTACAGTGTAACCTAATAACTAAAACAATTATCAATGATTTCCATGAAGGAATCACAGGAAAAATACACAAGCGTGATTTTGAAGGAAAGAAAATTATGACGATAGAAAAGATATCTCCCTTGAAGGAATGGGAAAAGCAGAAGATCACATTCATAGCAGAAGAGATACCGGAAGAAAAATTAAGGCGAACTGATCCTTTGGTAGTTACAGTAACTGTAGAGCGAAAATAAAAAAGTGCGGAAGCGAAATTTTCAGATGAGCGGGCGATAGATAGGACCTTGGTAGACACAGGAAGTTCGGTAAATATCTTATTCTATCGCGCGTTCAAACGTATGAGATACAAAGATGCGGATATGACTCGCTCAACATACAACATTCATGGTTTCAATAAAACGACAACAAAGCCAAAAGGAGAGATAACCATGCGAATATTACTGGGAGAAATAGAAACGCAGGTAACATTGTGCGTAGTTGATGTAGAATCACCATACAACATGCTCTTGGGACGACCATGGATACATGCGATAAAAGATGTAGCATCAACTCTACACCAATATGTGAACTTCCCAATACCAAATGGAATAGGCGAAGTCAAAGGAGATACTAGGAGTGCGAACATCTGCAGTCAGATAGATGTAACAAATTATGAAGGACGCGCATGGAAGCGAAAAGATCGGTGGAGAAAAGCGAAGGAGCTAAGGAAGGAAGAAGAATTCAGAATATACATGATAAGAGCTCAAGAAGGAAGAGGAATACCAAGCGAAATCCCAGAAAAATAGAGCGAACCGACGCACGAAATAAAAGAGCCGACACCATTAGGAGAACCAAAAGCGAATTTCACCGCGAGCGGGCGACAAAAGAAATAAATGTTGGGCAATGGATGAACCAAAGATATTAAAAATTGGGACGAAGATGGGAAAGGAAGAAGAAGAAAGAATGATCAACATCTTACGCGAATATAAAAACATCTTCGCATGGAGCATGGAGGAAATGCCAGGAACAGATTCTTCTATCGCATGTCATAAGTTGGATATTAACAAGAATGCACGACCATTCAAGCAGAGGATAAGGAAGATAGCAACGACATATTATCCTCAGATAGAAGCAGAACTACAAAATGCTTGAAGCAGGAATAATAAGACCAGCAAAATATCCAGAGTGGATAGCAAATATGGTGGTGGTGCCAAAAAGAAGAATAATGGAATAAGGATTTGCATCGACTTCGGTGACCTAAACAAGGCTTGTCAAAGGACTGACTTTCCATTACAGAGACATACCACAAATGGTTGAGGCGTCGGAAATGGTAGGTTATCATTGATGGACGGATATAAAGGATACAATCAAATTCCTTTAGCTGAAGAAGACCAAGAGCATACTGCTTTTTTCACACCTAGAGGATTATATTGTTATACAAAAATGCCTTTCGGTTTGAAAAATGCAGGTGCGACATATCAAAGAATGGTAGAAAAGGTATTTGCAAAATGGATACACACCACGTTAGAGGTTTATGTTGATGATATGTTGGTGAAGAGTAAAAAGGATGAAGATCATGTTGAAAACTTGAGAGAAATCTTTGAGCAAATGCGACATTTAATATCAAGATAAATCCAGAAAAGTGCGTTTTCAGAGTCGCGTCGAGAAAATTTTAGGATATATTGTTCAAAGGAAAGGCAGAGTGGACCGGACAAGGTACAAGCGGTTCGTGACATGCCACCACCTGCGACCGTGAATGATGTACAGAAATTGAATGGACTGCTAGCTTCATTGGGGCGGTTTATTTCGCGCTCATCATACAAGTGAAAGCACTTCTTCAACATCCTAAAGAAGGGAACCAAGTTCAAATTGACAGACGAATGCGACAAAGCACTGCAAAATATAAAGAACTAGCTAATGAATTTATCTATTCTACAGAAGCGGAGCCAGGAGAAGAATTATTAATATATTTGGCATCAACACCGCACGCATTAAGTGTTGTACTACTACGTTCGGATCAAGGAGTGAAAAAGCCAATATACTACATAAGTAAAACGTACAATGCCGCAAAGAAAAATTACTCAAATATTGAAAAGCTAATTCTCGCACTGGTATATGCAACACAAAAGCTCCATATCTATTTTCAATCCCACAAGATTAAGGTATTGACAAGAGTACCAATTGAGCCAGTAATGAAAAATTCAAAAATATCAGGAAGAATCGAAAGATGGAATTCACAAGTAGGGCACTTTCAAATCAAGTATGATTCACAAAAATCGCAAGTCATAGTAGATTTCTTGGCAGAATTCCCATTAGAAGAAGACGAAAGTGTGGAAGAAATGATGGATGTAGATGAAGAGCATGGAAATCCTAAAGACCTTTTGACAGATCATAATAGATGGTAGATACTGGTGGATGGATCATCAAATGAGAAGGTAATGGAATCAGAATAGTTTTTATCTCACCAGCAGGAGCAAGAATGGCCTACTCATTCGGAGTTGGAGTTCGCGTCCACCAATTATGGCCCCGAATACTGACGGTGGTGCACATATTCTGAGTTGGAAATTGAAATTAAGTTAGATCATAATTGTTTATCCGCCAAATAGAAGGAACATATAGCACAAATGAGCCATCTTTACAGAAGTACAAGAAGCTTGTCGTACAGCTATCCGCCCAAATTCCAAAAATAAGTTGGAGACACATATCAAGGAAAGATAATCGATTAGCAGACGCACTTCGTTTTTTTTTTCTATGATAGTGGATCCAACTGCAAGGTGTATAAAGATATAGACGCTCTCTTCTCCCTCTATCAAGAAGGAAGAAGAAGAGGATACAGATGTAATGATAGTAGAAAGCGCAGAAGAAGAACAAGCGAACAAAGACTCAGATTGGAGAACTCAACTCCATTTATACTTAGAAAAAAGAGAGATCCCAAGAAACAGGTTGGAGGCACACAAGTTAAAGAGTAGAGCGACAAATTATGAACTCAGAGATGGTGTACTCTATCAAAGGTCATTCCTTGGGCCATCTCTTAGATGTTTAACGCGAAAATAAGAAATGGAAATCTTGAAAGCATTACACTATGGAGATGCAGGAAACCATAGTGGAGGAAGATCTTTAGCATACAAAACAAAGATACAAGGGTATTACCGGCCTTGCATGCATGAAGACGCAAAAGAAGTATGAAGGCGGTGCGAATAATGCCAACGTCACGTAAAGAAAATTCATGCACCGGGTGCGGCGCTTAACTCATCAACAAGTGTATGGCCATTTGGAAAATGGGGCTTAGACATTGTAGGTCCATTTATACCAGGAACAGGGCAGAGGAGATATTTGATAGTAGCAACAGATTACTTTACAAAGTGGGCAGAGGTGAAAGTGGTGCAACATATTCGAGATAAAGATGTGTTCACATTCATATTTGAGAATATCATTTGTAGATTTGGAATCCCCACGCAATTAGTCTCCGATAATGGAAAACAATTTGAAGGAGAGAGCATAGAAATGCTACTTAATGCGTTCAAAATATAAAGCGGAAAGTCGACCCCTTTATATCCCACGAGCAACGGACAATAAGAAGCGACCAACAAAAAAATTACTTGAGATATATTGAAGAAGAAGTTGGAAGGCTACAACAAAGGATGGTTCGAACAAGTGCACAATGCAGTATGGGCATACAGAACAACCATGAGAGAAGCTACAGGAATGTCGCCTTTTTGTCTGACATACGGAGTAGAGGCGGTGTTTCCAACTGAGGTCATCATTCCTACAACTAAGAAAGAATCATGGGAGAAGAATTTAAGCGCGAAATTAATCTTAACAATACTTGATGATCTAGAAGAAAGTAGAGAAATTGCTTTGCAACATATGGAAAGTTACCATCAAAGGATAGCTCGAGAGTATTACAAGCGCGTCAAAGAAAGAGAATTTCAGCCAGGAGAGCTAGTGTTGAGAGAAATACCGCCCTATCAGAAAGGAGGAGATGGAAAGCTAGAGAAAAGATGGGATGGACCCTACATAATAAAGAAAATAGTTGGTAATGGAGCGTATGAGTTGATGGACCACGAGGGGAGGAGCACAGTGAGTAAGCTTGAACATCCATGTAATAAATTATATTTGAAGAAATACTATCAGTAAGTCACGCGGTGATGGCCGCACGCATGAAGAAAGCAAATCAATTTGAAAATGAAGTGTCACCTTTGAAGACGCGAATTTCTCAGCATTCAACAAGGGTGTACTATTCAAACTTATGAATGAAAATAAAGACTTTGCTCTTTTATGCATAATTCATATATCTCAACAAAAAGGCAAAAATAAGACCTTAATAGAAGGCAACAGAAGTAAAAACTCCAATTAGGGAGGCTAAGCATCCAATTATGACGTGCAACCTAGTTCGCATACAACAAGAGGCAATAATAAGACTAACGCGCATCATATTGGGGAAAACTTAGTTAGCATGACTCGGTGAAAGCTACACCCGACCTACGGATCCCGAGTCATGGAGATTTGGGGTGAAACACAAAGCCCATCGGTAGAGCGCCTTAGTTGAAAGACTAAGGTAAGAAGCTCTCTACTAAGGAGTGCAAAAACTCAATCGGGCGCAGAGGTACACGGTTGAGTCAAGAGTGCACTGGGCGTACGGAGCGTACACAGCCGCTCTTGACAAGTCTTGACTATGATGCACTCGGTCCGAAGAAACCCCACTTAGGGTATATTCTTGTAACCATAAGCCATATCGGCGGAGGGATAAAAGGCCGCGAAAACAACTGGTTGTTGCATCACTGGATGAGAGGAGCCCACCCTAACCCGGTAGGGGTAAGCTTCCTTGAAGGGGAAATCTGGGGGAATATAAAGACGACACCCTCAATTAGGGAGCTGAATTGTGTCAAAATACGCAAATATCATGAGACTTTTCACTCACGAGAGTATTAATACTTGTCGTACGTATTTGCGCGTCAATACAACCTGAAGAGGCAATAATACGAGAAGATAATAAGGCGAAATCAATGGGTTGTTACATGAAAATATAAAGACCGTACGATTTGGTACACAAAAACAAAAATTTATTTTAGGCTAAGTAAGACCTTTACTTAGGAAGGCTTCATAAGACCTTATGAGAAATAAAAATCACACTAAAATCATTTTACAGGAGATGTTAAAAGGGAAAATTTATCGTACTACATGTCAAGTGTGCGTCATTTATAAAAGGATGTGCGTCATTATCACATCAAGAGCGTGAGGCAATAGCAGCACGAGTGTGAGACAATAGTAGCAAGGACTTGCCAGCATGTTTCTTACAAGGAATATAATAAGAGGCAAGTATTGGAATTAAAACAAAACAAATATTATCCTCCTTGTAAAGAAACAAATGTCAGGAATAAAAGTATGCTTCAAAAATACATATGCGAAGACACAAAAGACTAAAGAAAGGTAAAATCTAAGCATTGGAAGAAGGCCCGTCTTGATTAATCGCTGGGAAGCTTCAACTTTGACTTCATTTCGGGATTAATATCATCCGCTTGGATCTTTAGATACGTCACCACCAGCTTTGTCTTTCTCAGGATGATTTTCTTGAAGGGGAGCTTCAGGATCTTCCTCATCATCGCTTACAAGTTCATAATTACTATCAGGATCAGGAAGCTTTTCATCTTCGCTTATCTCAAGAGGCGCCACATTAACCAAAGGAAGTGACTTGCCTTGGAGAATTTTGTTTAAAAGAACTTGGGCCTTAACATGAGCTCCACGAGCGACACATTTCTCAGCATTCCTTATGCCAACCTCCATGAAGTTTTCAAGATACGAACATCTCCTATTCGCTCGGTCACGAGAAGAGGTAAGAGCAGCTGAGAGTTTCGCACGTTCCTTGCGAACCTTAGCCAAATCGGATCTTAGTTGAGAGATGGTGGATTGGTGCAGTTTCTCAGATTCTGCAAAAGAAGTATAGGATTATAATTAGAGCGAAACTTTCGCAGGAACAAGACATAAATAATCAAAAGTAACAGGTAAACTGAGGCAGTCAGCTCCATGTGACTACCTTCCCTCTGAGAAAGGAGGTATCGAGATAAAGCGAAACTACTATCCTTCATATTCTCCATATCCTTGTCAAAATCATCACCAACCAAACCCTTTAGACGAGATTGAATTTTGTTTTCATCCTGAGAAAGGGAGACCTTTTCTTTTATAAGGGCATCATGAGATTCTTTTATTTGCGAGTGTTGCTCTTTAAGCTGGTTCATTTTCACAGTTAAATTTATTTTACTCTGGATGATCTTTTCATTCTCTGTGGTTAATATCTTTGATGATTCGTCATGCTGACTTTTTAGTGTGCAAAGGGATTCCTCTTGATTATCACAAATTTTCTGGAGAATAAGTATTGACGTGAAAACATCGCTTCTTTCTTTAAGAAAGATCGCTTCTCCATAGATAGACCCTGATTCTCATCTGACAAAGTTTGATATCTTAAATCAGCACTATACAACAATTCAGATAGATGGGAAACTTAGGAGCCTAATGTCTCATTTTGTTGAACTAAATAGATATTCTCATTTGTTATATTTTCAATCTGATCAAGCGAATATGAATGCTCATTATTTAATTGATTTATCTGGTTCCGCAACTTCTCATTATCCGCGCGAGCATCTTCGGCGAAAAATTGAAAATCATATCTCTCCATAACGCGCTTCTGGTTCAAATCTTAATATACGCACGAAGAAATTCAAAAAACATGGATACGAAAAATAAGCTACTTCTAAAATGAGTTACAAAAGTGAAGAGATAAGTACCTCCGAGATCTTGATTCTTGCTGCGAAGACCCTCGGATTCAAGAGACACAATCTGGAGTTCCCCCTTCAACTTTCTAAGTTCTCCTTTCAATGCGGTATTCTGACGAGAAAGTTCTAGTATGGTATTACTAGATTCAGCAAATCCTTCAGCCAAAACCATGCGGCGACGAGTTTCCTAAAAGGGGAAATAAGATGAAAATAAATATAAAGAAAGACAGTTCAAATAAAAAGGTGTAAGTAAAGGAATACTTACCAAAATATCAAGAGCGACATGGACGCTCGGATCAATCTGAGAGAATATTTCGCTCTGGTTGGCTTGTTTGGTGCGGATTCGCTGTGGCTTGTTCAAAGCATCACAGATACGAAGTTTAAAAGGATCTTTGATGGACGAGTGAGCAGCACTGATGATATCAGACAAAGCTTGAGAAGCAGAGTCTACTCCCTCCAAGACCCCATTATCAGCAGAGACAATCTCTAAAGAGAAAGAAGCAACTTTAGAAGAAGGAGGAGCGGATGTAGAAGAAGCAATATTCGCAGATACGGAAGTAAAAACGTTCTCTACAGGCGCTGGAATATTCGCAAACAAAGGAACGTTTACGAAAGTAGAAACAATCTGATCCATCATAGGTGCTGTTACATTTGAAGAAGCAGATTTATTTTACCGCATGATTAGGTTAGTGCGTCTCGGATCACATGGATCTCTTCATGCATAATAAAACGCCCCAGTAACCTATTTTCATTAAAATCTACCATTAATCCTTGAACACGTTGGATAAATACCATGGCGGGCTCTTGGGGACTCAACAGAATCTTGCAAAATCTTAGATTGATATCCATACTTCAAATGTCTTTAAAGTTACCAGTAGGGACATACCCAACAAATATAGAACGAGCACACGTTTCGAAATAAGGATTACTAAAACTGATGAGAATAACACGAACTGGATCCAGTCTGTCCGCAATCGAACTTACCGAAAAAAATAAAGTTCGTTACGAACGCGACAGAGCAAAGAAGCAACCATCTAGTCGACCTTATCACTCTCTTGGAACTTAAGGACCAGGATGGCCTTTCTAAGCTTGAAGATTTTGCGAATATTTTTCCAAAATTCGTTTAAATCAAGGGCCCTCAACCTGATCACACGAGACTCAGGAAGTTTACTTCAGTTTGCTATTTTACTTATAATCTTTCATTTTGTATCTGGTTAACCTCGTTCTTTCTCCATTGGATTCTCATTTTCATCGTCTACATGATAAAGTTAGAAAACATTTGGAAAATCTCCAAAAAATTCGTGACCTAGTCGAATATGTTGCAGAGCCACATACGGTCATAAATCGCAAGCCAATATACAACTTGGCATTCTTCCTGCTTCAGAGGATCATGACCAGAACGAGACAAGGCATAAGGCGAGGCTATATCCCAAGATGAATATCAACTAAAGCTCATGCTTATCCGAAGATGTAAAGCTGCTGGTTAATATGTTACATCAACAACGGTTCTGTCATAAAGAAGAGGAACTAGCTCTAGCAATTATATGACCAAGTCCCAATGGGCATCCATCTCAGCTACACCAAAGACTATATACCTAGTTTCATTTGACGATGGGACCTCAGTTCACCCAATATGGAAAAGGAAAATATCTTTGCAGTTGAATCTATCAAGGGAAAAGAAATCCATAGTAATACTCGTGAGGCCAGCCATTCAGATAAAGGCTCAATTACTCGACATACAACCACAACCAACTATTATCACTGAAGTAAACATGGGAAGGATGCGTGAATCCAGAAAAAACACTACTCATCCAATTTCCTACTAGCAATTCCCTCAGTCAAAATCTCTTATATCGAAAACCGCTCGACAAGCGGCCCCATGTGTCAAAGTCATACGTGATGACTAAAGGACAAGATACATCTTCCCCCAGTTCCAGAAGGTGTCTACCAATCTCGAGGTCGTTTGGCTATCTCCCAGAAGAATAGATCCCAGTTGAGAAGTTGCAATGCAAATTCACATGAGTCACTGTCAAGACACCTAGCAGAGACAAAATAACGACTTTATATCATCTCTGAAGATTCAATCTCAAAAAAAATAAAATATAAACGTCTTACCCCTATGATCAAACATATCCAGTAAATCAGAATCCATATTCCTACCACAAACTGGGGACTGACGAAGAACCGTGCATCAGGCATCTCTATGACTAACATGAGGAGGCGCAAACATCCAACTATGAGATGAAAGACACTTACACCATGAACCCAGAGATTCCAGTGCAAAAAAATTGGTAGAATTCAGAACGCTTTAAGTTAGAAACTTCTCAGTAGATGGTGAAATTAGGATAAGGGGCAAAAGTGTCATTTCAAGACCATAGACAAAATTCAACTCTCACGGGAGAGATTAAGACATTGGTCCTTAATGCACTCATAGCCACGATTTCCATTATACGTCCCCGCGAAACACTACTGGTCGTGATGCTGTGACACCTAGCGTACATCCCCGCGAGGTACTGTTGGTCACGTAGGTTCTATAGAGCGTAAAACGTCCTCGCCAGACTTATGATCGGAACAACCACAATTCCAACATGTCTTTGCGAGGCACAACTGATTATGATGCCATGATTCCTAGTATACATCCTCGACGACATACTCTTGGTCATGTAGGCTCTGTAGATGTGTAAAAACGTCCCCTGCGGACTTATAACCCAGAGCTAGCGGAGATATGCATGTCTCCTGTAAGCACGACTCATCTTATTTGAGATCAAGGACTGATTCCTATTACATCATCGCGAAATACACTGGTCATGCCTAATATAGGCTTTGACTCGACTTACTGAGGTTTCCGAATAATTCCTAGGACATCCCCGCGAGATACAGTGGTTATTCTGCCTCTGGGCCCTTTCGACAGATTCCTATAACATCCTTCTGAGATATGTTGGTCATGTCGGCCCCATAAATAAGTATACAATTGATTCCCAGCACATCTCTGCAAGATACGATGGTCAAAGACAAGCGAGCAAAAGCCTCCGGTGATATTAATCGGGCATACAAAGCCTGTTCTCTCTCTTCGTGATGAGTCCCAGCTAACCACAGAGAGATTCAGATATGTTAAGAAAATCTTCATAGAGATTTTGGTTCGTCCTCAAAATCTCGGAGAGATTCACATCTCTCTGCAAAACTCTCAGAGAGATTCAAATATCTCAGAAAAATATCTGAGAGATTCAAATCTCCCTAAAAAATCTTGGAGAGATTCTCATTTTTTTGCAAAATCTCCCTGCAAAATCTTGGAGAGATTCAAATCTCTCAGGAAAATCTCAGACAAGGCTGAATATTCCCCATGATAGGCACGAGCCTCGTGTAGGAATCGAGTCTTCTTTTCAAGACTCTCCACACGAATTCTGAGGCATCTCATGCCTTTTCACGTGACTCATCCTAGTCATTCTTACAGATAAGAGAATATCTCTCTATCTTGGCTAACTCGGCTAAAGAGTATATTTCTCTCTCTCAACATATCATCACAAAGGCTGACTCAACTTCACATAAATGGTGGGATATCAATTAGGATTTTTGTCTGGCGGTCTACGTTACGTGTAAGAAATACCCGACTTATTTCTCACCATATAAGAGAGTAAAGGCGGTGGAATAATGAGATAAACTCAACCTAGTTTATCTTTATTCCGAGGAGGCAGGAGAATGGCTCATGATGACACGAAAAAGCAATTCTTATCTTCACCTTTTGAGATTAGAGAATTGACTATAAATAGGTCTTGTATTTCTCCAAGCTACGATAATCTTTCTCATAACCTCTGAGAGCAATTCTTTTTCAAACCCTAGAATTTTATGATCTCTCTCTTCTTCTGCTTCCTTCCCTAAGACCAGCCCTAGCCTCTCTCAGATTTTAGGTAACTACAGTACTGAATCTCATTTGTTGAATCTAGGTTTCAATATACTTTCTTAAGTCATTTTGAGTTGTTCTTTACAATTTTTTTAGTGTTTCGATTATACACTTTCTCATACAGTTTTTTATCTTCTTTAAATTGAATCGAAGAGAAAGTGATAAAATTGAACTTATTAAGTTGGCTAGAGACGGTTTTTTGTTTCCAAGTTAAGAGTATAAGCTAGTGAGTCAGCTTCCTTTAAAAAATGCAAGAAGTTACCACTCAAACCCAAACAATAAAAAATATTGACGCGAGTTTCGTGAAGATTCATGAAGATATTTTTTCTTTTCTTAATATACAAGAAATTACATGACAAAAAGGAAAGAAAATTGTATTCTAGATATACTTTACTTATTGCATATTTTTCTTTCTTTTTATTATTTAAAAAAAAAATAACATTGGACAACTTGGAAGTAACATTGCTTCAAAAAAAAAAAAACTTGGAAGTACATTCCAGACCACCATTGCCTCGTCATTAAATTATTGCAGATCCGATAGGAGCTCAATCAACTCTCTTGTCAATTTGAAATCAAGTCTTGAACACATTAGTTTTCTATTTACTGTCCAGAAGAAATACATACTACTTGATATTTGTTTTTCTATATGCAGGTAATGTGAACAAAACTTTAACAAAAATAGTGCATTTATATCTTATAATCGATGAAATAATATTTGAGGTGAAACAAATATGGTAATATATAGTATGAAGAAAGTATTTTTATGAAGGTAAGTCTATAAAACATATATGACAACAAATATACCACAATAGTGTCGTATGATTTTCCTAACGAAAGACATCTGACGCTAGCTCCTATGGATGTTCGCTGAACTTATCCAAAAAGTATGTTAAAAAGTTTAGATTTACGGAGGATATGAATTAAAAGCAAGGCAAACGCATTATGATTCGTGTTTTTAGTTAAATGTTAGACATGTCTTATAAATATGGTCTTACTTTCCTATTTTAATGTTTTTAAATTTTAAAAACCTTTAAATGCATTATGATAATAAGCAGACTCATGATAGCATGACTGGTAGGTCTGGTGATTATCGTCCGAAGGCGGGAACCTTTTTTCGCGGTGGGGTGGGGTAGGGGCTTCAAAATGTTAAAATTTAATTGTTAATAGATATTTGGAAAGTAATTATAGATTAAGAAATTTGATGAAAGAAATAAGCAGACACTATCCTAGATTACTACTAAATTACATAAATTCATGGAAATATTCATGGTTAAACAATTACTCACACCGAAGTGTTAGGATATACTGGGCGAAAACCTCAATATAATAGAATTACCTATACATAATTCCCGTTTCTCACAAATTTTACCGGGCTATAGCCCATGTCCGTCCCTGATAATGAATATATGTTCCATATAAAAAGATTTTGGAATCTCCACAAAACATGGTCGAAAAAATTTACTCAGATGGCATCTAAATGTGCAACGGTTGTGAACGCCCATAAGAGCTAGCTTTATGAGGTCAAACAAGTACATACCTCATGCTTCCAGAAGGTTGGATAAGAAATTTAACAAAAAGAGGCCCCCCTTGGAAATGTAGCATCGTTTTTGGAGAAGCAAAAATATTACATCCACATCAACAGGTTTTTTTAGTTGGAAAGTAAACTGAATTTAATTAATAAAGTTTGAGAAATCTTAATACTCCGTTTTTTTTGTTTTTTTTTTTTGTTCTTTGTGTTCTTTGCTTGCTTTGTCCATGGATGAAGATTTGGCACTGTGAGGATTATGGCTATGGACTACACCATCAACTCAACAAGTTTATTGTGTGCAACCACAAGAACAACATGATACTCCACATTCTCGATCGTCTTTGGTGAGTAATTTATCGCACCCTATACAACCTCAACAAAATGGTATATTCTTTGAAAGGAAAAATAAAACTTTAGCTGAGATGGTTTATGCTTATTAGTTCTAATTTTGCCTAACTCCTAGTGGGGTGAAGATGTGTTATCTGCATGCTGTATCTAAACTCGTATTTCCATTTAAAGAAAAGATCATTATATTGCAAACATTATTATATGTCAAATGAATTCTCAATTTATTTTTTGCCTTCTCATGCACTTCCTGAGTGAATCTTAATACTCCGTTTCTCAAAATATTTAACTTAAACTCAATCTACGACCAAATGCAAGAGAATGCCCAATTTTATTTCGTATAAAGGTGTTAAGGAATATTATTACACTCATTCTGAAGTTAATATTGCCTGAGATGAAAAATATTAAGGGGAGTTACCTTAAACTCAATATGAGACCAAATGTCAATTTGAGACAATATTAAGTTAATACTACTGCCTGAGATGAACAATATTAAGTTGATCATTATACACCACGGATACAAGTTGGCCTTTCTTTACACTCACTTGTGTAACATGTTTCTTTAACAAATCATGGCCTAGTCTGACGAAATTCTCAAGATTTTCTTTTGTAGATATGTCCATTGAAGATAATGAACTACTTTCACTCTTGGTTAATTAAGTTATGTTGAATTCTGAAGAACTCAAGTTGATTAGCACCAAGCCGAGTTGAGACAAACGTAGAATATATGCATTGTCGTGTCGATATATGGACTCGGTGAGAACAAATCGCTTTCGATCCATTGGTGTTCCTTAACCAATCTACAACTTCCCATTTAGTTTGCAATGTAATCATTTATTTCCTATTTCTCTGCCTATACTCTTGTTGATGATCATGTCCCTAGTTATAGTATTAGAACTTTTCCTTTTCCTTGGGCGAAGAAATTTGGATTTCCTTGCAGGACTCGGGAATGATCCATACGGAGCGCTTTATCTCGCATACATAGAGAATTATATTCATTAAAATCTCAGTCACCACAATTGTTGATTTATAGAGTTTAATTAATTAGTTTGCGTTTCCTTACCGGACAGTTGGAAACTACCCCACCATTAATGAGATTAAACTTTCGTACTTGTTCACTTTCATCGAATCTGGCTTTCACTTGGAAACAACGAGGAGGAAGATAAATTGGTACAACAGAAGTGCCAGTGTAGACATCTGAGAGTAGGGAATTAATATGGTATTAGAGAGGTTTTAGCCTTTTAAGTTGTGAAAATACGAGTGTCTTAGCTTTACATCATTGGTTGGAATAGAAAACGAAGTTAACGTTTGATGCAATCGAGTTTTTCCGAGTAACTCAAGAGGCCATGAAAATATTCGCCATCGTATTCTGGGCATTCTCTAGCATTTGGTCTCAGATTGGGTTTAATTTAAATAGTTTAAGGAATATTTTGAATTTCATCGCGCTAATAAATTTTATTCTCATCGAATATGTTATCAGGAGTTACCTACTTTCTATTTGGAAAAAGCTACAACAAAACTTCAATATAGGAATGAAAAGACTCCATATACCGATATATACCCAAATTCAAAACCCACTTAACTCCTAATTCACTCAATAATCCTCCCAATTGATCAACACAAAATGATGGCAACACCAAAAAGTCTCGTCTTGCTCAAAACTACAACTTTTCAATTTCACCGACACAAATTGATGGCAATATTGTTTTTCTAACATATAAGTTGAACTAAATTACTCAAATATTTGCATAAAGAGACCTAACTAAAAAGATCTACAAAATATTTAATTATCACATATGAATTCCTCTTCATTTTCCAGTTATTAAAAACCATAATAACAACATATATATGATAACTAAGTGATCAGTGCCACTATCACCTAATAAAGTTGTTGAATTTCGTTTATGAGAGCATATCTAACTTTTACATCTTAGCACAAACATAATCTGCATAGTCGTAAATGAGCCTTTTCTCCATTCCACTCACAAAAAGAGATAAATACGAGTATTATAATATTTTTTTTATATTAAGTATATTTGTAATCGAAATGTAACGATAAACAACATTTCAAATAACGCAATATGAAAAAATAAAACTTTTCATATCATTATTATAGTGTCAATGTCTCAATGACTCTAGCCCTCTTAATTGCAGTTCTTCTCCCATTTCTTTCGCCCCATATGAACTGAAAAATTGCAAAAAAGAGACTAGGCTAGAAACATCGTCATCCAAAAATATATTACTCAACATTCAATTAGAATGGTTAACAAGACAAATAAATGCATTAAAAAGAAATTGCCATTTTATTAGCATATTATAATTTGCATATCTTTACATATTACCTTTAAACAGATAAACGCAATTAAGGACAACAACTTTTTAGGTTCCTACTTATATATAACTAGGATATAACCCGTGCCATAATGGCATGGGGCTATGAGTTGTTTTGGTGTTAGTTGTATATTTCTTTTCTTGCGAGATTATCATGAGTTGAGCGTGGGAAACTCGGAGAATGGTAATCTTTCTTAAACTGAATTCGACGCTTTGATCTATATTTTTAACATAAACAGGATAGGTTTGTTGTTAGATGGTGATTAGGATGGCCATATATGGATGTACACAGACATTTATATACCAGAGAGTAATTTTTTTGGTGGTAAAGATATTCGAGGCAAGTATGTATACTGGAATCTGCACCTAGCTAGTTTCGTTTATGCTTACTGAGATAACTATCCATTTACAGTTGGTGTAAGCAATACCAACAAACTTGAAACCTAAATTCTTAAACGGGAACTCGTAGAAATTCCTTGTTTGAATAAAATTAACTTGTCGATTGTATTCCAAATTACAAATGCAGTTCAGTCATCATTTAATTAGATTGTTATTTTGTGCTAAGAAAAAATAGTGCAATTATTTTCAAAATTCGAAAAGTTGAATCTAGCTGGGAACCCTTCTTTCCTATACCTAAAAAGTGTTACATATGCATTAGTTTTTGGAACCGTTAACTATTTTTAAAAATGGATATTGACTTTGCGCTAGTATCAACGTATAATTGGCATGGTTGTAATATTCGAACCCATGGTAAAAAAGTTTAATTGGCTAGATTAATATAATTTAAGGCCAGTCACTTTACGGTCATTAAACATGTCATTTGCATATATATATATATATATGGTAATTAACATTCATCATTCCCTACAATGTTCTAGGTTTGAGAGACGTTACACTGTACTGTGAAGCCTCTTGAAAAAGAATGATAACTATACATTTATGGTTTAAACTAACACATGAAACACGCCCAACTTACAACGTCACAAAAAAATAATAAAATAATAATAAAATAAAGTGTCCTTGAATCTTTCTTAGCGGTGAAAAATGATGCGCTCGCTGAAATTGTATACATCATATGCCAAGTATGCTTTTCCTTGCAAATTGATAATACAATCTTGTTTTCTTACTAAATAGTGAAAGACTCGCATTAAATAAATTGCAGATCCAGATAAAGAAATTTCCCCTCTAATACATGAATCGATAAACTGTACATGTATAAAAGAGTTTCTCTTTGTCAGCATATGTGTTTGAGGCCTAGAAGTAAATAAGAGACCCAGTCTAAATACCAATGGTATGAAAACTTGCAGATTGAACTAATATTATACCTTGGCCTAAGAGTACATAAGAGACCTAAAACAACCATAATTCTACAATTTGCTAGCACAAAATGAACATGACATTACAGATGAATATTAAAATTTTTCTTTAATATACTTCTACAAAGTGTAATATATATATATATATATATATATATATATATATATACATAGTTTGGTTTGTTGGTATCTTAAATGAAATAAAAGAAGCTCAAGTATTAGATGATATCCACGGAGTAAAAGACAGGTGATGGATCAAGTATTAGTCATGGTATCTTTAGATGCAAGATCTAGATGGGTTCCTATGCACTGTGCTCTCTTGAACCAAGATAATCTTTAGAAAACTCGACATTTTAGTCATGGCAATCGCATATGTGCAAATGAACCACATATTCTAGAAAAAATTAGACTTGTACCTTTCTGGAATACCAACAATTATCTAAATCAATTTCAAGTATAAGTCATGGTATCTTTAGATGCAAGATCTAGATGGGTTCCTATGCACTGCGCTCTCTTGAACCAAGATAATCTTTAGAAAACTCGACATTTTAGTCATGGCAATCGCATATGTGCAAATGAACCACATATTCCAGAAAAATTAGACTTGTACCTTTCTCGAATACCAACAATTATCTAAATCAATTTCAATTCATTATCTTAGGTAAAATTAATATGTGAATTAATCTGGACCCTTCTTTATATGCCTAAAATATTGATTGAAAATCTTAAATCCGTGGCTCAATCTGGACCCTTCTTTATATGCTAAAAATGTAGATTGAAAAACTTAAATACATGACTCAATCTAAACCGTCCTTTATGTGTCCCAAATGTAGATAACTATCCATATGGGAAAACACCATTGAACCACATATTCTAGAAAAAATTATACTTGTACCTTTCTGGAATACCAAAACTTCTTCATCTTCTTCAATGATAAAATGTATGGAATGGAAATTTGTTCGGTTCCGGCATATATAGGTATAGTGACGCATCCCACAAAAAAATAAATTGCATCAATGTATTGCTCCCTATACCGTTTTCTTCATTGCTTAAAAACAATCTCCTGATATCAGAAAATGAAAGATTATAGGTGAGCTTCAATAATCTAGTTCCGTGTTGCTTATTTTGAGCTTTAATAATCTTTAGAAAACTCGACATTTTAGTCATGGCAATCGCATATGTGCAAATGAACCACATATTCTAGAAAAAATTAGACTTGTACCTTTCTGGAATACCAACAATTATCTAAATCAATTTCAAGTATAAGTCATGGTATCTTTAGATGCAAGATCTAGATGGGTTCCTATGCACTGCGCTCTCTTGAACCAAGATAATCTTTAGAAAACTCGACATTTTAGTCATGGCAATCGCATATGTGCAAATGAACCACATATTCCAGAAAAAATTAGACTTGTACCTTTCTGGAATACCAACAATTATCTAAATCAATTTCAATTCATTATCTTAGGTAAAATTAATATGTGAATTAATCTGGACCCTTCTTTATATGCCTAAAATATTGATTGAAAATCTTAAATCCGTGGCTCAATCTGGACCCTTCTTTATATGCTAAAAATGTAGATTGAAAAACTTAAATACATGACTCAATCTAAACCGTCCTTTATGTGTCCCAAATGTAGATAACTATCCATATGGGAAAACACCATTGAACCACATATTCTAGAAAAAATTATACTTGTACCTTTCTGGAATACCAAAACTTCTTCATCTTCGTCAATGATAAAATGTATGGAATGGAAATTCGTTCGGTTCCTAAGATATATATAGGTATAGTGACGCATCCCACAAAAATAAAATTGCATCAATGTATTGCTCCCTACACCGTTTTCTTCATTGCTTAAAAACAATCTCCTGATATCAGAAAATGAAAGATTATAGGTGAGCTTCAATAATCCAGTTCCGTGTTGCTTATTTTGAGGCTTCCTAAATTTTAAAATGAAAGACTATGTATATATAATTTAATAATCCAGTTCCTAAACAAAATCGAGATAACAAAATTCAATATTAATGAAAAGAATCATAGATAAATCAAATTGTATAAATGACACAAAAAATAGGCGTGAGGCACCATGAATCCATTGATGTTAAACAAAAAATTAAAGAGAAAAGCTAACAACAATTATCTAAATCAACCAAAACAACAATGAACCATACATTGGGAATAGAGTTGTGCAAAGAATGAACCTTGGGAAAGGAATTTGATTATAAAAGCGATTAAGTTAAGAGTAAAGTTAATGGGCATTTAATTTAGAATAAAAAAATGGTTTAATATTAAATGGGAGGGATAACTCCCAAATAAATGACATTAAATTAATGGGCAATCAATTTCAATTCATTATCTTAGGCAAAATTAATATGTGAATTAACTGACCCTTCTTTATATGCCTAAAATATTGATTGAAAATCTTAAATCCATGGATCAATCTGGACCCTTCTTTATATGCTAAAAATGTAGATTGAAAAACTTAAATACGTGACTCAATCTAAACCGTCCTTTATGTGTCCCAAATGTAGATAACCGTCCATATGGGAAAACACCATTGTCCCTTATAATATAGAGAATAGAGTTGTGCAAAGAATGAACCTTGGGAAAGGAATTTGATTATAAAAGCGATTAAGTTAAGAGTAAAGTTAATGGGCATTTAATTTAGAATAAAAAAATGGTTTAATATTAAATGGGAGGGATAACTCCCAAATAAATGACATTAAATTAATGGGCAATCAATTTCAATTCATTATCTTAGGCAAAATTAATATGTGAATTAATCTGGACCCTTCTTTATATGCCTAAAATATTGATTGAAAATCTTAAATCCATGGATCAATCTGGACCCTTCTTTATATGCTAAAAATGTAGATTGAAAAACTTAAATACGTGACTCAATCTAAACCGTCCTTTATGTGTCCCAAATGTAGATAACCGTCCATATGGGAAAACACCATTGTCCCTTATAATATAGATAGATAGATACAAATGTTATGCTGATTATCATTGATAGTGAAGAACATTATTAATGGTGATATGACATTCCAAAAATACAGAATGACGACTATTTATTATGTTCTTCAAGATGAAAAATAATTTACACATGAAACGACATTCAACAATTATTTCGTGCTAATTGTTGATCTTTTTTGACATTTCGTATTTTGTTTAAGCTCAAAATTAAACGAACGTGAATCCTTTTTTCTTTTCGTTTTCTTTTGATATCTAATTGGAGCTATTTATTAGAGAAGTTTGACGTCCGAGTTACTTCTCTCTAGATCAACTTGTCATTCTTCATCGACTTGTCTTTCTAATTTTTCTATTGTTATTGATTTTGCATTTTATCGAACATCTCTTATTAGACATGGATCATCCATTGGCCTTGATTTTTTTTCTAAAGCATATGGCCTTGATGTTTGGTTCATACTACTCATTCCTATAGAAGATATTCATTGATGATGAAAGTTTTTTATTCAACACCAAATCGACGTGAAATTTTTAAAATTTGTTTGAAAAACAATGATGAATTTTTAGAATCGACACTGGTTTTAAATCATTTGAGAAAAATAATGAGAAAATTTTAGAGTTGGTAATGGTTTTAGATTTAGGTTTACATGATTTAGAAGTATTTGGGAGAAAGAGCAATAATGTAATTTTATCAAGAAAAATGTGACTTCAAAAAGTAAGAAGTTGATTATGTGTGAAGCAAGATATTTTTGTTTCTGACTTTTGAGATTAACTTCTGTTTTTAAAAACAGAAGCACTCCTCATCCTGGTATCCAAACACCCCCTCAAGTAAACTTTAGGACACCCCATATCATGTAACTTTAAATGGATTAACCATATCAATCACGAATTGAAAATCGGTATCCCCAACCCGATTAACTTCACTCTCTCTGCAACCAAAATTTCTAATTCTCCAAACCCTAAAATTTCATCTCTCCGTAAATCGGCATCCCCAACCCAATTAACTTAAGGTTTTTAATCGCGGATGCAAGTCAGGGAAAAAGGTGGAGAAATCCTGTAGTTTGTTGATTCATTTCGACAAGGGAACACCAGCGCTTGGTAATGAAATCAAAGAATCATTAATGGTGAAACACTCCTTCCCTAACTATTCTTTATTTAGAAATTATTGATAAAACCTGAAATGAGCTTGATTTATCAGAATTTAAGAAATAATCTTCAGCATCCAAATGAATACATACGTTAGATTTCTCTGTCATTTGAATGAGACTGAAATTATCGAGCCTTTGATCCCGTCTAAATTTTACTCTCTTATAAAACCCCAAACCCAATTAACTTTTACTCTCTCCGCAACCAAAATTTCTAATTCTCCAAACCCTAAAATTTCTTCTATGTAAATCCCTCTTCTAAAATGGGGAATTTGAATCATCTCCCGATTGACATTCTACTAGATATTATAACTCGTCTACCGGCTGTATCGATTTTGGGTTGCAAATTAGTTTGCAAACCCTGGAGGGATCTCGTTTCTCACCATCCATCGTTCTATCAATTGTATTTATCTCATCTTAATCTTAATCACTCTGCTGCGGATTCCGGTAAGTTAACTTTTCTTGTTGCTGCCGAGAATCAACAACTTCACTATTTTGAGTATTATGAGAAACATGATGAGACGACACCTGTTCATAGCATTACAAGGATCAATTTCACCCCTCCATTTAGATCTTCTTATAAGGTTATTGGTTCGGTTAATGGTTTAGTCTGTCTATATCAAGATAATACTGCTTGTATCTGTAACCCAGTGACCAAAGAATTTGTACTTGTTCCTAAATTCAATAGAGACTGTGCTGATACATATATTCATTGCTCAAGCGGGTTTGGTTACAGTTCTTTAACTATTGAGTATAAAGTTGTGGAATTGCATTTGTTAAGGAGAGGACCTAAATTTATTGTAGAAGCTGCTGTATACACTCTTGGCAGTGGAAACAGGTGGAGGAATGTTGCGAGGTTTGATGTTCAGTTTAACAAAGTTTATGCCCAAGATGGTATCTTTGTGAATGGAGGGCTGCATTGGAGGAATGCAGCAGGAGGAAGGGTGTTGGTCTTCAATTTGAATGAGGAGAAGTTTACTGATCTTTCACCACCTCCTTTGTCAAGAGATTGTGTATATCATGTTATAGGGGAGTTGGGTGGGGTTTTATATTATGCTATCAGAGATTACTTATGCTCATGTATTGACATATGGTTACTAAAAGAGAAGAATGATAATCTTGACATAAAAGAGCATGTGGAAGACGAGTCATCGGTTTGGAGGAAAGAGTTTAGTTTTCTTGGAAGAAAACCATTATCCTTTACCAAGAGTGGTGGTGTTTTATGTTTCAATTATAGATTTCTCAGTATTTACGATGCAAAAGCTTCAACCTTGATAAATCTTGTGGATTTTTGTACATTAAATGCAATAATCGCTCACAAGAACACCTTAGTTTCGTTGAAAGAATTAGGAGAAGAAGATATAAAAATATTGGGTTCAGCTGAAAGGAGACAGTAAGTGGTGATTTAACGATAAAGCTGCTAGCAAGATGAGATCCCTGGATACACTGTTAACTGGTAAGCTTCAATGGGCTTCTGAAGTAATATCATAAATATTTATGTGTTTCAACTTTTCAAGGTTCAATTTGAGATCGCAGAAACCACATTATCTTATTGAGTATTAGATAAAGATTACTGTTACTGTCAAGCTATATTAATTTGCAATATGAGAATGTGATGCATACTTTAGTAACTTGTTAACTACAACCGAGTTAAATTGCTTGTTTTAAACAATGCTAATTGCAATATGAGAATGTGATCCATTAACCATGAGAAGACATGCTGGTACTTTTGGAAGTAACAAATGCAATAGACCTTGTGAATCATATTAATGTCCAAGTTACCAATCTTCAAGTCCGAGTAACGATATCCTCTAGAATTAAAGGAGTTGGTGCGCCAACCGTGCAAAACAACTTTGGAAATTGTGAGCAAAGCTTATCGAGTAGAATCTCTTTTATCTGCATTCTACGTTGCTTCGTTCATTAGATGAGCAGAGGTCACCAAAATCTAATTGTCCATTAATGAGTTTGCTATCAAATCGTTCAATAAGCATGCGGTGATTTCTGAACCTGAGAATCATGGTATTCTAAAACTTTGGATGGCCAAGGTTTTTTTCCATTAGAAATAAATTGCCCTGCTTTAAAGTTTATCTAGGTGATATGGGTCCATTTGTTATCATCCTTCGTGTTTTATGGGTTTTGCCTCAGTTTCATGTCTCAATGTTTCAAATTCTAGGGTTCTGAATTGTTCAGTAACTGATGGTTTTTGTTTCAATTTCGTCTCTCAATGTTCCAAATTCGTACATTATACTGGCACCTGATACTGATGATGTTTATATATGTTTCTAATTGCTTGAGAGTGTCATCAATTTTTGGGGGTTTATATTGTATTTGCTCCATTTGTTAATCTCAACTGTTTTTTTTTTCTTCTTTGGCAGTTCTCTTCCAATAGAGGTGGTGGAATATGTGGCACTGATGAAAGCAGTACAGTATAAAAGTTAATGAGCTAAGAGGAGACCAGTCCCTGACTCGCCGACAAATTGATGTGGGATTTTATCACTAGAAAATCGGAAGACTGAAGATTCATCTACTTCTCGATAACAGGGGGGTTAGCAATTCATCATGTTAGGTGCAATATTCCCAAGGACTTTGTGCTGTATGGGTTAGCACTTCATCATGCTGGTAGGACCGTTGTCTGGTTGAGGCACTTTTAGATGAAGGACACGTACAAGTGTTGGTTTCACTGCAACCCTTGCCTGAGATATCAACTTACCATTCCACACTTTGATCATCAAGGGTACTCAGATTTGCAATCCCAAGTAAGCATGGAGTGAATTAAGTCCTTTGGATGTAACTCGGATGCTTGGTAGTGCAGGAAGGCCTCACCATGACACCTCCAGGGGATTATCCTAACAGGAGATAGTGTGCTGTAATATCATCTTTTGGCTCTTGCTCATGAATAACCAACTGCTCGTCAAAAGGCGGTTTGTGTTGACCAGCTAATGGAAAGTCCTCTGTACAACGAAATTGAAAGTGGTGGATTCATGTTTGTGATCAAGGTTAGAATAGTTTATATTACGGCCTGAGACTCTTAGTGCGTTATATCAATATTCCGCAATCATAAGCTGAAATTTAACTGGATTAGATTAAGTTTGGAACTTAGGTAACTATATCGATGTGTCTGCATGAGATGCCCCTTCTTTTTTGAGTCAGTTAAATCAACAGGTCTGCATGTTTATAAATTTATAGTAATACTGTTCTGTTACTGTTTGTAGATAATCTGTTTGTCTCCCAGTAGTTTTGCAACTTTTTGGTGTTCAGTCACTTACATATTTGGTTTCAGAGAGTTAACTAACTTATGATGTTGTAATATTTTTCAGATCCATTCTGCTGCAACCGTCTTGGAGAGCAATAATCTAGTGAAATATGATCTGAAAAGTGGGTCTTTCCAGGTTACTGACCTTGGTCTAATTACTAGACAGTACTGTATATATAAGCCATGGAACCATATTTATTTACTATGCCAAAGCCATCAATGGATGAAATCGAGCTTTGTCGGGTGTTGTTACTCAGCAAAGAATTTAAATATGTGAGAGTGAAACAAGATGAGGCTTGCAAAGCGTTTAAACCTTGTGCCTATTTCTGCAAAGGAAAGCTTGGAAAACCCAGTGACAGAGTAAATGTTTTGCTCAAAGGCTACATTTCACAACTGAAGCTTGAAGGGCTCGCACTGGCTTCCTGTATGGTGTTCTTTACTCAGGTAACTGTGTGGAATTTCTGTCTTTCATCTTCAATGTAATATAAATCTTGCTTTTATGGTTTACTTGTGTATCATTTTCTCTTTGTAGAGCGTTGGACGTCTTACGGGAGCAGTTTTCGAGATTGCGTTATAAAGAGGATGGGCGCAAGTAGCTGAAAAAGCTTTAAACTTTTGCAATTGGTTGGTAAGCAGATGTGGGATGTACCCTTTCGTGACTTCCATGGTATTTGGAAGGACATCTTGTCAAAAATGGAGAAGAAATATTTTGCCTGGTAGAGGTATATTATGATCTCATTTCATCGTTATGTTGAAAATATTATGCATATTTGTTCGCTTTATTCAGACCTTGTTCTCTACGACGTCTCTCAAATTAGCGGTTTGAGGCTTGGTGTCACTGAATAATTTAATTTTGTCTTGATATTAAGACAGTAGGTTTTGATTCTAGTGACTATCTGAAGCTTACCTATTCCACTTTCATGCGTATTCTTTAACTTCAGTCTGTCCAGTTATCGGTTTAATGAACTATAAATGATAAATCCTCCCACTTACGAAGTAATCCTTTCTTGTCACTCTGATTTACCAATTTCTCATCAATTATGTACTGCATGCAGTTAGCTCAAAACAATAGATCTGATGCTGTAAAGTCATGGGCTGTTTTTGTTTTAAGCTTTTTTTTCTTTTTGCTAATATCAAAGTATCCAACATTATATTATACATTAATTGTTAATTTGGGATTTTTTATTTTTTATTATCCTTCTCTAAATGCAGGAATGGCGAAACTTCAAGATCAGAACATTTTACTAAATATCCTTGTTAGGTTGCCAGTGAAGTCAATCTTACGGTTCAGATGTTTATCGAAAGCCTGGTGCAATTTACTGGAAGAACCAAAGTTTGTGAAAAACACCTTAACCAGGCAATTGAAAGGACCATATTTGGTGTCATGATGTCAGATTTCATCACTCCTGAGAGTCATGCTTCCAAAGATCCACATACATATTCATACCTCAGTAATGCTGGAAGTGTGACTTTATCAGTTTTCTCGTTGTCATACACAGCAAAGAGAGGTTCTGAAAGGCAGCCAGAAGTAAGTTATTGAATTTTCTTTACAAGGTGACTTTATCATCTTTTACCTGCACTGCTTCGTTCATTAGATGAGCAGAGGTCACATTAAATCGTCCAACAAGCAGTCAATTTTGAATCTGGGAATACAAAAACTAAAGGAAGCCGTTATATCAGTATTCACCCATTTTGATTCAACATCAGTCCTTAACTTCATTCCCCGTTTATCAGTTGAGGAACAAAATTCCATCAGACAAGCATCCCGTGTATAGAGGTTGGCCTTATGAATTTTGTACAAACCAAGAAAGAGAGACAGCTCTCCAAATCTTTCGATGACCACTCAGATGTTGTTGGAAGTTCCTCCCGAAGAGGGATACACTGTAGTTTCGGCCTTTCGGGTGAAAAGTAACTTTTTTGGAAGGTATTCTGCGGGTTCCGTTGATAGACCGATGTTGTCAGAAAATGGAATTCCATGCAGAAATCGTCCCAGAACACAATCTCTGCTGGTCAAGCTCTTTCTGATGAAACTAATAAGAACATGTATGGCAGTTTCGAGGCTGGTTCCAAAGCTGATGTTCCTATTTCTACAAGAAGGATCTGATGTACCATAGCATTACCTAAGCTGAAACAAAATATCCTGGACAACCCAGCCTGAAACTGTAGATCATATCTTTATTTTGGGAGTTCTTTGTCAACTCCAGGTGTAGATATAAACAGGCACATGTCCTCTGGATCTTGGTGGTAAGACTGAATTGAAGCCTGCGAATGAAAGTTCTCCTGAGGCAGTTTCTAGTCTTGAGAAGCTTTCACCTGTTAAAGTCAGCTCGTCTCGTGATGCTGGCCCTAGTATTCCTCAGATTTTTCACCAGGTAACTCAAGGAACTAGCTTCTGTGTTTTTTGAAGGAAGTAGTTTGGCTCGACACCCACATGAGACCCCTTTTGACACCTTTACTAAGCATTGAGTTAATGAGCCTGTTTCTTTATTTATCTATAGGTATCTGACGGAAATGATAAGGAAACATGGGGCACTTCAGCTGTTGGTCGAAGTTCTTTGGTTAATGACGGCTCCATTTAGAAGAAGGTGTGCACAAGAGAGTATCATCTACTTTTTTAGTTTCTCTAATCTGTGATTTAGTATCATCCTTCATTTTACTCGTGGTCAACTATAAATCACGAAGGCGGGATTCTAGTGTGTCTGTCCATCTGAGTTTATATAGAAGTTTATGTGTTGGGAATAATCAATGCAAGAGAGACATGATTTTTTTTTTTCGCGGTCTGTTTAGAGTACTTGAAATAAACCTAAGTTTTTTTCTCTGCAGTACTTCAATCAGATCTTAGCTGTTGTACTTGAGGTGCTTGGCGATTCTGTTTCCTCAATTAGGGAACTTGCTCTTTCTGTATAGTTCAAATTTCAAATGCTTGATAATCAGGTTAGTGAGATTTTGTTCTGCTAATTTGTTAGTTGCTCATCCGTTTTATGGAAGATTGAGATTGGACTCAATGTTTTAGTGTCATGCTTCTTACCGTATGAGTTATAATTCTCATTTCATCTGTCATTAGGTTTCAAGTGAAGCAAAGGAGTGTTTAACATTAGTTTTGTCTCAGTACGATCCATTCAGATGCCTACTGTAAGTTAATATGTTTCCTGCGTATAAACTTTCCAGTATTTCCTAGTAAAACCTTCTTTAGCTGTGCCGGAACACTTCTCATTTAATGAGGTTTTGGCAGGTTTTCATTCTGTTATTAGTCAGTGAAGATGAGAAGACTGTTGCTTGCATGAACTGTCTGACCGAAGGTATTTTTTGTTCGACTCTTTTTACATACCCTACTTGCTGCCTGCATATCCTAATGTTTTTGCTAAATTTTTTTAACCTGAAACAAGTGAACTCCTAGAGTCTTGAATGTTTCATAGTTTCAACCTTGTTAGCGAGCAGTGATTTTTTTAGCGGCTAAGGGTAGCTTGTGCTTCCATCCTAGGCTGAGTACAGATTGTGTATCCTTAGGATTCTTTGTAGCAGAAACAGTGTATTTATCATCCATTAATGCTGTTAGTTTCGCAGCTTCCTAGGTCATATGTTCCAGTTGTCAGTCATTGTTATAAAGTTTTAACCTAATATGCGTGGGTGACCACTTCCACACATTCAAGTATAATTCATTTCTACTACTGATGATAAAAATAGGCAAAGAAACTTGATATTCCTTTGGAGGGTAAACGTAAGATCTATGAGTTGCTACTCCTGACATGACTGTTTTGATTTCCAAATCCATACCACAATTGTCTTTTGGTCAAGTACACTCATGCGGAGAAGAAAGAGTAACAACCACAACTTTGTTATCCAAATCCATAGAACGTTTAGCTTCCGCTACGGCCGAGTGATTGAGAGTTATGAACCTTAACAACCTTAAATTCCCAGTATCTGTTTCTGCTAGGGATTGTCAAAACATTGGATTTTGCTAAAGTTTGGGAGATATTTAGTTATTTGGGGGTTTTTTCTTTAATGACAGATCTAGAACAAAGGTACAACCCCAAACCCTGTGATTTAATGAGTTCTACAAGCACAATAAGATCTTTTTGTTTTACTGCAACACTGTAGATATTGATTTATTTTTTTAAAGTATGTAAAAATGGATCATGCAACATATGATTCTCATTTCTTCTGTCTGTAGGTTTTAAGTGAAGCAGAGCAGTGTTTAACTTTAGTTTTGTCTCAGTATGATCCATTCAGATGCCTACTGTAATTTAATATATTTTCCTTGTGTGAATTTTCCAGTATTTCCTAGCAAAATCTACTTTAGCTGTGCCCAAAACACTTCTCATTTAATTGAGGTTCTGCAGGTTATTATGCCCTTATTAGTCAGTGAAGACGAGAAGACTCTCATTACTTGCATTAACTGTCTGACCAAGGTATCTATTGTTCAGCTCTTGTTACATACCCCTACGTGTTGCCTGCATATCCTAATGTTTCTGCTGAATTTTTTGGCCTGAAGTGATATATAGCACAAGTAAACTCTTAGAGTCGTGAAATTGAATTCTCCTACTCAATGGTTTCGCAGGCTGGAAGATCACACTAGCTTGGTTCCCATTCCAGGCTAACTTGCTTGCTTCTGGTGGAGGTGCAACTGATGGATGCATTAAATTCTGGAACACCCACACCGGAGCTTGCTTGAATTCTGTCGATACCACGTCCTACCCACAGGAGGAATGGACGGTTTGATTATCAATAGTGATGTCAGAATCAGAAACCACAATGTAGAAAAATCTAGATGACATCATTAAGAATTGTGTGGACTGAAATGGTCTGCATCAGGACAACAATTAGCAAGTAGAAGGAATGACAACCTTCTTCATATTTGGGATAGATCAGTTGCTTCTTCAAACTCTCCAACTCAAAGGCTTCACAGACTCGAAGACCACACTGCTGCCGTAAAAGCCCTTGCTTGGTGTCCATTCCAACCTAATTTACTTGCCTCTGGTGGTGGTGGAGGTGATAGATGTATTATATTCTGGAATACCCAGACTGGAGCTTGCTTGAATTCTGTGGATACTGGATCACAAGTTCGTTCTTTTTTTGTGGAACAATAATGAGAGAGAATTTTTGAGCTCTCATGGATTCACTAAAAAACAATTTGACCCTTTGGAAATGTCCATCAATGGTTAGGCTCATGGAGAAAGAATCACAATAAATGCAAAGAGGGAGCATCTTGTATCCAAGAGCGTAGGATTTGAACCAAGATTTCCAGATGGACAGGGTAGGGTATTAGTACGCGCTTTCCACATCTTCTTAACCTGAAATGAAATGGCTGAGGAAAGGTTCCTTTTTTAGGGTACTCCCGAGAACAGATCCTGTGGAGACGGGGTGGGGCCTGCTGAGCTTACTGGTCACACTCAAGAGTTCTATACATGGCTCAGGTACTGATTGATTTAAACAAACGTGAGTTTATTTTCTCCCTCCCTTGACCATTGCTAATATTGTTTTTGTTAATTGTGTAGAGTCCAGATGGATGTACA
The DNA here is from genome assembly GCA_023531295.1 of Papaver armeniacum. Taxonomy (NCBI): domain Eukaryota; kingdom Viridiplantae; phylum Streptophyta; class Magnoliopsida; order Ranunculales; family Papaveraceae; genus Papaver; species Papaver armeniacum. Next base: position 727,741 of record JAJJWW010014764.1, read on the forward strand.
GTAGCATCTGCAGCAGGGGATGTAGGATTTTGGGACACCTGAATTTGCTAAACCTGCACCTAAAGCCAACCCAGAGCCATTTGCTCATTTCAATCGCATCCATTCAGTTATGTGATGAACTGCACTTCTATGCATGGCCCAGGTACTGGTTGATTTATAAAAACTTGATATTAGCTTTTTTTTGCTAATTAATTTGATTTATAGAAAGTTGAGATTAGCTTCTTCTTTGGCTAATTTGTTTTTGTGAACTGTAGCATCTATAGCCGTTTGCTCATTCTGAGTATCTATGGGGAGGTTTACAATGAGCTGAACATATTCTTCTATACGAGGTAAGCTTTTTTTATTATCCATTGGTAGGTACCATAGTAATGCCAAAGAATAGAATGGTTGCATCGTTTCCCTTAAATGCAGTTATTCACGCAGAAACAATGCTATGCCATGAAACCCTGTTACTCAAATGTAGGTGTGAGATTTGCTAAAAATAATAGAATGGTTGCTATCCAAATGAGAGTCAAAAGAGAATAGGACGGTTAACTCTAAAGAGTTAAGTCTAATCCTTGAATGCAGTAGAAACAATGCTATGCCATGAAACCCCCCATTACTCAAAAGTGGGCATGAAATTTGTAAGAATAAATAAAATGCACTTCTCGTTGCAGAAACAATGCCTATGCCATGAGACCCTGTTACTCAAAAAGTGTTTGAAATTTGTAAACATGACTTGGATCCCTAACACATTAGTATTTGGTCAGCTGGCATATCCAGTGAGTTAAACTAGGTCTGGAATTTGCTATTAGATACACAATTCTCAATTTCCATCTTTATTGCAGTTCTGAAGCTGTTACTGGATTCCTTAGGCACAATTGATCTTATTGCATTTCTGAAGATGTGTGAGAAATTAGATCAAGGCGAAGATTATTGCAAAGAATGTTCTCGCAGTTTGCTTTTGGTTGTGATGTGACAAAATAACTGAAGTGAAGCTCTTGCTGGGTTCGTTACACACAGTTGGATTATAAGCAGATCTTATTGCAGTTGGACAACCCAGCCTGATACTGTATATCATAGGGTGTGTTCAGAGAGTTCTTCGTCAACTCCATGTGTAGATATAAACAGCCACATGTCACCCGATCTTGGTGGGAACACTGAACTGAAGCCTGCGAATGAAAGTCAGCTCTTCTCCTGATGCTGGCCCTAGTATTCCGCAGATTTTTTACCAGGTAACTTAAGGAACTAGCTGCTTTATATTTTGAAGGAAATAGTTCTCTGGCTCGACACCCACATAGGACCCCTTTTGACACCTTTAATAAGCATTGAGCTTAAAGAGCCTGTTTCTTTATCTATCTGTAGGTATCTAAAGGAAATGATAAGGAAACATGGGGAACTTCAGCAGTTGGTTGAAGTTCTCTGATTAATGAGGGCTCCACTTAGAAGAAGGCGTGCGCAAGAGTATCATCTACTTTCTTAGTTTCTCTTTTCTGTGATGTAGATCCATCTGTTATCATCCTTCATTTTACTCGTGGTCGAGTCTCCAGACCATTTTATTTTATATAGAGGTTTATGGGTTGGGAATAATCAATGTAAGAGAGACATGAGTTGTTTTTCTGTCCTGGTCTGTTTAGGATTCCTTATTGGTTGGCAGTACTTCAATTAGTGTAAGATGTTTGACGATTCTGATTCGTCAATTAGGGAACTTGCTCGTTCTGTGATAGTTGAATGCTTAATAATCAGGTTAGTGAGATTTTATTCTGGTACTTTGTTAGTTGGCTTGGTTAGTTTGGAATGAAACTCATCCATTCATTATCTAATTTCCAGAAATAATCAAATGGAAGATTCAATTGAGATTGTAATTGACAAACTGCTTCATGTTACCAAAGATATGGTAGCAAAGTTACCCTACTTACCAAATGTGGACTTAATTGCTCTACCTTCATGCTTCTTACTGTATGAGTTGTGAATCTTATGATTCTCGTTTCATCTGTCGTTAGGTTTCAAGTGAAGCAGAGCAGTCTTTAACATTAGTTTTGTCTCAGTATGATCCATTCAGATGCCTACTGTAAGTTTATATATTTGCTTGTGTGAATTTTCCAGTATTTTCTAGTAAAACCTACTATAGCTGTGCCTAAACACTTCTCATTTAATTGAGGTTTTGCAGGTTATTATGCCCTTACTAGTCAGTGAAGATGAGAAGACTCTCATTACTTGCATTAACTGTCTGACCAAGGTATCTTTTGTTCAGCTCTTGTTACATACCCCTACGTGCTGCCTGCATATCCTAATGTCTCTGCTGAAGTAAACTCCTAGAGTCTTGAAACTGAATTCTCCTACTCAATGGTTTCGCAGGCTGGAAGATCACACTGGTACTGTTAGAGCCTTTGCTTGGTGCCCATTCCAGGCTAAATTGCTTGCTTCTGGTGGAGGTGCAACTGATGGATGTATTAAATTCTGGAACACCCACACTGCAGCTTGCTTGAATTCTGTCGACACCATGTCCTACCAATAGTCAGAATCAGAAACCACATTGTAGAAACAATAGTGATGTCAGAATCAGAAACCACATTGTAGAAACAAATAAAGGACATCATGAAGAAGTGTGTGGACTGAAATGGTCTGCATCAGGACAACAATTAGCAAGTAGAGGGAATGACAACCTTCTTCATATTTGGGATAGATCAGTTGCTTCTTCAAACTCTCCAACTCAATGGCTTCACAGACTCGAAGACCACACCGCTGCCTTAAAAGCCTTTGCTTGGTGTTCATGCCAAGTTAATTTACTTGCCTCTGGTGGTGGTGGAGGTGATAGATGTATTAAATTCTGGAATACGCAGACTGGAGCTTGCTTGAATTCTGTGGATACTGGATCACAAGTTTGTTCTTTGCTGTGGAACAATAATGAGAGAGAACTTTTGAGCTCTCATGGATTCACTAGAAAGCAATTTGACCCTTTGGAAATATCCATCAATGGTTAAGATTGCTGAGCTTACTGGTCACGCTTCAACTTGCTCAGGTACTGATTGATTTAAGGAAACGTGAGTTTATTTTCTCCCTCCCTTAACCATAAATTGCTAATATTGTTTTTGTCAATTGTGTAGAGTCCAGATGGATGTACTGTAGCATCTGCAGCAAGGGATAAAACTCTAAGATTTTGGAATGTTTTTGGGACACCTGAATTGGCTAAACCTGCACCTAAAGCCAACCCATCGCATCCGTTCAGTTATGTGATGAACTGCAATTCAAGAGTTCTATGCATGGCCCAGGTACTGGATGATTTATAAAAACTTGATATTAGCTTTTTTGCTAATTTGATTTATAGAAAGTTGAGATTAGCTTCTTCTTTGGCTAATTTGTTTTTGTGAACTGTAGCATCTGTAGCCGTTTGCTCATTCTGAGTATCTATGGGGAGGTTTACAATGAGCTGAACATATTCTTCTGTTATGTTATGTACGAGGTAAGCTGTTTTTATTATCCATTGATGGGTACCATAGTAATGCCAAAGAATAGAATGGTTGCATCATTTCCCTTAAATGCAGTTATTCACGCAGAAACAATGCTATGCCATGAAACCCTGTTACTCAAATGTAGGTGTGAGATTTGCTAAAAATAATAGAATGGTTGCTATCCAAATGAGAGTCAAAAGAGAATAGGACGGTTTAACTCTTAAGTCTTATCCTTAAATGCAGTAGAAACAGCAATGCTATTTCAGAATAGGATCATCTTTTTCCTAAAATAGTAAAATGCACCTCTCCTTGCAGAAATAATGCATATGCCATGAGACCCTGTTACTCAAAACTCAAAAATGAGTGTGAAATCTGTAAACATGACATGGATTCATAACACATTAGTATTTGGTCAGCTGGCATATCCAGTGAGTTAAACTAGGTCTGGAATTTGCTATCAGATACAAAGTTCTCAATTTTTCCGTTTTTATTGCAGTTCTGAAGCTGTAGCTGGATTCCTTAGGCACACAATTGATCTTATTGCATTTCTTAAGATGTGTGAGAAAGTAGATCAAGGCGAAAGTTATTGCAAAGAATGTTCTGGCAGTTTGCTTTTGATTCTGAGCGTGACAAAATAACTGAAGTGAAGCTCTTGCTGGGTTCGTTACACACAGTTGGATTATAGGCAGATCTTATTGCAGTTTTCAAGATATGTCGATACTTGGAGTAAGAATGTAAACTGCATATATTGTCTTCTTGTACACTTTCTAGAGATAGATAAACTATAATGCTATATAAGCTCTTGTAACCTCCATCGATCATAGTAAGAAAAACTAATCATCTTCTCCCGTGGATGTAGGCTAGCCATAGCCGAACCACGTAACTGCTGTGTTTAGTCTATACTTGTGTTATTTATTTTCTTTATAGTGGTCGTTAATCTACTGTATATCAACATTAAAGCTAAGTGTTACTGTTTCCATATTCATTGAACGCTTCATCTTTTCAGTTTTCAGTTGAAACTTCCGCTCCATTGCAGCCAAATCGTTACCAGATTTTCTACACACGTTTGGATTTTATTTTATTTTGTTTACACTAATACGACCCAAATTCACTTCTATGAAGGATGAGAGTGTGAGAGACACTTGCAAAGAAAAGTAGGAAATAAATGTTTTTTTTTTTGTTTTTGTAAATGGTAGCTTGGGGAATTTGAACATGTGACCTTGAAGAGAGAAAAGCGCTTTAGCTCTTGGTTGTTATTTTTACTCTACACTTTTGTCCCACATTGAAGAGACTCAAGTTCTGCCCTGGTTTTTATACCCCAATCCAGGAAGAGTGGCCAGCAATTAAGGTGTGCAGGTGCTGTGGCCTTAATTTGTTAGTGGTAGCCAATATTGTTGGTTCCCATGCCCAGAGAACGACCATTGAAACACGGCAGTGTATTGCCAATTTTTTTTTTTTAATTTTACTCATTTTCTAGCATATCAGAGTCCATTCTGATTGCGGTACATAAAAAAAATGACATAGCATATCTTAAAAATATCATTACATTTTGATATCTAGGTGCAGCAAACATGTTCAGTAGAGACCATAAGCTCTAAGTCAAGGTTGGTTTCATCTGGATTGAAGGAGACTCACCAAAAAAAGGGGCCAATGACTTCCAGACGATTGCTAATGGATCTAACATTGGCTGGGAAATCTGATTGTGAGTTCAGAGCCACAGCTTTCCCTCCAAATGATGGAGAAGAGAGAAATCTGATTGTGAGTTCAGAGCCACAGCTTTCCCTGCAAATGATGGAGAAGAGAGAGCCATCAGCCATGTTTGCTATTAATATGTTAGATTGAAAATGCAAGACTACTGAAGATCGATCTTCTGCTATGTTCTTATTGGTGGTAGTGGAGTTGGCACCACAAATTCATGAATCTTTGTTTTTTTCTCACCCACCAATGTGGGTTTTAATCTATAAAAACAACTTACTGCATGCAATGGTTCAGTCTGGCGTCTGACACTGATATGGGGCATGAATACAAAACAAAAATAAGTGCAGCCAAAGACCATTTTACTTGCCAGTTCTCTTGCAATCCTAAATCTCAGTAATTGGCAACAATGGAAGCAATTGAGTTCTAAATCTCAGCAATTGGAAACAATGGAAGCAATTGAGTTCTAAATCTCAGTAATTGGCAACAATGGAAGCAATCCCAAAAGGCAAATGCAGGTTGAATACAGACACCAGAGATATGCATTCCATGTTGAAGTAGAAATGGAAACACGACAAGGAAAAAGAGAGGCATGAATTTTTTACTTTCACAAGTTTGTTTTATCAATACTTCAATTGTTGTTACAAGTCCAAAACTGCCATATTCGTAAACTAGCCAAGAAGTACGTTTAAAGGTGACAAACACACGAAACCTCTATGAGGGAAAAAAACTCCATATTCGTGATTAAGAATTCAGAAGATGATACTAAGAATGAAGTCAGGTGGCAGGTAGGGAGCATCCTCAATTTTGCAGGAGAAGCAGTCATATCTTTCTGAATTTTCTAATGCTGATTCCCATTCATATGACAGCTTCACAACTTGAGAGAAGTTGACCAGGGAAGATGGAGGAGATATTACTACTCCAGTCAAAAGATCAGTCACGTCTTCTTGAACATCTTTGCATTTTGTACATGGCAATTATTACAAATTTGTGACTATAATGAAGTGGATCATAGAGAGTGTAGCTATGTGTTATATGGAAGGAACGCAATTTTTGGGCGCGGACGCCTACCCCTCAGAAACAAATTATGACGTAGAGTCTACTGACCCGTCAAGGTAAGTATGGACTCCCCAGCTGTCTGAAAAAAAAAAAAAAAAAAAAAAATAGACTCTGGTTAACTTTCAAGCTCATCTTATAGGTTTGTTTTCTTCCTGTTTTTTCTTGATTGACCTGTGTGGGACTATTATGAATGCCTTTTTCAACAAAATCTGGGTGTGAAGTATAATGATTCCCAATGAGAACAAAAGGAAGAAGTCTGTCTGTCAGTGAGAAGGCTACAATTGTGAGGTGATTATGTACCAAATCATGAATGCCTTTCAGAATGCTAAATCATTAGCGCAACTCTTCAAATTTCTTAAGATTCTCTTTTAAGTGCTGTAGCATGAAGATAACAAATCTACTTGTTTAGCTTACTCAGATGTATCATAATAAATATAATACATCCTTCAATTGGTGCTACCACTAAATACTTCACTGTGGTACAATCTTGTTGAGCTTGAACGCTTTAGTATTTCTAGATCTTGCAGAGCTTGGCAATTTTGTTGCTGCAGAAATCAATCACTGCGTTGTTTGGGAATGTAATCGTTGCGGTACCATCTGTCAGTTCTCTTATCTGCATAATCTGACTCCTAGTGCGCCACTAGCTCTTAACAAAATCGAGATTACATACACCTAAGAGTACACATTTGGTTTGGAATCGAGATTCGGAAACCCACTAACTTGATCAACAAAATCAAATCTGCCTTGATTTTCACTCCTTTTCAACAGATTTACCTGGTTTGGAAGTTTAAAAATGGAGAAGACCAAGAAAAATGCAAAGAGATTCAGTTTTCGCCAATATCTCAAATCCTGCCAAGCAAATCAAACAAACACAAGTACTTAACAAAATGCTCATTTCTAGCGTAAAACCGAAAATCAGAAATTCTTATATATACTGGAGAGCCCGTCTATATGTCACAAAGATCGAGTGACTAACCTACTTGGATAGAAGTATAAGAATGAGGTGTGTGACTAACCTACTTATGAACCACACACCAGCTTATTGCTTACACAATTGGCGAGTCAGATTTAGTCAAGTCAGCGCAAAACCAAACGGTCCCAATCTACTAGAAAGAGAAAGACCCTTGCCCACGAGTTTACGACTCAAAAGACATTTCAATGATTATTAGGCCAGCTTGTTGGGATTAATTGGGCAGAGAGTAATATTTTAGGCAAACCTGGTAAGATTTTATTTTTAGCATGGGGAGTACTTAGAAAGTGCGCCTGACTAAATTTAGCAGATTTGACATTCGCCAAATTTACCCGCTTCCATTGTGCTTCAATCGAGCCCTGGTTCGTTATCTCATCCCAAGAGATTCTCTTATCGCTATTAGTCACCGATCGAATATTGGCTAGCTAACAACGCATGTTTCCACACTTCAGTACAGGATAAACACTCTCTGGGTAATACAACCCAAGCCTAAATAGCAGTATGTCTTTTTCGCCATATCTATGGGCAAAAAATCAATTAGTATTCTGATTGAAAGCTTTAGTAAAGAGATCATGGATTTGAACATCTCACTCATGCTTTCCAATCAACAGCCATGACATCATTGCTGCAGCTTTCACCAGAAACCAGTTACAGGTTGAAGTTGAAAGTTCATCTGCAGCATCAGTGCAACACTTCAAAATTTAGGTCTTAACATTCCTATCACAAAGCAGTCCCCCACCATTTTTGAGTAGTCCCCAGAAAACGGTTCAAAGTTTAGGTCTTAACATACACGTCCTGGTGTTTGAAAGGGTTAAGGCCGATGGGCTGGAACTATGGGCTTATTCTAATTGTTTTGGGCCAATTTAACCGAGCAAACACATTGGAAGGTGTTGGATTGTTTGGATATGAAAAGGGTCACCCTCGTGACAAGAACTATAAGGGTTAGGGGTGTGCAGAAAAACCGAAACCGCGGATTTCACCCGCAACCGTCCGCAAAATTGCGGGTGAAAATCAATCCGCAAGAGTCTATGGGCCGGACACGGTTGAGTTTTCAAATCCGCAAGGTTTAGCGGTTTGGTGCGGTTGGTTCTGCAAATCCGTGGATTCACCCGCACCGTAGGGTAGTAAGGAAATTTAATAAAATTACTAAGGTTAATATTGGAAGTTTGACTTTCATATATATACTTATTTATCAATCGAAACCCTCCCGTCGTTCGAAGAACAAAATTCATGACTTGACGTTACTCTCTTCCTTTAAGTGTTCTTCCATTTCCAGAACAAACAGAAAATGCCATTTGATTATTCAAGTAATTCCTATGACGAATCATCATCAGATGTGGTGGCACCATTTCTTCTTCTGTTTTGTCGTCGTCATCATCCTTGGTCTTGTAAATATCATCATGGATTCTTGAATCTCCAGTAACCTTGACCGGGATTATATCCAAATGCGTAGAAGCAATAGTTGTCTTGTTTTTCTTCATCGGATTTTTCTCTAATCACCAATAATAATCATCAGAAGAAGAAGAAAGAGGAGACACTTTTTTTTCTTTTTCACCGCTATTACTTTATTTTCGTTTTCGTTTTCATTTTCCTTTTGAGTATCATCAGGCCAAAGAACCTCTGATTTTGTAAAGTCCTCTTCCATTTATGCAAATGAAATTAATAAGAAAATTTTAAGAGAATTTAGCGGATTAGGTGTTTGAGTATTTTTTATTTGTTTTACTACTTTTTTTTTGGACTAAATCCGCGGTTAATCCGCATCCGTCCCGTACAATCCGTTGATCCGCAGAGGTCAAATCCGCTGGTGATTGGGCCGGTCACGGTTCAATTTTCCAAATCCGCAACTTTGACGGTTTGGTTGTGGTTGACCCCTAATCCGCAACCGTCCGTCCGTTGCACACCCCTAATAAGGGTGCACTTATTGGCCCTTGGATATTATCTCATACATGTGCACAAATCCCTAGGCGAAATTTAATTCTCTATGCTTCTACTTGTTTTTTAGGGTTCAGAACATGATGTTTTCTTCTTTGCTTTTTGTTATGAACTCCATTAACAGAATTAGATATAGATAATTCATTTTATTAGTTAAAGATGTAGTCGGATTTTGCAAGCATTTGATGAACTAGTTTTCTCTCCATATTATCGTCTACTTTCTACAGTTTATAATAATTGCATGATTGAAGTATTGGAATATGATAGAATGTTTGTTTAGTTAGGTCTAGAATTGATTGAACTTACATCCACATCTATATATAGCTAATTTAAGGTTTATCATCAAGCGATAACCTTGAATACGAGTAGCATGATATGATTACGAATTGTAGCGATACTTTCTCGTAATCATATGTAAAAATTGACCTTTGTTTGAATTGTTTGCACAATGTATTTCAATTACATTGATTAGTATATTTCACAAATCTTAATGCTCTTCAGGAATTGAACTTGATTAGCGCAAAGCGTCGAGATATTCTCTAGGTAGTATTCATACTTGCATCGTTTTACATGGAAGTATGATGACTTAGGAAATTTACGAATTATTCTTGCAATAAGGTATTCTAGGGCTCTTGATAATATGATATTAAATATGTATTTGAATCATAAATTCAAAACTTGTTTACATTTGAAGATGAAACCTTTATCCAATATTACTTTCATGTTAGTTTTCATATTATTAGTTTGATTTTTGAGATCACTGGGAGTTTTGAAGTTATTGTTTCAACTAAAAAAGAAGAAAGGAGTTCGTTGCGACATGAAATGAATAATGAAGTCGAGTTCTATGACATAAATCTACTTGTCAGCCCTAGTAAGTTTTGAGTTTCATGTTTCTTGGACCGGTATAGGAGAACTAGACTGTTACCCAGAGGTTTCATTAAGCATGATCAATCTCCCTATCAAGATTAAAGAGTAATAGAATTTCTTGGTACAGATAGTAATATCGATATTAAAAAACGTGAAGATGGTGGTGGTCATGATGAAGAATATCATGGTTCCGATGAAATAAATGAAGATGTTGCTAGTGATTACGAAGAAGATCGTGGTTATGATGATGATGGGGAAGACCGTGTGATAATGATGAATATGAAGAAAATCGTGATGATGATGAAGAAGTAAAATATTATGATGGTGATAATGAAGAAGATTACAATGATTTTTGTAGATTTAATGTTTCGATGGAGAAGAATATTATAGTGCTTATTGTAGAATTAATGTTTCTAATAACGATGAAGAAGACAATCAGAATGGTTAAAAAGCAAATTATCTTAGATAATTTGAAATTTAGGAAAGATGTTATAACTTTATGGATGTGCCTGGATTTCCTCCAGATCCCGAAGATTCATCATCTCCTTTATATTCGGATGATTTTCTTGAATTTCCTCACGGTCCTATTGTTGAATCTCCATTACATTCAGATGAGAGTTACTTGGATTCCGGCGAACATACCGGTGAACGTTCCGGTCAGCTTAGGTTACTCACTACAAAAGGGATTAAGAGAGCATCTGTATTAGATACCAGAACTAATGAATCAACTATGTTCAGAGAGTTCGAAGATAATTATATTAGGTTTTATAAAAAAAAAATCAAGGAGAGAAAGGAAAATTAGAAGAAAAGAGAACTTGAAGAAAAAGAGAAGTGAAAATGTCAAGAAAGGGGTACTAAAAACTTGATGTTCTTGTACAACAATTATGGGATGATATAGTTTACTTGAAGCAAGATTATGGGTACTAAAAATTTGATGTTTTTTTTTTTTGTTTGTTTGTTTTTTTTGAAATTCCTGGTGTTTTAAGCTTCATGGAAGCTTAAAACTACTCAAGTTACAGCAAAAAAAGCATCATCTTATGGGATGATATAGTTTGTTGGAAGCAAGATTTACTTAAAAAGTGGAAGGGTGAAGACATCTAAGAGATTTGAAAGTATCAAAGTGGAATATAATTTCTCTTTTGTATGCGATAACTCAAAAAATTCAGCAAGGTGCACCCGTCATGAATGATACTGCTAATGTTTATCACATTTGACTCATTGGGAAAAGTAAAATGGAATAATTGTAAACAATTGAAAAAATAAAATACAAACAACAACAAGAACATAAACAATTGAAGAAAAGTACACATTTAAACATCATAATGCCTGACAAATTGAAATTGTGTGCACATACACAAGAATCAAAAACACCATGTGTTCCCAGGTGAAAAGTATAAAAATAAAATGAGTTTCAAGGTGTTAGCTTACATGTTACATTCCTATTGTTGCATTAGATTCTTGAGAAACAAAAGAAATACAGAAGGACCATTACTATATTGCCATTTTGTTTGGCAAAAATTTACTAAAACGATAGCCCATCCTAGATTCTCATGCTCTCATATCTCTGAACCAGTTATGATCTAAAATCTAAAACATGTAGGATTAATTCTCATGAGATTCACCAGCAATTGAAAAAATGGATCCCCTGTTAGTGGTGGCCAATGTTGTTGGTTCCCATGCCCAGAACCCAGACATAGTTGTCTGATTGCAAAAAGTTATCTGACCCATGAGAGTACATAAGAAGAGAGAATGAGAGTTGAAACGACAGTGATTGCCATGCTTTTTTGTTTTTTTTGTTTTTGAGAATTTTTTCATCTCTTCATTAAAAGTGTTTTGGTATCTAGGTGCAGCAAACATCAACCATATTTGCAGCATACACAAGTGAATCTTACCTCCACCACAAATGTGTTTCTCTTTTATTAGACTAAAACATCTTTGCACTTTTAGAAAAATTGGTTTCCACCATCTTTTGACAACTTAGATAATAAGTTCAGAGAGTTTGCTGGTTCTGACAAGTCTCATCATATTGCTTAACTAGCTAACCTTTTGTTGTTTGGTTTGGTAGTTCTTTTGAATGTAATAATCATGATGAATAGAATTAGCAGACGCCCAAGAACTTAACGGAACACTGATTTTTTACGAGGAGAGAACAAGATTATCTCCAATTGCATTTTTACGAGGTACGGAAACTAGACTACAGACAGAAACCCTATATAGAGACTACACGCAGACATGCTGCAATGTTGTACAAGCTAAATGAATATACATACATATAGAGGAATTTCTACTCGAGGAGTGGCCACTACTCGAGAAGTGGATCATAAAGTGTAGTTAGGTGCGTCCTAGTAAATGGCTAGCCTTCAGATTGGGTAAACCACTGCAATTTGTGTGTGCCCATCTCCTAATTCATTGCAAGGACGCTTGGGAAAATCTGATGTTCTTTCTTAAATGAATGATATTTAAAGTGGGTTAAATATGATCTCGATAGTGAGTCGTTGGCCTCTAAAATCAGATTCAACCAAAAAAATATTTAGTTCTGAAAGTTGTGCCAGTATCTATTTGTTGGAGTATATGCAAGGAACGTAACTCAAGGGATTTTAAGAATGTTAGTAAGAAAGATTATGGGGTAATTGATTCTCCTGGCTTCATTATAGAGGGGTTTCCAAAGGAATCTCAATGGAGCTAGTATTTTAACCTTCATGTTAAGTTGTGTTAGGTTTTTATTTTCTTTTTGGTGTAGGAGGCATTTATTGATATTTATGGTGTATGGAGCTCAGGACTCAGGAAAATGTCAATGTTTTTTCTTGGGTTGTCAGGATGTGGTCGAGCTGGATAGAACGACACGATTCAGTTTCTGCAAATAAGGACATCACTTGTGCTACATGCCATAGCAACTTCACAGATAATTTCATCTTTCGCTTAATGTTGGATAGAATGCTGATGTTCTTCAGTGCGTGGACTGCTATTAATATTCTCCAGTGCGTGTGCAAGTCTTGTTCTCAAGTATTGCCGCCGGAGAAATATAGTTTATCCAAGGCACTTCAAGTAAAAGATCCTTTGCTTCAAAACCAGGTAGAAACTAATTTCTTATGTCAAACTCAAAAAAAGACCGCAAATCATCAAAAACTCACTCATGAATCTGTATAGCATCTAATAAACCTTTCTAACATTATAAACATAATTTGTATTAAAAAATAAAAAGATTAATCAAAGGAAATGTCATTCATAGTTTACCTTTAACTATCGCAAGAACCCCTAGCGCATACAAATCTTTCGTCAACAAATAGTAACTAGTTATTTTGATTGAAGGCTTTGCAGTCTTCTTTTGAGAATGACTATTTTAGGGTGTCAATATTGGCTGGTTTGCGGTTAAAGCTCAAATCAGCTAACACGAAGAATCCATCACTCACTGGTAAGAAAAGAAAATAAAGAGATCGAGCTTGCGATTGTTCCGCGCACCTTAAGCAAAATATGCATTTTATACGTCCTTAAGTTTTTAGTCAATAACAATTAGTAATATATGATTAAGATAATCAATCTATTTATTTCTTAAAACAAGTATATATATACTCTTTTATTTACTATATACATTGGTACTCAAATATGCAAATATTTTTTGTATGTATTAATAACACAGTGTATTATAAACATGTTTGCATATAAAAATATCATTATCCTTTAGGAAACATACGAAAGAGTGATATACATAAATATAAGATATCATTGTCATTAATTGATGCATAGTGAAAAAAAGAAAGAAAAAAAGATTGATGCATAATGGTGTTCATTAAATACCATCTTTACGCTTGTTAGACTTGTTTTCTCTTTTACCCGATTTATTCTTTTATTTTTTGTTCTATCCTTTTATGTTTACTATATCTATATGTGTTTAAGTCCTAGACATATTCCTTCTTAGTTTTTCTTAGAGAGAAAAGTTCAAACCCTTGTACGTATCCTTCTTCCCTTAAGCATTTATCTTAGAATGAAGTTGATGTGAAGAAATGCCTCTCTAATCTTGGTTTTCCAAGTAATATTTGGTACAAGTTTATAAGTATATAGAGAAAAACCTAATCTTTTGCTTCTTCCTTGTTCGAAAGGATAAAAGAAGCTTAATTTGAAGGTTGGTATTTCTATTTAGTAGTGTTTGTTCCATTTTTTGACATTATTATTACAATTATGAGGTTCACTTTACATTACCAACCAATATTATTGATTCCAAACTTGTGCACCACCCAAAAACAGGAGCGCACATACCGTCTCTTTTTATTGATCACATATATGAGGTAATTTCTAGATTTTTAGTTTCATTTTTTATTTGTTTTACTAAAATTGCATTGAAAACTATGAAAGATTAAAAACTTTTATTTTCATCGTTTTATCTTTTCCATTAACACCTTGTTTCCCCTTATCTTCTTTGTGATTCTGAAAGTAAGATTTACAAAAAATAATATGAAAATCAATTCTCATATATTTACATGTTCTAACCCTAAAACAAGCAAATTTAACTGGTTTAAATCATTTGAAATGATGATAGTGTTTCTTCAGATATAACTAAAAATAGAGACTTGTTTATAACATTGATATTGTAGAAAGAGAATTTTTAAATTCATATCCTATGTAGTTTGTCTACTTAATTGGTCGTAAGGTTTAATTGAAGTTGCAACATCTTTGATTTCCTTCTTAGTTTGCATGTTTCTTCTTTATGAGATTGTGTAATAACCACCGGATCATCTAATTTAAAACTTACATATATATATATACAACATGATGTGAATTGGATACATATAGATTTACTAGAAACATTTCTTTCTTGGTATGTATAGAAGCCTATCTGGATTCTGGACCACTTTCTGTTACTAGATGTAAACATTCAAATTATCAAATCACATAGTCATTCAGCAATTCAGTGAGATTACACCTACCATCAAGAATATGGCCATTAGCAATTCGGTGAAAATCACGGTAAATACTCTTCACAGAATTGAAATATATATATATATATATATATATATGAACTTGAAGCAATGTTCATGTCCATTGTCCATCATAGCTATACGTGGAAAGCCAAGATCACCGCTCAATGAAAACATATGATGGTGCCATCATGGTAAGACTATCCTCACCGTTCTCGGCATGTTTGCTCTTTGTTAAATAGTCTGCAACCTATACTCCTCTCACCGTTCTCAGAATATTGTTGAGCATATATCAACTTGAAACGTGAGCACATGTTTGGATTCATGTACAGTTTACCATTATTTAATTATTTCCAGCATAGCTCGTGAAGAAAGCTAGAATGACTGTTCATAAATATATCTAACCAGATAAAAGTGCCAAAATAGCAAAGAGAAGAAAGGAGGCGATTTAATCTTTAACACAAACCAAACATGTCAGTAGCTTGTTAGTTGAACATAACATATATTGATGATTAATGCACACTAATCCAAGGTGCGATCTTCGGGTAAAGGTTTATTTGGTTGTAAATTTTTTCCAGCATGCCAAGCCATCGTTAATTTGGTACCTTGGCTTACCAGAAGATATGTAACTGTTGTTTGTGTTTGAATTTTTAACATTTTTGTCGTCGTCATTCAAAGGTGATTGGATTTGAGATCGAAACTCGTCTACAGTCTACATCCAAAATTATGTAAAACACGTCTATAAAGATAGAGGTAGAGAGGAAAACCATGGACGATGATGAACATGGTTTGCATATTGGTAATGGTGACTGCAGAGTTCCTAATTACCTGATCAGAATCGCTGGAAGAGTTTTCTTTTTCTTCATATATTGGTTTCTTTAAAGTATTTCTTTCTGGATTTTTCTCATTCTTGTCACTAGTTGCTGTTCTCCTGCCATTGTTTTTTTTTTTGGATCGAACAGATTTCAGAAAACTTATGTTGGATTAAATTGTAGAGTTAAACAAAGGGAATCGATGTGTTCTAAAATATGTTCGATTCACTTCATTAAATCTACAATCCAAAAAAAGTTTTCTAAGAATATTTTCGATCCAAAAACCATAAAAAAAAAAAGAAGAAAAAAGAACAATGGCAGGAGAACAACAACTAGTGACAAAAACAAAAAAAAAATCCAGCAAGAAAAGCTTCGAAGAAACCAACGTATGAAGAAGAAAGCTCTTCCAGAGATTATGATTAGGTAATTAAGAACCCTGCAGACACCATTACCAATATGCAAACCATGTTTATTTATCATCGTCTATGGTTTTTCTCTCTACCTTTATCTTTATAGATGTGTTTTTTACATGATTAATTTTGGATGTAGATGAGTTTCGATCTCAAATCCAATCACCTTTGAATGACGACGACAAAACTACTGCTAAATCATCTTTGGATGCGTAACTGCTGCTAGACGAGATTCGAAGATCTGTGGAATTTATCTCCTTGCATTTTTGGTGCTTATTCTTGAATTGATATCTCCCTGCAATGTTGTTGCTGAATCATTTTTGTGCTTTCATAGTACATTAGTGTTCATAATTTGTTACAGTCTCGGAGAATAACTTGTTCATATTAGTTCCTATCTTGGTTAAACACTATTTACTATTACAAATATTCTGTTTAGATTTTAGTTCATCTTTAAATGTTGGTGTTTCATGAGTAGTTACACTACATACATATTTGGTGCTTTACTGAACCTTATATCAAAATATAAAATAAGCCTAGTGATGATAATGCTTCCCAATTACCTGTAAAGAAGACTTAAAGCTATTTAAACTTGAATTGCTATCTCCTTGCATTTTTCAATGTGCCATAGCAGAGAAGCCCTTTTGACTCTCCAAGACATTTTTGCTCAATATTAACCCTACTACTACCCTCAGGCAAGTCATATAGTCTACATTCACCACCACCACCAGCGTTGTTGTGGTTGTAAGCTATCATTCCATCTCCTCTACCATCCATCCAGTACCATATTCTGCTATGGTAATTAACTACGTGGAGGTGTGATATAGAGCGGAAGCGTACAGTAAATCTGTCGGGATTTGACTTAGATGGGAAGCGGTTATAAGATGACATTCTTGCACGGTCAAGGTAGTTATTTATATGCAACTCGTGAGAGCATGTAACTTGATGAGTACTCCATTTACCCGTATCAGAAGAGAAGATCTGGAGAGTAAAACTGCGTGATACGCAAGAATCTGGGATGTTTATTACCTTAAAAGTTCTTGAGGAAGATTCATAAACAAAACCATTAAGACCATTTCTTTTGATATTTGGTGTAGCTGGAGAAAGTGAAATAGATTTTCTGGTGAATGGATTGCAGATGAAATACTCCATGTCCGTCGGGCCATGGCCATATTCCTTTGATGAACAAAACACCAGACCATTACTTGAATCTAAAGGGAATACGTCCTTAAATATGCCACTTTCTTTTTGTTTACGTATGTCTAAAACGAACTCAAAAGGAAACCCAGGTAACCTAGATATTAGTTCATGGTGAAGTTGAGTAGATAAAGTTAAAAAGTACGAGAGCTTATGAATGGCAACATTGAGTGTGTAATCCGTGACATCAAAACTATGTCGGTTAACGAGTGTCCATGGGATATTACCACCACCACCACAACTTTTCATGACAAACAAACTAATGAAATATGGGTTTGAGGAAAGTGATAAACATGATTTCGATACACACCTGAACTTGCAGATTGATTTTAATGGAAGATGAAGAAATATCTCGAACAAAACATCTTCTGTTAAGCTTACTTGATGATGATGTTGTTGATTTGGCTTGACGGACGATGATAGTTCATATGAAGAATTACGCATAGGCATCTTCAAAGTACGAAGAATTGAATTGATGAATTAACCCACACTTTTTTTTTTTTTTTTGTAAATGGTAATGTTTAGTTTATAGATTTTGTTATCTCCTTGTTTGATGGTAATTGAAAAAATTAATAGCAGAATGGTCCATTCAACACTAAGTTTGCAGTGAAGATAGATTTTAATTTCATTTGTTTGCTAATGTAGTTTATGGAATTCGACATAACTGATGGAATTTCCTAAAAGATGATAACTATTAGCTTTATTTTTTTCAATTTCACTGACGTGGTATAGTTTTTGGTTTTGATTTTGATTTTGAATATGGAGAACATGGTTGTTTGTTGGGTAATAAATTGTGAATTTTGTTATAATCACAGTAGATCTAATAGAATTGGGGTAACATGGTTTTTTTTTCCGGAGCAGATCGGTGAAAAAAATGATTTGACAAAGGAAAACAACAAATCATCCTAGCCTTTACGTTAGATATATCTAATGGTCCTTATTGATGATGGTGTGGCACTTGTTATTAGATTATATCCCTATACGGCTCAAAAGCTTAGCCAAGCCATATCTTAATTAAGGAAAGATTTAAAAAAAAATGGATTCGTATTTAATAGATAGAACTTTTATCGAGTGTTCTAGGTTTAAGAAAGTACACGAATAGAAAAGGGAAGTGGAGAAAACATTAGTTCAAAGTAACAGATGGACCATCTAGAATTACTTTCTGTAATTTCTGTAATTTGAACTGATGAATTACTTTCTTGAATTCATACTTCTTGTGATCGGCTTTTGTTACCGTGATGGGAAAAGTCACAGATGGAGTTAAAGGCTTTGGACCGATGAATGGAGCATAAAAAAGGGATTTATTGTTGATATTAATGAGATGGACTAACAAAAAAAACTTTGAAGATAGTGGAAAATCACCATCAACAAACAAAAAAAAAAAAAGTATTCTCTTATCATGTGTATATTGGAAAGGTGTATATCAGAGGTGTATCTATCAGGAGTACAGGCAACATTATCAATATTCCCTGACCAATAGAGATTAGAGACTACATCAAAGTATGTGTACTAGGAAAATTTCTCAACGAGCTAGCTAGTCTGCTAGCAAAAGAAGCCGATCTTCCTTCTAAACTCAGAAAAATAAAAATCGAAAATCAAAACATACAATCACCTTCATATATAACTCTTAACTTCAATATTGAAACATAGATACAAAGTTACTGAAGCGCAAAAAAATTGAGAGTTACAGACATTGTTTTTAAAAATGTCTGTAACTACGCAACTTCTTCCTATGTAATTAACTTGTTTTTAAGAAACTCTCTTCTTGATCAAAATATCAAAATACACTTCAAAAACCATCTTTATTATTTTTTTAAGAAGTTGAAACAAACCAATTATTTGCATATTCAAAATTAGTTATTGCAAAAAAATTAAATTATTGTATGTAACTTCTTTCTAAAATGGAAAACAAAATACGTCAGAATAGCACCATCTAGAATGGAAAAAAAAAAAATTATACACAAGTTCCAGCTTCTAAAGAAGTGAAGTTCCTTTTCTCTTCTTGTGTCCACAAATCTCAAACTGTGCTCCGTCGTGTATTTTTTTTTTTTTTGTTAGGTTAGGTTTTTAGATGCGTGCTTGTTCCCTTAAAACAATACTTGCGGCCCCCGAGGTGCCCTTCTATATTTGTAGGATTTCAAAAGTTTCCTGTATTGAATACTAGTGTGGGCACGTACGTTGCACGTATGTTTTGTCGATTAGGTTTCAAAACGGGATAAAATTTAAATACTTCCAAATATATACCTTTGGAAACCGAGTGGTCTTATGGTTTTCATGCTCCCTCCTAGTGCGAAGGTAGGGTTTATACTCATAATTGCCAAATGAAATTCTCTCATTCAAACGAGTTCGGATATAGTTATGGACCACCGTTATTTAACTATTAAAAAAACGGAAAATGGGCTATATAGCCAAAAGTGCACATTTTCTGGGCCAAATGGACAGTTAGGATTCAGCCTGGGTCAAATGGACAGAGGAATCTTTAAAATGAGGAGTTTACGTTACTACCCTTTTGAAACCGTCAAAGGGATATCTTCTTCTCGTCTTCTCCGTCTCCTGAAACATATTACGAGTGCAAGCTTTACTAAAAGACAGAGAGAGACTTAGTCCTCCCCGCCTCTCGTCATCACATTCCTGCCGATTGCATTCTTCTTCTTCCCAGATCTCTGAATTCACAACGTTCTTATTAAATCTAGGTCCTAAGCCTTGGTCTCTTATTCGTTTTAATTTTGCCGATCTCTCTTTAATATCATCATCTCTCATCATAAATTATTTGTTAAATTTGTTGGATCTTAGTCGATTGTCTTTGGCAATTCCACAGAGGACTTGACCGAAATTTGTTACTTGCGATTTGTGGATTTTCATTACGATTTGATGGAGTTTTTAGGTTTTGAATTTAGGTTTCCGTTGGGCATAATCAATTGGATTGAGAATTAACTTCAAGTAAATGAGGGGATTTTCTTTCCCGTGGGGATTAGACTTGGATTTTGGTTTTGGATAGACACAATAATGTCTTTGCATTTATTGAACTTTTCACCAAATTTCAATTCGTCTGCTCTCAATTTCTTAAAGATAAAAATTGGAGATTGGGGTTTGTCAATCTCTATAAATGATTTGCAATATCCGATATCGTTTTCTTTACATGTTGAAAAGTTCAAAAATTCAATTAGCTTCTTAAATTCATCCACTGACAATTGTTAGGACTAACATGAACATGGTGAAATGAAGCACATTCGGCTAAATGTATGCATCTTAGACTTTCTTATAGCCTGTTTGGATGCACACTCAGAAGTAACTTATTGACTTCCAGAAGTCAAAAAGTCAGAAGTCAGTTTGGCAAATAGAATTTCAGAATGACTTCCAGAAGCAGAAAAGTCGACTTTTTGTGAAGCAAAAAATCTGGACTTCTGACTTCTGCTTCTGACTTCTGCTTCTGACTTCTACTTCTGCATCCAAACAGGCTATTAAGAACAGAAACTTGATTTATTAGCTACAACTGAATCTGGTCATCCTTATACTAAATTGGGTTGAATTTGCTTTCACCCATTTTAAACTAGGATGAAACCGGTTTCATCTATAGGTAGGATGAATCTATGATTTTTGAATTAGGTATCACTCATTGTAAACAAGGATAAAAATGGGTTTCATCCTATACTAAATTGGATTGAATTTGATTTCACCCATTTTCATCCTTATACTAAATTGGGTTGAATTTGCTTTCACCCATTTTAAACTAGGATGAAACCGGTTTCATCTATAGGTAGGATGAATCTATGATTTTTGAATTAGGTATCACTCATTGTAAAGAAGGATGAAACTGGGTTTCATTCTAATGATTAGAATGAAACTGAATTTGGTTCCTTCTACATTCACACTAGGATGAAACTGGTTTCATTCCGTTTTAAATTGAGTTAAATTAAAATTTGTTTCCGTACAAGCTTAAAATAAGAGGAAACCAATTTCATCCTTTCTTAGATTGAATATAATTTTGTTTTCATCCATGTTTGAACTTGGATGAAACCAGTTTCATCTAATTCAACAGTGGATTGAATTTGGTTTCACCCATGTTTAATCTTAGATGAAAGTGGTTTCATCGATTTTAGATTGGGTTGAGTTAGGTTTCCCCATGTTGAAACCAGGATGAAAATGATTTCATCCTGTTTAAGATTGGGTTGAGCTGGTTTCATCATGTTCAAAATGGTTTATGTATGTTTATATTGCTCATTGTTGTTATGGAGCACTATCTGTTGAGTGTTTGAGCTCATGTAATGGTAAACTGGCCCTTTTATCCATTACTGGGGTTCTTGTTTGCTGGGTTGTTTGTATGTTGAGATATATGGCTACTTACTGTCACTTCTGAACTACTGTTATCCTTATTATCTACAGCTTGTTTTTGTTTTATGGTTTTAAACTACTGTTATCCTTATTATCTTGTGGAATCCACCTGCGATCCCATCAACCTGTACCCATTTGAAAATCTCAGGCCAACAGACTTCTACACAACTCATACTTCATTCTCTGTTGCTCCATTATATTCCTTTTCAGCTCAACCTGCACCTACATGCCTATGCCTGCTATTTCAGCTCCATCTCAACTACATCTCATTCTCTGCTCATACATCCACCAGCACCTCATTTGAGCCTCATTCTAGCTTTCCAGCATCAACTAGTAGCACTATCTCTTCAAAGACATTGAACTCATGGCATCAGTTCCCATTGAAGAATGCAACTCAAACTCACGCACACCAACTTTCCTTACCACTCTCCAGTTGTTTCAATTCCCTAAACATACATCGATAGTTGCGGGTTCGGACAACCCGAGCCATTGCATTCAATCCTTGGCGATTATCCATGCCCTGCAATATAGAGCTCCCACCATTTCAAACGATCGCAATCAAGCAGTAACATCTCATTACGGCAGCAACAACGTCATATCACCAAATGAAGCTGCACATTACAACATCTCTGCAAGCCAACTCCAGATCTTGCACTTCCATCTCTAACCTGAGGTACCAATTCTGCTTTATGAGACTACTCTGTTTTACGATAACCATTGCTTCATGATTACTATGTTCTGAGAGATTGCCCTGTTTTATGTTACTTTGTTTTATATTGCTAAGATTACTCTGTTTTTGCTGAGATTACTCTGTTTTATGTAACTTCATATTTTCTTTTTTGCAGAGATCGAGTTCAATTAGAAGTTGTTGTTGTTGTTATTCATGAAGCAATGGTTATCGTGGAAGTAGGTGGAGAAGATGGAGTTAAAGCTCTAGTAGGATATGTTGTGTAGAATTATTTTTTTTAATTACCCAAAAACAGAGTACTCTGTTTAATATATTAACTCATGAAACAATAAAGATTTGTAGAAGATAGGGACATATTTGTCTCTTCAGGTTAATAAATAAAAAACATTCTGGGTCAAATATCCATTTTGGCTAAATGAACAGTATTTTTTTTGTTTTTTGGCTATATAAACAGTATCTAAAGCTAAGAATCTATTTCACCCAGGAATTTTCTGTTTTGGTCTTTTTGACCAATTTTGTGTAAAAAAGAAAAAGAAAAATATGTACCTCTTAAATGGATATAGTCTATGATCCAGTGAACTACGCACACATCTCTCGCAAGTGCCAAAGGTTGATGGACTCCGGCTTTTGTTAAGCGACATGAAACCATTTACCCTTACCAGCATTGCAGCAACGAATGAATTGGTGCGACACATTGACATTCCAATAGAAACAAGGACCACTATTCTTTTGCCGATTTTCACGCCGCCCCTAAAACCACTATTCTTTTGCCGTTAACCACCGAAATCTAGCCAGTAACCACCGTCGGCGACGGAGATGACTGTGGTTAACCACCATTAATACCCTCACATGGATACTGATCCATTATCTCATCAAATCTAGAACCACAATTTAATCATCAAGCTTATTATCACCAAATCTAGATTCAAAGACTCTTTTCAAGATCTGAAGCCACCAAGATACAGACACTTCAAAGACACCAAGTTACTGACTCTTCAAAGACACCAAGTTACAGACACCCTTTCAAGTTCTTTAGACACAAGTCGTCTAATTCCATATATTTTAATTTCTCTAAGCTTCATAAACCCGTTTTCAAAGATTACTAAGGCTCTTTATCTTTGAATTTAAGTTTCTAAGATCCTTGTGACCTACTTATCATCAGCAACCATGGGATGCAACATATAGACGGGACTCTCAAGAATCAATTAGACTCCTTCTAATCCCTAAGATTTATTTTAATTTGATTATTTCCTAGTTGATATTTTAATTGAAGCTTATTCTCTTGCTTTTACTTAATTTTGCATTTGTCACTGTTGATTTTAAACTAGAACTTAATTTAGTTTTCTTTTTTTCACTTATTTAAAATCTTCGAAATTGAAAGCTGGTGGTGCTACTTTCTTTTTTAATTGTTAACTTTTTTCATTGTTGGTTTATTGTTGGATTCTAATTTTTGATTATTTGAATTTTTCTTCTTTCTTTGTGTTGTACCGTGTTGGTTCAAAAGCTAACATCCATTAAAAGTTTCTTTTATTCATTTTCTTTATATCTCTTAATGGATCTATGAAGTTCTTTAAATTCTCGCAAAGGACAATTAAAATCTATCTCAAGGCTAATGCATTCTCGTCAAATCACAGGTACACTTTGCTACAATTGGAAAAAAAAAAACTGTTGAGAAAATCGAGGATTCAAGGAACGCACAAACCAGTCATTGACCAAATCTAAGGTAAAATTATCAAGTACTGAGAAGTTGGATTCAGAATCTAACCATGCTGGTGAATTGTTTCGATCACATCCAATGAAAGGCTTGTCAAGACACAAAGAGGTAAGCCTAACCCCCATAGTGTTGCCAGTAAATCTAGAAATCTTTGGCGATGAAACCCGATAAGTATACCGCCTACCTTCATATAGTTTTTGACTATTGTGTTTTTACTGTTGAATGCAATAATGTGGAACATCTCAAATACTGTCTTATCCTTGCTTATTATCATGATAGAAAACTAGCAGATACGTTAAGATTGCAATGCGGAACTTATACACATATTGTGCTAGTTGAATTTAGATACCCTGTGATCTCCTATTTTTGGGAGTTTATAAATGTGATAGCATGGAACTGTCAGGGTTTAGGAAGATTGGAAACTAGAAATAGTCTGCTAGACACTCTCAATAAGGAGAACCCTGACATTCTATTTTTATCAGAAACGAAACAACAGAATAGAGCAATGCATGACATTCTAAGACAAGTAAATGTTTATAACTATCATCTTGTACCTCCAAGAGGAAGTGCGGGAGGATTGTGTCTCATCTGGAAAACAATGTTAATATTAAGATAAATGACTTTGCACATAATCACATTAATGCAACCGTCACAAATCATTTAAATGATAGTAATCGGATTCTTACCGCTTCTATGGGAGTCCCTACAGACCTTTGAAACTGAAATCTTGGAAAATCATTAAAGATATGGCAGCCACAATGGATAAACCTTGGATAGTAATTGGGGACCTAAATGTAGTTCTTCATGAAGAGGAAAAAAATAGTAGATTTCCTTTCAAAAAAAATGAGGCAAGAGTTTTTAATAATCTAATAAATAAATGTGATCTAATGGACTTGGGTTTTACGGGCTACACCTTTACTTGGAATAACCACAGAGCTGACACTGAAAACATAGAACAAAGGTTAGATAGAGCCTTAGTTAACTCTAAATGGAATAGAAAATTTCCTAATTCTAGTGTAAACCATCTAGGTCCTCTTTCCTCTGACCATGTTCCAATAAGACTAAACACATATAACCATTGGAATGATGGTGCTACCCCATTTAAGTATTTTGGGGAGTGGATAAAACATGATGAATGCAAACCATTAATTCAAGAGACTTGGAAAACTAATGTTAGGGGATCTCCTGCCTATCAAGTTAATAAAAAACTAGCTACCGTCAAACACATATTGAAATTATGGAAAAGAAAAAGTTTTGGAAATATACATAGTAACATTGATAATATTAAGAAAGACCTTGATAGGACCAATAGAATGGCAAGTTACCCAAGTAAAACGAGTGACCTAACTAAACTTAGAAAAGAATTGGCTAAGTGGTATGCTATAAAGGAGAAATTCTGGAAAGATAAAAGTAGAGACCAAAATTTAGCTCTAGGAGACAGAAATACGAGATACTTCCATAACAAAGCTAAGCAGAGATTTCGAAGAAATAGAATTGAAATTCTAAAAAATGACCAAAATGAATGGCTCAAGACTAGAAAGGATATATCTGATTGCATAACAAATCATTTTCATTCAATAGCCTCGACAGTGAACCCTGAACTAGACCACGAAATGCTAAACCGTATACCTACTAGTATAACACAGACTGATAATGATATGCTTTGCGGTACTCCTACGAAAGATGAAATAAAGAGAACTCTCTTTTCCATGGAACCTGATAAAAGTCCAGGACCGGATGGTTTTCCTCCCAATTTTTTTCAGAAAAACTGGGAAACCATAGGTACTGACCTTATAAACATGGTTCAAACTTTCTTTATAACTGGTACTACCTCTAAGGAAATGAATGCCTCATTCATTTCCTTAATCCCTAAGACTCTTAACCCCACTACTCCCTCTGAATTCAGACCCATAGCTCTTGCTAATACTTCTTACAAAATTATTTCTAAACTAATGGTCGGGCGGAATGAAAGGTTTGTTAGGGAAAATAATTTCTCTCACCAATCTGCCTTCATTCCTGGAAGGCAGATATCTGAGAACATTACTATGGCACATGAAATTATTCATAAAATGAAAAATTCCAAATCTAAGAAAGGATTTATGGGATTAAAAATCGACATGTCTAAAGCATTCGACAGAGTCGAATGGAATTTCTTGATCCAGATAATGGCAAAAATGGGCTTTAACAGTAAATGGTGTAACTTAGTTCACCAATGCATTTCAACAACTACTTTATCCTTTTACTCAATGGGTCTCCTACTAGATTCTTTAAGCCTACTAGAGGATTGAGACAAGGTGACCCAATCTCTCCTTATCTTTTCTTGTTTGTTATGGAAGCTCTTTCTCGCACAATCCTCCATGCGGAAAATTCAGGTTTGTTGAAAGGTATAAAAATTGTTCACAAAGCTCCTCCTATAAGTCATTTACTATTTGCGGATGACCTGTCTTTTATTCTCGTAAGATCAACGAAAAATCTTGTCATAATCTTGTTAAAATGTTTAAAGATTTGGATTAGCTTCGGCCAACTAATCAATCTAAGTAAGTCGGGTGTCTTTTTAGTCCAAAAACTAAAACTAGCATTAGACATAGAGTAAAGGAAATATTAGGAGTCTTTGCTATACCACTACAAGATAAATACTTAGGTTCACCGTTATTTACAAATAGATCAAAAATTCGGTGTTTTGAACCTCGGTGGATAAAATGAAACTTAGGATACATAGTTGGAATGGAACTAATCTAAACAATGTAGGGAAAATGATTATGATTAAAAATGTCACTTCCTCCCTTTATGTGTATCAAATGAAATGTTTTAATATTCCGGTTAAAATATGTAACAGTATCACAAAACTCCAAAGAAATTCTTTGGTGGGGAAAAAATGAGAAAGGTCTTAATGAAAGAGGTAAAAAAGGGGTATGTTTAAGAATTGGGACTCGGTATGTCAATCACTTGAAGAAGGAGGACTGGGAATTAAGAATGTTAAAAATTTAACCTAGCTATGATAGCTAAGATGGGTTGGAGGTTAAAGGAACATCCAGATTCTCTTTGTGCCTCCATCCTCAAAGCCAAGTACTATCCCAATTGTGATATATTGCACATAAATACATTCCTAATAAGAATGATAGTTGGATTTGGAAAGGAATGCTAACTGGCATTCAACGAGATAAAAAGTATTGTTTTTGGGAATTAGGAAATGGAACCAACATTAACATTTGGGATGATTTCGGATTCCGGAAAGGATTCCTCCCATGCAAAAACCTCAAATCGGAATCGATAATTTCATTAAAGTCGGTGATCTTATTACCATACACCATACTTTGGGATTTACTTAAACTGTCTAAATGTTTTGATGATGAAACTATAGAGAAAATAAAGATTATTTCAATTCCTATTGCTGATAAGGAAGATACTCCTCATTGGACCCTAAACCACAAAGGTATGTTTTCTGTGAAATCTTTATATGACCAAATAAATACTAATGGTAATGCTCATAAAAAATGGAACATGATATGGAGTATGGATACTACTCCTTCTGTAAAACAATTTATCTGGAAAGCAGCTAATGCTATTCTCCCTAATAGTATGAGAGTATCGGCTGTAATCCCAGACATAGATACTACTTGTAAACTTTGTAACGAAGGACAAGAATCTTTAACACATCTTTTTCTTCAATGCAATTATGCTACCCAAGTATGGTTGCATCTTAACTTTTCTATGCAGTTTATTCTTAATGGAACTTCTAATTTTCATGCTTGGCTAAGTGATTGTTTTGAAAATCCAGAAGAGGAAATTTTGGAATAGATTGGAATGTGCTTTGTAGCATAATAATATGGTACATTTGGAAAGCAAGGTGCAACGTAGTGTTTAAAAAGAAAAGCCAGAATAGTGCAGTCACATCGAATAACATTTTAAAGTTTATCAATAGCTATAACATTGTTAACAAAGCAGGTTTTAACATAATGCAACAACTTTACTATAATCCTCACATTGATGAGACTCTTCATATTACTTCTCAACCATTGGAAGGACCAACGCCAAATTTGGCAATGAAACTAAATATTGTTTTTACTTTTATGAACTCTACAGCAGGAATTGGTTTAACTTTGTGTGACTTTACAGGAACAATAAGAGAAGCTAGAGGATTGCACGTAGATTGTACCACCATAGAAGAATTAGAGAAAATGGGAGCAGATGCAGCTTTCCGATGGGCGACGGAATTGAGTGGACATTTTATCTCTTTCAGGAGCAACTCCGAACCTACTCTGCTGCTGCTGGTTCGAATGTATGCTGAGGCCAGAAAACAAAGATACCGGATTAGTGAAGATTTTGGAAACAACACAAAGTTCCATATAAACTTTTTAGCTCAAGAATTTAAATTAATCAGGAGAACCCAAATGATTTGGGCAGCTAGATTTTCTGTTTTTTGTAACAAATATGATATCACTCATAATTGGTTAGACAATAGTTTAAGAGATATGCAAATTTATTTAAACATTCAAAATTGGAATGAAGATGTAACATTGTACCGTAATTCCTCTCATGGGAATTATAGTACTTCTCTATCAATGGTATGAGGGAAACCTCTTTTTCTATAAAAAAAAAAAAATAGAAACAAGGACTTAGATGTATGACCTCGATAAGAATTAGGATTTATATTTTTTGTTTCCTAATAGGAAATTATTTATTTTCCGAATTGCCAGAGGTTAATTAGTAGAATTCTATCAGGTTTAGTATTATATTGTTTTCATATAAAAGGTCATAAGTCTATTGTAGCTAAAGCACATTAAAACTTATACCCTTAGCTGCTTTCTCGCTTTCTCTGCTACTGTTGGTGTTTAATTAATTTGAAGATGGGTGACATAAATATGACTACTGCTGCTGCAACTACAAATCAAGAGTTGCAACTTGACATAACGCCACCACTGCAAGGTGGATCCAAATCTTTTGATGATGATGGTCGACTTAAAAGAACAGGTAAATATTAATTACTCTTTTGAATATACATACAAAGTGTTATTGTTTTTTGATTGGAAAATATATACTCAAGCTTGTGATGAAATCTGCAGGAACCGTATGGACAGCGACTGCACATATTATAACGGCGGTCATAGGATCAGGAGTGCTGTCATTAGCATGGGCCATAGCGCAGCTTGGTTGGATTGGTGGTCCAGTTGTGATGTTGGTGTTTGCCTTTGTGATTTACTACACGTCTTGTTTACTTGCTGACTGCTACAGAACTGGCGACCAAGTTACTGGCAAAAGAAACTACACCTACATGGATGCTGTTAGCACTAATCTTGGGGGCTCTAAGGTCAAGCTTTGTGGGTTAATTCAATACATAAATCTTTTTGGTGTGGGAATTGGATATACAATTGCAGCATCCATAAGTATGATATAAGTTCACCTAAACTTTTAGGTCATCTTCCGTTAGTTAATTTGCTTTTTGGAAATTAAATTCTCATCTCTTTTTTGGTTTGTAATTTGAATAAAACAGGGCTGTAGAGAGGTCTAACTGTTTCCATGCTAGCCACGACGATAACCCGTGCCATACATCGAGTACCCCATACATGATCATATTTGGTGTATTACAAATCATATTCTCCCAAATACCAGACATCGATCAGATTACATGGCTATCAAAGGTTGCTGCAGTCATGTCATTTACTTATTCCGGAATCGGAATGGGTCTTGGAATCGCCAAAGTGGC
The DNA here is from genome assembly GCA_023531295.1 of Papaver armeniacum. Taxonomy (NCBI): domain Eukaryota; kingdom Viridiplantae; phylum Streptophyta; class Magnoliopsida; order Ranunculales; family Papaveraceae; genus Papaver; species Papaver armeniacum. The sequence goes on from JAJJWW010014764.1 coordinate 757,462, forward strand.
AGGTTAGCTTATATATATATATATTTCTTTTTTTCATATTTATATCAAGATTGCTGAAATCTGTTTACTTTATTCTCTTGTTTAGAAAATGGGAAATTCAAAGGAAGTCTGACCGGAATTAGCATTGGGACGGTAACTAAAGCCCAAAAGATATGGAGGAGATCCCAAGCATTTGGAAATATCGCGTTTGCCTACTCGTATTCAATGCTCTTAATCGAAATTCAGGTACAAATTATTTTTACTAGGACCGCGAATTTTTTCTTTCTTACTAGAAAAATAAATCAAGAACATACCCTCTAATTGCATGCGTTCATTTGGAACAAACAGGACACCTTAAAAGCACCACCATCAGAAGCTAAAACTATGAAGAAAGCAAGCTTAGTGAGTGTTTCAACTACAACCATCTTCTACATGCTTTGTGGATGTATGGGCTATGCGGCGTTCGGTGACATGGCACCAGGAAACTTGCTAACCGGGTTTGGGTTCTACAATCCGTATTGGTTAGTCGACATTGCCAACGTTGCAATTGTAATTCACCTTGTTGGAGGTTACCAAGTCTATTGCCAGCCCTTATTTGCCTTCATCGAGAAATGCGCAGCAACAAAATGGCCAAAGAGTGACTTGATCAACAAAAACTTTCAAGTAGGTATCCCAGGATGCCGCCCTTACAATCTCAACCTATTCAGAGTTTTTTGGAGAACAGGGTTTGTGGTGCTAACTACAATCATATCGATGCTTCTTCCGTTCTTCAATGACGTTATTGGGATTATTGGCGCATTTGGGTTCTGGCCGTTAACTGTTTATTTCCCGGTGGAGATGTACATATCACAGAAAAAGATACCCAAGTGGGGAATCAAATGGGTTTTGCTTCAATCACTTAGTGCAGCTTGTTTAGTGATCTCACTTCCAGCTGCAGCCGGATCAGTAGCAGGTGTTGTCGCTGATCTAAAGGTTTATCATCCCTTCAAATCTAACTATTGATGATAGGCGGCTCAAGAAAAAGGAGCTTGGAATACTAGGTCTGGACTCTGGAGTATGTATATAGTTTTAAACTAGGAGCACTCTTGATAACAACAGAATATACACTGCTTGTGTAGTTGCATTAATTCATTTATGTTTCTACTGTAAATCACGATTTCGACATAATGAACAGTACTGGTTATAGTAACTAATTCAATCAAATCTTTATCCATTTAATGGCTTATCTTTTCTTTCGACACAAAGAATCTCTAACTCAACAGATCAATTTCAAAGTACAGACGCCATTAAATGGCTTATCTTTTGAATGAAGATAATACCACCATGGACAATTACGCTTAGGCACCCTAGACCTTAAAACTTCCATCCTTCGCCCAAAGGGTCCGTCCACAACTATTTGCAGAGCACATCCCCGCATCTTTGTAAAGAATATCTTTTAGCTGCTCTGAAAACTTTTCTGGACTCATCTCCTCTTTCCTTTCATGAAGCTTTGCAAGAAAATCTGCAGCTTTATTCATTTGTCTTCCAACAGAAATGATGAATGTCTCCGCTTGAACATAGCACACTTGCCTACAATTTCCCGAAGGAGAGGATACACACCACACCAGCAAGGCGGCTGTTTTTATCAACGACTGTAAAGAAGTTTGCAACACGTTTCTCGCAAGTGCCCAAGGTCGATAAACTCTCTCTATCTTCGCAGAAAAAATCTACATGAAACCAATAAAGACTGTTCCTTACCAGTACCGCAGCAGCGAATGAATTTGTGCGGAATCGGACGCTCCGGATTCCATACTTAATCGCAAGTTCTAAACCTCTATTAATTCCATGCAACTCGAGATAAAGTGCTGAAACTGGTTTTCCTTTATTATATGAACCCCAACAGAAGCAACTAGCGGGAAACCAGAACGTCTTTTTGTCATTGTTGCCCTTCTTACACCAAGAATTTATCCACTTCTTCTTTTTGTATAGAACCAAACGTTCATATGGAGCCAACCTCGTTTTCTTAGTATCATCATCAGCAGTACTACTAGTTTTTTGATCGGCAATACTACTACTCTTAATTATCTTACTCTTATGTGTCCTCCTCACACATAGGTTACCATACATATTCCGAAATACCTCGTAATCACTTTCGTCACCGGGATTCTCATTGGAGACAGCATTATTTAACGTAGATGACGTCGTATTTCCTTTCCCCTTTTGATTCAGATGTAAGCTCGGTTTATTGTCTTCTTCAACTTTAGTAGTGCGTACCGGTTTTCTTCATCATCCTCATCATCAAGTAGTAGTGCGTACCGGTTTTCCAGCTTAACTGGTAAGTTACTTGTAGTTGCGGAAAATCCCACAACTATACCCCTTATGAGATTATGTTAGAAAATCCTAGATCTAACATCACACACTATGAAAATGAAGATAAAAGTACAGATATGCTTTAGTTTACATTTTGATGTTTTTGGACTACTACTGCAGTGACTTTTAGATTACATTTCTTTTGAATTGGACAATCTTCAATCACAACGAAAGAGTACTACTCTTGCTTGCTTAACAAGGATATACAAATAACTTAGTGAACGCAGGCTATGTATCATGTCCTGCCACTGGATTATGTTCTGATATCTTCAAAGTAAGTTGGAAGAAGAGGTAAATCAGGCAACTCTGCGTAAACTGCTCGATAAGATACTTGATTCAATTCTGAAAGTACTATGGCTTGTCAGTGTCGAATATGTATGGGATTCTAGTCCTAACTGCGTGCGGAAGCTAGCAGCATCAGAACTTGTATTACGAGACAAATATCAACTGACTGCAACAAATAGCACTCCGTCCCGTGTTTATGTTTGGATCATAGAAGACTAAGTTGTTGATTCTCCAGAGAATAGAGCATCCGGAGACCCATTGCTTAGCCAAATTAGGCTTCAGTCGGCCATTTGTTTTTCTTTGGGTGTTTATATAATTCAAGAAAGCAAAAAAAAAAAGATTGTTTTTGCAAATAAAGAAACATAAATAAATGTTATAGCTGTTCGATACATTTCCTTCGGAACTCGATTTAAGTTTATATGAATCAGTAGTTGCAATATTGTCTACTCAGCTTAAGTTGATATATGAATCAATAGCTGACATATTGTCTGTTCTGTTGAGCATGATAATTCTGCTGGGAATGGTAGTTCTGTTGAGGACTGTAATCCGCCTCTGGCATAGCCATCTCAATTCTCAGACAATAAACAAGTTTCAAAAGCCTTCCTTCTGGTTCCTTGAGGAATTGGTTTGTGTCGATATAAGTTTTAAGTTGCACGATGACTGGTTTCAGCTCTGGATCTTGTTTTGATTCCAGGGCCTCCACAAAGCGGCTAGATATAAAATTTAGAATCTTCTGGAACTGAGTTTTGTATGTCCTGAAGAGTGCAAAACCTGCCATTTCCAGGAAGCTGTTGAGAGCTACTGCTGTGTATATGTTGGCTTCGGCTGAATTCAACAACCTGGCAACCCATGCCCAACCTTCCTTGAGACCATGTAGGTTTCGGACACCGCTAACTTCCGTCTGAACTAGTGCTCCATAGAGTTTCATATAAGATGCCACTCCTTCCAAGTAACTTTCTGCATCCTTCCCATCTTCTTCTTGAAGCCCATCATTTTAAAGGGATCAGTGTATATACAAGCCTTATGAAGCTCCGCAAGAAGAAGATCCATCGCAAGGGGAACCTGTGAAGTAACAAAAACAATGACATGCCCATACGCAAATGCAGTACTGTTAAAGTTTGCCCTCTGGTTTGAGCATTGTGACACAACCTTCTTTGCGAATATAGCAGCGCTAATTGATCGAGGGCATAGTAGAGGATCATTAAGAAGTGTGATCAGTTCACTCGCTTTTGCTATGACACTATCTGTACTCCCGGATATCTGCCTTACCCGCCGACCAATTTGCAACTCCTGATCACGGAAAGCCTGACTAGAAGTCTATCTGAAAGCCTGGATTTTTTCATCAATTTCCTTTAGAAGCTTCTCTTCGCGTAAAGCTTGTTCCTTGAACTTTTGAAGCCTCTCTTCTTGTTCCTTCAACTTTGAAGCCTCTCTTCTTCCTTTCTTCTAGTTTCCTCCAATGCTGCAGCAGCAGCATTTTTTATTTTCTGCTCGTGAGCCTGGTTTTCCATTTGAAGCCTCTCTTCACGTAAAACTTGTTCTTCTCTTTTAGCTTCCTCCAATGCTGCAGCAGCAGCATTTTTAATTTTTCGCTCTTCAATCTGTGACCGGAGCTCATGCTCCCTCTGGACTGCTAATAAGTGGTTGTCCTTTCTTCTGCAATTGTGCGACAATGCTGCATATCTGACTGTCTGTCTAGCTCCCTTTGATAATCTCCATCCTTTTCAAGCTGGCTGAGTACAGAAGCTGACCTCTCATACTGATGCATCAAATCAGTTTGTAACTTTTTCACTTTGTTCCTGATTTTCTCTTTAGTCCCTTGATGGCGCCGTTCATGCTCCAGTTCAGCTAAAACACCATCCAGCAAACCAATGACTGATGTTCCTCTCCCTCTTTCAAGTCATGATTATGATCCTTCTTCTTCAGTAGCCATATATCAGTAATCGTGCGTCTTTCGACCCATAGATAAACAGCAAAAGACAAGAAACCATCAGCGTCACACACTGTGATCCAAGCACAACAAGAGCAACTGCTGGGACAAAGATAACCTGAACATTACGCTACACACAGTTTGCAGGAAATAAACTTGAAAATTTGAAAATCTGAAGTATAACAACACTTGGAAATGCAGTTAGCAAACCGATGAATTCCTCATGTACACATCTTAACCCAGAAATGCATCAATTTTCAATCAATGAGAACCGCAGCTTGCAAAACAAGAACTGAACAGCTTATGACTTGGTATTACAAATTGGAACACTAATTCTCAAAACTTGAAGGACAGCATTTCGAAACACTAAATCCAAGCATTTGTAATAAGAATCAGTTTCTGAAATTCCACTTAATTTTGACCAGAACCACATAAAGAAAGAATCAAAGAACCCTCATACAAGAAGAAGTGTTAATGAAACTGCTTATGTTGGTGTTGTAATTACTAGTGTCACTTCACTGAAAGTGGTAGGTTGAATAGGAAACTGCACTAATAGTTTCTCAGTGATTACTAATATGATCTAAGTTTCCATTCTCTTGGTTTGTCATCAAATAATGCTACCTTTCAAATCTCCGTGGAAAGATCAATTAGCAAGGTTCCTAGCAGACTGCTAGTGCACTGCAGGTCATATTAGACCATTCTGGTTATTGAAACTCAATGCTGCGTAGTTCTTGTCCTAGTTCCAACTTTGTGGTCCCTATGAAGTCCAGAAGCGTTTAAGAATTCTGCAGATGTTTGCTTCCTGTGCTCATTTCTAAAATTGCCATGGCTTGGCAATTTGTCTGATAAGTATGGAAGTCCCTAGTGTGCTCAAGTGTTCTTAATGCGACAGTAAAAACTCGTTCCTTGTGCACATATAATATTTTGGTTATCTATATCTGCTACGAAGTAGCCTAGGTTTTGATAAAATTATTAAGAATTTTTCCCCGAGCAGGTTGCAGAAATTGTATTTCCTTGCTAGTTGCTATATTCAGTGATCAACACCTAGTCAGATAATTAGTCAAGAAGGTTTAGCATTAGCATTTGCAATAGCTTAAGGTATATTTCTTTTCAGTGAAGATTATCGAGTATATTCAATTTCTATCTTCATCAACCTACAAAACATGTTTGAAAATGAAAATCTTCATACACTGTTTTGAAGTCTGATGAATCCCATAAGTGTTACCAGACAGAAAGTTTATAAGCGTTACTGGACTCGGAGAAATCTTGCAAATTGTGCAGTTGTGATTGAGGAGCTTCGGTAAGCAATTAGCATCACTATTTAATATTTCCTTAAGCAATTAGCATTTTAGGATTTCTATGCTGAATTGCTGATATAATTTGGTTTCTCTCGAATGTTATAGTTGAAAGTACTGGACTTTGCCGCTCTCAAACGGAGTTTGGTATTTTCTTCAACATTGAGAAACCAGAAACCGTTGTTTCACGATGAGCATGTGCAAGGGCAAGAGCCGCCAAGGTACTCCTCAATTGACTAACAATACATAGTTGCAAACCTTATTGATATTTCCGGACCAATTTTTGGTCAAAGAGGTACCCGTTGAACTGTTTTGGTTGTATTTTCTCTTTCTTTTTGTGGCAGGTTCGGTTGTTCAAAAATCAGTTCTGGTCGAAAAATCACATAAACATGACAGTACTCTTATTATGCAGGTCACAAGACCATTCTAGTTTTGGAAATCCAATGACGCATAATTTTTGTCCTTTGTCTTCCCCACAAAGTCCACAATCTTTTTGAATACTCGAATAGGTGCGGCTTAGTTTTGGAATTAGGTTCTCGGTTGAAAACCCGAACTGGGTATTTTGAAAAATACCTATTAATTATTTACACTGAGTTAAATGCTCTTATTTAATGTGTTGCGGGTAACACTAGGTCATGGGGTTTTACGATTTTACCCCTTGCCTAAAAACCACCATCAACACCTATATACCTCAAACAGCAGATCTGGTGTTATGACTTTTGAAAATAACCAGAGAACACCCTCAAAGCCGAATTTGATTCTCCTCTTACTCATCGTCATCTTCTTCACAGCATGAACATTCCTGAATTAGTTTTGACTGGAATCACCATTTTCAATCAAAAACACTCGATCCAAAGGCAAGACACATAGAGAGTTAATTTAGCAATTAGTTTTGGTTTTCCACCTCTCTTATCGGTGACCCTTATCAGTTAAGCTAATACTTCAAGGCAACATGTAGCGGATCCTTAGGTGCAACCAATCTAGAAATGGATCTGTTGGTGTGGCCTATCAATGACAAAAACACAATATGCAGGCAAAGAAAAGAGGTTAATCAATGGTTGTAGTATTTTAGAGTTGTTGTGCTATTTCTATATACCTCGTTAGAACTGTAGGTAATTTGGTGCAGGGAACTTCTTCTATTGACTGTAGGTAATATGATGCTTAGAACTCCTCATTTTCTCCATCTAGTATAAACTGAAGACCAAAATTCTTCTTTAAAAGAAAACTATACAAACTTGAGATTGATTTTATTTTCCGAACTTCGATTCTGAAGATTTTTCTTCAGAACGGAACTGATTAGATACAATGCGCCAAAGAATGACAGCGTAAAATGGCGGTGGATTTCATAGTCGTTGAGATGATAGAAATTCTGATGCAGGTGGTGGCGCATTTAGTACCACTGAAATCGGCAACACAATTTTTTTGAGAGGAGATATCATAATGCTGATTTCAATTGAATTGAAATATGTTTGCTCTTCTTCTTCCACCTCCACCAAATTCCCATACAAAACCACCACATTTGCATCTATGAGAATGAGCCATTTCTTATTGCCTTATATATTAAACTGATCTTGAGTTTTTTTCAGCAGATCTGGAGACTTCAAAACTCATAGAAGAGGAAAACTGAAATCCCCTGAATTGTATGGACTATGGAGTTCAGGCCCAAGATTAAGAAGAAGAAGTGGAGGTGGCGTCTTTAGGTTTGAGAACACAACTTAAATTGAATGAAGTGAAGACTGAAAACCTAAAACTCTCATTTTATATGACACAACTTTTACTTACACCACTTTTCCACTCACACCTCTTTTAGATGAGATTTACATTGTGCCAGTTGAAATAAAGAGACATCTCATCCCCTTCGACTAACTAACTGGAAATTCAAAGGTCGTCTCCCTCCTTTATCAGATAAAAAATGAATTTCAAAAATATGCGCACTGCCTATGAAGCTGGAGTATCATAGTTAGAAAGCCATCTCCAATCCATCCAGTTACTAGGGATGACTAATGATGTCTAGTCATGTTCCTGTTTCTTTCACCTTCAATTTCATGGGTCTCACTAATTTATACGACACAATAAAATGTTTAAACAAATGCGGAGTATTATCTTAAAGGAAGTGCAAACTAAAATTCTTAAGCAAATACAGATTACTATTTTAAAGGAAGTGCAAACGAAGGTGGGAGAATAATCATATCATATTACCCAAACTGTTAAATGTTGTTTCATCTTTCAAACAAGAATTGAAAATTATTAAGAGTACAGTAACTAAAGGAGCAATGAGTACGATGTACATTTAACATAAAATGACTCAATGGAGATTAAATGTCCAATAAGAATAGCAAAATCTCATCCGGACCGGAGTATTTGGTAAGCTAGGAATCCATTTTTGTTTTCGGTAAGCTAGTAACTGGAACTTGCAATTGGCCTGTCTTATCAATGACAAAAACACAAAGCACAAGCAAATGAAAAATGTTTATCAACAATTGTACTATAACAAAATCGAAATATAATGAATGTAGTTACGAACTGCTGTTTCTATATACCTCAAACTGCAGGTTTGGTGTTTCGGTTCATCGATCTGAATTTATTGAAAATAACCAGAGAACACCCTCCAAAGTCAAACTTGATTCTCCTCTTACTTTAAAATTGGTGTGGAAAAGTTTTATATATCTTTGACCACAGCATGATCAACAACCTAATCCAGCATATATGAGAAAGTAGTGGCACTACTAACATGAATATATAAATCCAGAGGTATTACTAAAATGAAATTCAGCATTAATTTTGGTTCCTACCAGTTTGAGGAAAGTGAACTTACTGAAATAGTGTTAAGACTCTTTAATCAGCAGTTCCTCCTCGTCAACCATTACACAATTGCAACACCAACTAAGAGACAGTTACCAATCAGCTTTAGATGGCAAAAAACATATAAACATAGGTCATTTCCCCTCAGCTATCCTCTGCCAGTGCAGAAGCCAAAAAAAGATGCTAAGCCAAATAAAACAGACTAGATGTGTAGTAGTGGTGTGTGCGTTATGAGATGTATCAACACAAATTCTCAATGTGCATCAAATGTCTCAATACCCAAACATTAATTTGAGAAAACCAATCCTAGCATGTATTGAACTAATTCATAGTAGTTCAAAATCTACAAAGATTCTTGGTTTAAGTTAAGCCCAAAACATAATCTCGCAGCTGAAACTGAAATAATAGGATGTAGAACTGTAACGCTGTTAGATACCTCAATCAAACTGCAGGTAATTTGGTGTTTAGATTAATCAAGTAAACTTCTCTTTTATATGGATTTTTCCATGAACCAGATTATATCTTCTTTTGAAAGTCAAACTCGAATCTGGTCTTACTAATTGGCTTTTCGACAAGGTTTTCTCCAGCATTAGTTTTGATTCCTACCATTTGAGGAAAGTGAACTTATTGATCAGAAATATGGTTAGACTCTTTAATGAGCAGTAAGTTCATCCTCGTCAACCACTGCGCAATTGCAACACCAACTAAGAGACAGTTATGAATCGGCGTTACATGACTAATTAAGCTGATCCTGAGCTAGGCAATACAATTGTTTTGAGAGGAGAAATCATTATGCTGGATTGACTGAATTGAAAGGTTTTTCCACCACCACCAGATTCTCTAAAAGAAGCCATTTGTTGTTTACCTCTGATTAAACTGGATCTTGAGCTTCTTTTTCAGCAGATTTGGAGCAATCAGGACTCAATACAAGAGGAAAACTGATAATCCTTTGTATTGAGTTCAGATGTAAGAAAGAAAAGTGCAGAGAGGCGGCATATATACAAGATGAAGAAAACGATTTCAACGAAATGAACTAATGAAGTGAAGACTGAAACCCTAATTTGATTACTCTTTTCTTATATACTACTTTTTACTTACACCTTGTTTACATCAAATATGTTCAACGGAAATTAGTAACTCGAGCTGCCGATCCGATACGACTTACTGAGAGTTGGAAATTACTGATGAAACATCAATTCACTAGTTTTAACTTAATTGCACGTTGTGTGGGCAAGACAGGGTACGGTTTCTAGTAAAGCGTGACTACTATGTGGTAACCGGTAAAGAAACTATAATCTCTTTGTTTTACACATCAGTTTTCAAACTGAAGCCTCAAAGCTGGCCTAGCTGATGGTGAAATGAAGAGGACTATCTAGTCTACTAGTCCACCAATTCACTAGTTTTAACTTAGTTGTACGTTGTGTGGGCAAGGAAGGGCACGGTTTCTTGTAAAGCAACTCTTGTTGCACATTCCATTAGCGTGACTACTATGTTGTAGAGAAACTATAATCTCTTTGTTTTACGGACCAGTTTAAGCATCCATAGAGTGGATGTGGCATTCATGCCCCATGAAGAAGGTTATTGTAGCACACTCTCTCAATACATTAATAACCAGAGTGATAAATGAGCATTTTCGATCGATATTTGGCCTATTCTGTACCTTTTTTCGATGAATCAATGTCCATAAATATCTACACATGTGTGGTGCCAATCACATATTTGATCAGAGGAAAATAACCAGTTTCTGCTATGAAGAAAATGTAAGGTTGTTGCATTTGGAGAAACTACATAAGCTATTAGTATTTTTTCCAACTGAATCTATGAATGTAACTTGATACATAGTAGTACTTTTAGATTACTGTCCCGGAATGGTAAGCTGATTAATTCCCACCAGCCACCGGGAATAATACTGGGTTATTCAAATTGAATGGTCACAGCCCGGATTAAAAACCAAAGAAATCCGAATCAACTAAAAACGAAAACGAATTTACAACACATGAACAGATGATCAATTTGGAAGATTAACTCAAATTGACTATTGCTCATCAAGCAGAATTTTCTTTATTGGAATCAGCCCTCTCAATAAATAAACCAGGCTTCAACTTGTGCCTCCTTGACTAGGCTCGTTCCAACTATGTACCCCTTTGATTATAATCGCTGATTTAGCTGGATATTTACTTTCCTCTAGTGTTACATCTCTTTGATCAAACCAAAACCCTTTGAAAGACTTAACATAATTTTAAAAAATCGCTCCTGAACTGAATCCAAATGCGGAATAAATGTATAAAGTCGATAGTATATCGTACCCGATAACAATGATAACAGATCCCTATCTATGAACAAGGAGGCAGCATCATCATCACCGACGTTGAGAGAAAACAAAACCAGCTTATTTATGAAAAAAGCAAGTACACCTTACTAATTTGTTGAGAGGAAATACCATAATGCTCATCTTGGTTCAGATTGTTTGAGTCTACACCCCCACCACATTCCCATACAAAATCCCTTTTCAATCCAGGATCCATTGGTGATTTATTGAACCTGATTCAATCAATTTAAATAAAAAACCATTTTTCAGCACTAAAAATCAAAAACAAATTATGGTAGTAATTAAAGGACCATTTCAACACTTAAAAAAAAAAACCATTAAATCGTTTGAAAAGGATAGATCAAAAGAAACACCTTTGTCTCCTCCTCAGCATCTTCTACTTCACCCCAAAATTTAAGCTAAGCAGTTTTTGACAAAAAAAATATGAGAGTAGTGAAAATGTGAATACATGGATGATAAGATGTTATAATAACTGGGGTGTATTCCAAAGCTTTGAGTTTTAACCATGGTAAGGTTAATTTTGTGAGTGGGTTGAAAATGAAATTCCAACAACTTACAATAGATATTTATCCTAGTTTGATTGGTGGCCATAAAATCCAATTGGGGACCATTTCAACAACGGCTCCATGAACTTATACATATCTACAACCAAGAGCCTGTGCCGAAGTGAAATTAAGCCAAAATTTAGCATGTATTGAACCACCTCAGTTAAAAAAATGAAAATTCTCTATTTTTGGGAAGCCCTGAACTGGAACGTGCAATTCAAATCTGTTGGTGTGCCCTATCCATTATAAAAACACAAGCACAAGCAATAGAAGATGTTCATCAACAATTGAAGTATAACATAACTGAACTGGTATATTTATACAACTCAAACTGCAGGCAATTTTGTGTTTAGACTAATGAAGCTTCTAATTGACAGTAGTGAACACCCTCGACATTCAAACTTGTTTCTCCTAGTACTTTCTAAATTTAGTTTGTTATCTCTATCTTCATCCACGGCATGAGCAACAACCTAATCCAGTGGAATTGCAAGACTGTATTTAACCAGGATATATAAATCCAAAGGCGCAAAAATGAAATTTTCGCATTAGTTTTGATTCCTACCTCCTTGAGGAAAGTGAATTATCGGCCTTTCAGATACTCCAGGACAACAGGTACAAGAAATACCGGTAGACTTTAATGAGCAGCACATCCTCCACATGATTATCAAATATCAAATATCCACAACATAAATACATAAGTACATATTCCTCAGCTATCCTTTGCTGGTGCAGAAGCTATATCAGATGCTTATCTCATTGTTCAAAATCGACAATGTTTGTTTAAGGTAAGCCTAGAACTTAATCTGGCAATTCAAATCTAACAGATAATAATGGTTTCTTAACAATATATGAAACATCTTCAACTTTAGCAGTTCTCCAGATAAATTGCAATTAAATTTTACTTGCTACTGATTGGGGCCTTTAATCCATTATGGATGGGCCAACATAGAATTTTTTGAGAAATCATGATGCTTCTTTGAACTGAAAAGAATACTTCCAATACCACCAGATTCCATACAAACCCACTAATTTTACATCTATGAGAAAGAGCCATTTGTTGTTTATTGCCTGATTGATTAATCTGATCTTGAGATTCTTTTTTCAACAAAATATTGAAACTCAGAACTCAAATAGAAGAGCAAAATTGAAAGCCCTTGTACGAGAAATCAGATCTAAGAAGAGGAAGGAGAAGTAGAAAGGCGGCATGGAAACCCTACTCTCTTACTATAAGAATGACTGAAACCTTGAGATGATTACTCTCTTTTATATACTACAACTTTTAGTTACACCTTGCTTACATCTGATGTTTTTACTTTTTATGAATGCCAGTAAATAACGGTTTAAGGTAACTAATCTTATTTGATCATAATAATTAAAACCATGCCACATCCGATGGCGTCCATTTGGATAGAGCGACTATAACAGGAGGGCGATAGCCCCAAAATATCAACTCCAAATCTCAAGGTAATAATAGCATACAACAAGAATTTTTCATTTACAGCGTCTGGATCGACTTCACTAACTACAAATGTTGCAGGATCAGCCTCAGTTGTGATGCAAATTACGGAGACCAAAAATATATGGTATGAATGGAAGTTTTCTTTGAGCTCAGAGAGAGGACTTAAACCCGCTTGGTGGCAGAAATGTGGAATTGAGTGATGATGATCAATAAAAATGACCAAGAAATGGGTTGAAATGATGCTATTTGAGTATTGTTATTTAATGAAGCCATGTAGAGGTGTAAAACGTGCCGGCTAAGACACGGCCGACCTGAAGTCGCGTGCTTCACGTGCCATGTGCCGTCTTTGTGCCAACGATTTAAACGTTGTGCCGTGCTGTGCTTTACTAGTCAAAAGCTAGGCACAAAGACAGCCCACGGCACAACACACGAATAAACGTGTAAACTTTGTGCCGTCTTTGGCACACGTGTTATAAAAATTTGAAATCACTTAATGTATACATTAAGTTGGCCATTATCACAAGAATTTAATTAGACAACATATCATTTGAAATTATTTCAAGTAAAATTAACAAGTTTATTCAATAAAAAAATAACCCATCAAATATAAAATTGAATTATTGTCATGTAAATTAATGTTCTAGTTAAATATAGGTGATGACATTATAACAATGATATTGAAATATATTTTCTAAATATTAAAATTATTATATGTGTTGTTATAAATAAGCCAACATAAAATGTTAAAAACTAGCTAGAATAGTGACTCTTTTTGTGAAATATACAAAAAAATGTGATGTATTATGCCTTGTTATATGGTGTATTTGTACATGTTATGACGTGCTCTCTTAACGTCTTTGTCCGGGCTGGGCCACGTGTCTTATCCGTGCAGCGTCTTTGTCTTTGTCTTCATGCCAATTAGTCAAACCCAAAGACGCCCCATTTAACAAACGTCTTTGTCCGTACGGGCTAAGTCACGCGTCACCGGTTGTGCTCAAATTTTAGCGTCTTTGTCTTTAACCGTCTCTGTCTTGGCACAGCCCAATTTACACCTCTAAAGCCATGGCTAGTTAGCTTTGCTGAATTTATAAATGTTTTGTTTGATGAATATGAACTATATTAACATCAGCGTTGGAAACGTTCTCTAACTAGTCGTTCTCTAGTTTGTTCATTGATCTAATTCCCACCCCTTCACCGGCTGGCCACAAGGTTAGTACAGTACTAATTAATCTGAATGGGTTCACGGACAGGATTAAAGATCAAAGCCATCAAAATCCGCTAAAACATGTAAATAACAATGCAGGAATCAAAAATAAATTCATAAACATGCACAGAGGATCAATTTGGAAGATTTAATTCATAATGGATTGTTCATCAATTAGAATTTTCAATATAACACTCTAAATAAATCAGGCTTTAACATGTCTCTCCTTGACAGGGCGCGTTCCAACTCTTTGATTGAAATCGCTGATATACCTTTTTTCCCCATTATATTGATAAACCGATAAGCAAACCCATAACTAGACGACCAAATGATCGGGAATGTATATATGCAACAACGAGCAAGGGGTTGTGCAACTGTGCCATGAAATGGAAGAAGGTTAGTGGTGGTGCTTAGCCTAACTATCTCGGATTCGACCACAAAAAGGTAACGATCTAGTCTGCATTCTCAGTACCACCAGAATAGATTTGAGAGGAGATATCATCATGCAGAATTGAATTGAAATTCAATTTGGTTCTTCCAGTACCACCAGAATAGAAAACCACTTTTGCATCTATGAGAAAGAGCCATTTGATGTTGCCTAAATTAAACTGATTTTGAATTTTCAGCAAAACTGAAGGAAGAACTCGGTAAATGTTTATATGCAAAGAGGGAGGACTGAAATTCACTTTGATTGGAGTTCAGATCAAAAAAGAAGAATAGAAAGGTGGCGTAGAAACAACCTCCTTTTAGGGTTTTTAAGGAATGACTGGGTGAGATTTCAAAGAAGTCAAGTGAAGATTCTGAGACCGAAATGGAACAGTAAATTGGGGATCAGATCGACTTTGTTGTTTGTTACACTAATTGATGATTATCCGATCTTGAGATTCTTTTTCAACAAAACTGGACTACTCAGAACTCAAATGGAAGAGTAAATCGGAGATCAGATCTAAGGAAGAAGAAGGAAGAGTAGAAAGGCGGCGTGGAAACCCTAATCAATCTCTCACTGTAGAAGATATCAGACTGAAACCCACGCTCTTTTTATCTACAACTTTTATTTACACCTTGCTTTACATCGGATATTTTTACTTTTATTTATTTTTTACGTTATTACCCATTTAGCCAATTTGTAACCTAGGCAGTTGCATACATAAGAATGGTACACTAAAACAGAACACACCGATTCTGCAGCACCTCTCCAAAGTAAATTACAAAATCAATAGATTCAATACCTAGGGATACACAGATTATTAATCCAATGGAATACAATTACAAGCCAGAGTAAACTCATGACTATAGAAATGCACTAACTTTTAAGGAGAGAATTTTTTTTGATATAAGAATACCCTTTTGTTAGAATTGATGTCAGAACCTAAAATATGCCGGTTACATGTGAGAACACAACTTTTAGGCAACTAAACTTATAACTTCTGCATAGGCACCGGAATTTCTTGTTGTTTTTAAACGAAAGATGTTAATCAAAACTTGGTAGTATCATGATGAAACTGAAAATAATTGTGTTTAGAAGTTTACTGCTATTTCTATATACCTGAATCAAACTGCAGTTTTGGTGTTTACATTAACAGAGAACACCCTCAACTCAAACTTTAGATTCGGACTTGTTTCAATTATTTTCGTACACCATATATTTTTGAAGCATATAAGTAATTAAAATCAGTTGACTAATTTTCTTTACTGCTGAAAAAATTTACAAGACAACAGTTTATTCAACTTCAGCGAGAGAATCCGATCCATAGTTGTGTTTAGCCCCTTTGAGACGAGTTCAGATGAACAAGGAGAGAAGCATAAAGTCGGCCTAGAAACCCACTTAGAGACAGAATAGAGATAGTCTTAATCTACGAAAGAACTACCACATCTTGTATTGGAGTAGTACAGACCTACCTGAAATCTGACACAGAAATATTTTGAGAGGAGAAATCATTATGCTGGATTGATTGAATCGAAAGGAAGTTTGGATTTTGACACCCATAAGAAACCACTATTTTTGGATTTTGCTGTTTCACACTAATTAATTAAGCTGATCTTGAGCTACTTTTTCACTATTTATAGAGAACTCAAAGCCCCATCTTGTATTAGAGTTCAGATCTAAGAAGAAGGAACTTTTAATGAATGCCAGTAAATAACGGGTTATGGTAACTAATCTTATTTGAACATACTAAAAACCATGCCACCTCCGATGGTGCACATTTGGATTGAGGGTCAATATAGCATTTTCGATAATGAGAATCCCCAGAATTCAACACCAAATCTCAAGTTATTAATGTCATACCACAAGAATTTGCAGGATTAGCCTCACTGGTAATGCAAATTAAGGAGAAAAAGTATCGTACTCTTGGAATTGGTAATCACGTTGAATCAGCTAGAAGATTAGGTATGACTTGTGCTACAACTTTCATTGCTTATCTTTTGGGCCGTCATAGACTCATATGAGGTGTATGTTGTAGAGATACATAGTGTGGGTGTCTAACGCTTCAATCAACACCACTACGGGAAAATATTTCATGGTCTGTACCTATGTTGTAAAAGGCGCTGCCTTTGGCTTAAGCGCTAAAGGCGCACTGATGTAACACAAGCCTGAGAATCAAGGCGACCCCATATTCCGCTCCAGCGCCTTAGGTTTAGCGACTATTGCGCTTTAGCGCCTCGCCTAAGTATTAGGCGCCAGACTAAGCGCCAAAGGCGGCATGTGTAGGTGGTGTTAGTATTCGAGGCCTCGGGGTTCATTTTGGGGGCCCATTTTAAGTTACAACAAAGGGTTTCATTCTTTTTCATTTCCTCGTTATTTTCCAGTTCTTCTTCATCATCTTTGCGACTCTGCCTCCGTTCTTCTTCATCTTCTCGTCGATCCTTCGTTAACATCTCGCCTATGTCATCATATCTTCACACGTAAGGTAATGGACTCTGCCTCCAATACTCCATCTTCCTAAACTATGATATCTCCATCTGTAATTGTTGTTTGTTGATTTTAAGTTGTGGGTTTTTAGGTTTCGATAAAAATATGGTTTTCAAATTAGGGGCTTTTAATTTTCTTCATCAATGATTGAAATAATATGTTCTCTGATGTAGTTTTTTCATGATCAATCTGGGTTCTGTTTAATTTTGTGAAATTTGACACAGAACTTATCAATTTCTACACTTCCATAGTTAGGGTTCATGTTTTGTATTGCAATTTAATGTGTTGGGGTTCTCTATTTTGTAGAATATGTCAACTACTTCTGCTGCAACAAGTGCTAGAGTCAAGCTATCCAAGGATCCGGGATGGGACTATGGACAACCATTACACGATGATAAAAATGCATTTAAATGTGATTTCTGTAACACTGTGACGAATGGTGGAATAAACAGACATAAACAACATCTTGTTGGTGGTTATAAAAATGCTTCAGCTTGTAGCAAAGTATCCAAAGAAGTTCAGGAAATCATTAGGAAATACATGGAAGTGCAAGATAAAAAAAGAAGGAGAAACAAAAATTGAAAGCGCTTAACTTGGGTATTGAGAACATTAATGTGTTTGAAAGTGGTAGCAATCACGGGGTCGCGAGAGATTCTTCAGAGGCAATGGATCCACCTCCAGACAACTCCGGCTTCAAGTTCAGGCACTTCTCATTTGAAACCTAAAATTAAAGGCCCTCTAGATTCCATTTTCCCACCAAAGTTCGACAATTTGGTCCGAAACCTATAGATAATATTCATCTAAGGTAGCAAGAGACAATACATGTGAGTTTGTTTGTGATTTTATCTTTGAGAATGGTTTATCCTTCAATGTTGTGAGCAGTCCAAGCTTTACTAAGATCTGGGTTGCGGTTAGGCAATTTGGCCCAAATTTCAAGGGTCCAACGTATCATGAAGTAAGGGTCGGTTTTGAATAAAAAAGTGGATGCAATTTGTGATTGGATTGAGGAATTCAAAGTGCATTGGAAGAATTATGGTTGTACAATCATGTGTGATTGGTGGAAAGATGGTAGAAGAAGAACTCTTATCAACTTCCTTGTGAACTGCCCAAAAGGAACGGTTTTCTTGAAGTCAATTGATGGTTCTGCACATTCCAAAACCGCTGAACTTTGTCATGAGATGTTGTTAGAGGTGATTGAAGAAGTTGGAGCAGAAAATGTTATACAAGTAAGTTGTTTCCTTTTTAAAGTTCTTCTTGTTTATATCTGGATGTATCTCTTTGACAACTTGTTACTTATAGGATTATGTTCATTTTCTCATATAGATTATCACGGATAATGCATCAAATTTTAAAAAGGGGTAGGTGGATTCAAGATGACTTAAAGATTTATTGGACCCTTTGTGCAGCACATTGTGTGAACTTAATGTGTGAAGACATATCCGAGATTCAGAAATTTGCGAAGTTGTTTTGAAATGTAAGAATGTGACTAGGTATATCTATAACCATGTTAATGTTCTTTCCATGATGAGAAGGTATACTAATGATGCAGACTTAACAAGACCATCTTCAACTAGATTTGCTACCCGTTGTTTGTCGATGGAAAGCATACATAAAGTAAAGGTTGGACTAAAGGTGATGATGGTTTCGGCGGAATGGACAGAGTGATTGGGCTAAAACTTTTGATGGCAAGAGAATGAGTAACATATTGAAGAGGTCTCGATTTTGGAAGGATTTAGACTCATGTTTGAAAGTTTTCACTCCATTGGTGAATCTTATTCAGAGTTGATTTGAAGAAACTCGGCGATGGGAGTATATATACGGAGCGGTTGATCAGTTGACGAAGCAAGTTCCTCTTATGTTGAGTGATCCTAAGGACAAGATTGTTCTTGACAAGGTGATGAAGATTATTAGGGAACGTTGGTCGGAACAGCTCCACCAACCGTTGCATGCAGCAGGCTATTATCTGAATCCTTCCATCTACTTCTCAAACCCACCGCAATCTGGTGAAGATCTGGATAGTAATGCTAATGTTAAGAAAGGTTTAATTGATGCTATAGCAATGTTATTTCCAGATGACGAGACACAAGATAAGATTATTAATCAACTACTATGTTACCGGTCAGCAGCAGGAATGATGGGTCTCCAAGTAGCAAAAAGAAATAGAGCAACAACATCCCCAGTTGAGTGGTGGATAAACTGGGGATCAGAGGTGCCTGAACTTCAGCGTTTTGCAAAAAGAGTGCTTGGTCTGACAGTTTCTGCTTCTCCATGCGAAAGGAATTGGAGCGCCTTCAATAACGTAAGTTGAATCTTAATATTAATTGTAAGTTTTAATGATTTCCTTAGCATAGATGCTCTGAATGTCAATTGTGTTCCTAGGAATTGTAAGTTTTTATGATTTCCTTAGCATAGATGCTCTGAATGACAAGAATCATTATTTACCTTGTCAGTCGTCACTTAAACCAGGAAAATGGTTAAATGAATCTGTAACGTAACTCGTTATTAGTCCGACTGTGTAACTGATCAGGAAGTCTACAATAGTAACTGATCAGGAACAGATCATCTAATCTGTTACAGATGATACCAATTTTTGTTCTCTTTTCTTTAGATTCCTAGGAAAACAATTGGTTGCTCAACAATATACTTTGTTCTTATTTCATTTTGGATTACTTTGTTTCCCATCAACAGTTGCACACAAAGAAAAGAAACAGACTAGACCATGAAAAGTTTGAATAACCTCGTTTTGTGTCTTACAACTCGAAGCTTCGAGCTCGTTATTTGGATAGAACTAGCGGGCCAGGAAAAGGTACTGATCCTCTAATTGTGAAAGATTATGAGACTGCATGTGCCGAGTGGCTTGCTCCTTTTCATGAAAATGAAGAGTGTTTAGATGGCGAGGATCACGATGCAGACGAAGAGGATATTGTTCATGTCACAAGGCAATATAAGAAGACGGTAAGCAAAGGAGGAAGAAGTCCTGCTGATTATGAGAGTTCTGATAGCGAGGATAATGAAACAGACAATGAAGATGATACACATACAACCACCAGGCAGTACGAGAAGAGTATTCCAGCCAAAGAAGTCAAAAAACCTACTAAGACGCGAGGAGTTAATGAACTTTACAATTCAGATTCACTTGAAGTGGGTGAAGAAACTCGGACTTCTATTCTTCAAAGAAGGAAACGAAAGCAATTCAGATTGATGATTCTTAGATTCACTTGACGACGATGTGCCTCTAATCTCTTTAAGAAAAAAAGAAGAAAGGCCCCGAGGTGGGGAAAGCTACTGGTGGTAGTGGATTAGGAGTTGCAGATGAGGAAGTGGATTTAGATTTGTTTGATTGATTGAATTCGTGCCGCGAACTATGTGAGAAAGAACATGTTTGCTCCCTGTTTTGTTTTTTTTTTTTTTAAATCATTACTTTTGGACATGTAAGTTAGCTGAAAACTCATGATTCCTTTTGGGATTTGAGTTGTTTTCGTTATTTAACGTATCAGTGGTTTAGGAATCTGTAATATAAGTCCAAAACAGCACAAATTGAATCAGTGGTCGCCTAGGGCGCCTAAGGCGCGCCTAGGCGCTAGGTCTGGCGCCTCGCCTCGCCTAGCGCCTAATACAACATAGGTCTGTACCAAAGGTTTCAAAGGGAATTTGGATCATAAACACATGCATTGCTACTTCCTCTAAAATTTAATTCAGTCTCCAAGCTCAGTTTTCTGTAATAAAAATATGAGTATACGAAAACATCAATGGAAATGATTCAACATAAGGACTGGCTAATATATCCAAGTGATACACATAAGCCAAGCCAATAGTCTCAGTTTTTAAGCATATGAAATCCAACAGATGAAATGAAGTTCAAACCGGAATAATCAATACTTCAGTGTAATGAAAACTAAAATAAATTTATTTACAGTTGTAGTAGTGGTGTGTGTTAGCAAATTACAGATTCAGATTAAATGTCGCAGTTAACCGAACTTTTGACTAAACAAATCCTAGCGTATACTGAATCTAGCATATAAACTAATTGGAAGCCATGCAAACAAAAGATGTAAATCAACACACTTGTAGTAAAGTTTACAATGAAACCGAAAATAATTGTATTTAAAGGCTTTTGGTGTTTAATTAGATTAATCAGCTTTCACAGTTTGATATTAACAAGATAACGGGCACCCACCGAAACTCAAACTTGAATCTCCACCTCTTACTTCAAAATCAGACTGTGTTTGATCTGTTTTCTTCCCTTTATTTTTGAAGCAGATCACATGAGATACTTTCACTGGTGCTGAAAAATTTATCTTTGAGCAAATCGTATGCAGATCTGGAATTCCAAGGCGAAAATATTGATATGCTATTTAACCAAATGCAAGTCGGCGCAAGTAGAAGGTGCCGGGTCCGTCACATAATTGTTTTGAGAGGAGAAATCATTATGCTAGATTGATTTAATTGAAAGGTTCTTCCACCACCACCAAATTTCCCATACAAATCGACCACTTTTACATCTATAAGAAGCCATTTGTTGTTTCCCTCTCGTTAAGCTGATCCTGAGCTTCTTTTTCAGAAAATCCGGAGCAATCAAAGTTCACATACAAGAGAAAAACTGAAAGCCATTTGTATCGAGTTCAGATCTAAGAAGAAGAAGAAATGGGTTGAGAGGCGTTATAACCCTCTTCGGTTTTGAAGGAACTTTTGGAGAAAAAGATTTCAACGAAATGAAAGTGAAGACGGAAACCCTAAGTTGATTACTCTTTTTTTATATACAACTTTGCACTTACACCTTGTTTACATCACATATGTTTTAACGGAAATTAGTAACTTGAGCTGCCGACTTTCGATACAGACTTACTGAGAGTTGGGAATTACATGACTGAAACATCAAAGTGGGAATTATATAATTGCCCTCAATTCTAACGGGCTACACAACTACCCTTATCCTTGATAAAAAGAACCGTTTTTGGGGACCAATTTTTTTTGAGGGGACCATGGTTTTATTTTGGGTAAAGACATTAGAAGTAATTCTAGGTCACCCCATATCTAGTTATTTATTTAATACCTAATCTCCCCTCTTAATTAATTTTAGGTTATGATTAGTGAAATGATTTAGTTAAAAACAATTAGTGAGATTAAATTAAAAGATGGGTTTATTATTAGTTGAGTAGAATTATTGTGAGAGTAGAGTTAGAGAAGATGAAGGAGAAAAACATGAAAAATAAATTTTTTTTTTCCAATTCACCCCTTTGAGTATTCAAATAATGGATTTTATCAACCACAACCCGAGGAAGAGTATTTGGGTGAACAAGTATGTTCCAAACTTAGATAATGTATGTTAAATTGGTAAAAACTTCCCCAAAAATGTAAAATTTTGAACTGGATTTTGAAGCAGTTCGGTTATTTTATATGAAGAACAAGTAACCGAACTCATCGAAGGTGTAGTTCGGTTGCTTTGTGAGGATGAACAAGTAACCGAACTCATTCTGAATGTAGTTCGGTTGCCTTGGGAGATAAACAAGTAACCGAACTAGTTTGAAGGTGTAGTTCGGTTGCTTGATCCAAACACGCAGTTACCGAACTCCATATTAATGGAAGCTCGACATGCGGCGTTATGTTAGGTTGGTTCGCAACTAACCTTAGAACTTTACGTACAAATAAATTTTAACCAAGTGTATATGGTTCGGTTGGTTCGCAAACTGCATGCTTTTGCGATCCAACCGAACTAAGTTTAATAAGTTCGGTTGTTTCCAAACTTGAGATCAATTGCACAATAACCGAACTTAACAAACAAAAATTTGTTCTTATGTTTTTAGTAGAGTTCGGTTACATGGAAGTTTTAAGATTTTGCGAAATAACCGAACAAAGTTGATAGAGTTCGGTTATAAAAAAATAAAATAATGAGAAAAAGCAGTAAGGTTCGGTTACATGGCAACTTTTTTTTCTTATGTTTTTAACCCTAGAGTTCGGTTACATGGCAGTTTATACATTTATGAGAAACAACCGAACTCGTCAGTTCGGTAACATAGTTATAAAGCATATGAACCGAACTCATCTGAAGGTGTAGTTCGGTTGCTTTGTGAGGATGAACAAGTAACCGAACTCATCACGAAATGTGTAGTTCGGTTGCCTTGTGAGATGAACAAGTAGCAGACTCAACACTTGTAACCTCCATTAAACCTCTCCACAACTTCAATTTTCAACTCATTTTGATGATTACTTCTCATTTTTCAACCAAAGACAAACGACAAGTAATGGGTTTGTGAGAATATCTTTGCTAAAGATTTAAATTAAGCTATATATATATATAGAGGTGGTGGTGGTTGTTGTTGTTGGTGGTGTCGGTGGTTGGTGGTGGTGATAATCGAGGTGGTGGTGGTGGTAATCGGCGGTGGTGGTGGGAGGAGGTGGTGGTGGTAATCGGCGACGGTGGGCGGTGGTGATGGCCGAAGGTGGTGAGTGGTAGTAATCGGCGGTGATGGGTGGAGGTGGTGGTTATATAGAGAGTGAGAGAGAGGTGGTTATTAGGTTGGTTTTAAATTAAATTAGGTTAAGGGTAGGTTAGTAATTTCAACGCATTAGGACACCCCTTATAACTAGAGGGAAGGTGGCCTAATAAGACCATGGTCCCCTCAAAAAAACCATGGTCCCCAAAAAATGGTTCCAATAAAAATACCCCTCTCCATCCAAAGCCCATCATGGGTCCATAATTTTTTTGTCATTCCTTATTTGCCCTACGCATGTTTGAAATCATTTCATTTCACTTTTTTTTTCTTTTCGGTCTTTCTTCTCGCTCTCGGACCTCCCCCACCACCTTCATCGCCTCTTGCAACAACCACCACATTCGCCGCCGCCCACCACCACATTCGCCGCCGCCAACTGTTTCAGGATTCAATCGACAATTATCCTCCACTCACGAGACGCTCACCTTCTTCATCTCCTATGCTCATCTTCTTCATCTTTTTCTTCATCTAGATATTAAGTTTAAAAATTGGATTCAAAGAGATCTAGATCGATTTAGATCGATTTCCAACTTCCTAAACAATCGATTTAGATCGATTTCCAACTTCAAAACTTAAATCCAGGTGATGAATCACTAAGAAACTAAATTCAAAAACCTAATCCAGGAGCATCAAAATTATAGATTCATTTCAATTTCAATAGGATTTGTCTTGGATTGGTAAGAGACGATTACAATCATCTTCAATAATTGAAGATGAAAATCCAATCATCGAAAATGATGGATATAATGGTGAAATTGATAATGAAAATGTTGGAATGCTGGTTAAGATGAGATTAAATACTTAAATTAATGAAATCGGTGATGGAGACAGTGGTGGTTACCTTATATGGTGGCTCCGGTGGAGATTGGGTGTGATAGGCGATTTGTTGCTGTTGGTGGTGGTGGTGAGGTTGGAATGATAAAGGTATATAATTGGTGTATCACTTCTCGTCAAATGTAGAATTCTTATCAAACGTGAGTTTGAGAATTGAGAATTTTGAGTTATATTTTTTTGTATGGATGTGGTTGGATTTATTGGTTGCGATGACTTTGTATTTAATGATAGCTTTATAGATTTTGTATTTATTGGTGCATCTTCTTTAACATGCTAGCAGTATTTAGTATGTAATGTCTCGCATTTCTTTGACAGAGTTTCTGGCGAGAAAATCCAAAATGCGAGTTTCAATGGGTGGGAGCACTTTCATCAACCGAATGCATATCCACATTAGATGTCATTTTAAAATGTACAAGGTATGTAAGGAACTTATGGATAATCAAGTATTTTAATACATATTACAAGTTCAGAAAAAACTGCATTACTAGCCTCTTTCTTATTTGTGATAGTTGGTTATTATTCATTCACCAATAGGAAGTTAAAAGGACACTGGTGGTGGGTGATTTAGTTAGTGAATGTGGATACGAGAAATATATGATTGTGATAAATAGGTTTATTGTTGGAATGTAAAGTTTTAGCTAACTAATTCACTAGTGTAATTACCATGTGTTCTTGTTGCTTTGGGACCTCAGTAAACTTAGAGTTGATGCATTACAATGCGTAGTTTAGTTTATTTCATGGCGACACCAAAACAAGCCAAATGATTTAGAGCCTTTTGATGCCCACTATAATGGTTCTCATTGAATCAATTATCATTTCTCGCTTATATGGTTGTGCATCACTCACTCTCTGACAAATTCATATTCACTGTCTATAGCGTACAGCGGCACTAACCTAGAATGAGAATTTTTTCACCAATTAGTTGTTAAACCTCGAAAATGAGTCCTTGTTTTAGCTTTTCTTGACTGGTGTAAATCCAATTTATTTCTCTATCGTTTCTTAACTCTTGATGGGTGGAAGCCTATGTTTGAGTAAATGCGGGATGTTATCTCTTAAAAGGCAATTATCCGTCCATTTCTTTGTAATTTCGCATCAGATTTTTTGTCTTGGATACATTTTGATGGGTTTTGCATTGTTTTAGTGAATAAAGAGAAGAAAGAGTTGATTCGGTTTGCTCTTTTAAGTTGTTGGTTAGGCCATTTATACAAATTTGTCGGGAGATATGCTCAAAGCATTATTGTCTTGTGCATTTTGTATTCAAGTTTGAGCGCAACACATATAATTTCACGTTTTAATGACTCTATTTGTCCTGATTTCCTGAGATGCCAATGCATTCTCTCATGGTTTATGGTTTAAAAAGCTGGGTGATGATCGGTGAGTCTTGTGTATAGCGGTGGCGCTGTGGTGGTTGCGGTGGAAATGTGTATCAACAATAGAAATTGACCTTAGTTTAGGGAGTCAACAACCAGTGTTTGTGTATCAACAATGGAAAAATGGAATCAACAACCGAGTGTTTGTGTATCAACAACCCGGTGTTTTGTGTATCAACAATGGAAAAATGGAATCAAATAACCGTTGTTTGTGTATCAACAATGGAAAAATGGAATCAACAACCAATATTTGTGTATCAAGAATAGAAATTGATCTTTGTGTAAAGGAGTCAACAACCAATGTTTGTGTATCAACAATGAAAAAATGGAATCAACAACCAATATTTGTGTATCAACAATAGAAATTGATCTTTGTGTAAGGAGTCAACAACCAATGTTTGTGTATCAACAATGGAAAAATGGAATCAACAACCAATATTTGTGTATCAACAATAGAAATTGACCTTAGTTTTAGGGAATCAACAACCAAATTTGACAAATATTTTTGAACTTTTTGATTTTGGATCAATTTCGCTTGTTGACACCTAATATTGTGGCGGGTGCGGTGGTGGCGTGTGAAGGTGGTGGCGTGGCGGTTGTATGGCGGTGGTGGTGGTGGCGGCGGATTGGTGGTTGTATTTAGTAAGTGGTGGTGGTGGAGTGGTGGTGGCGGTGATGGAATATTATTGGTGGTTGTATTTAGTAAGTGGTGGTGGAGTGGTGGTGGTGGCGGTGGTGGTGGCGGTGGTGGTGGTGGCGGCGGATTGGAGGTGGTGCGGCGGTGCATTTGGTGGTGGTGAAATGAAATAATAGAAAAATCTATTTTTTTAATGGATAGGATTTTTAAATGTAAAATAATATTGTAAGTGAGGTATTAAGGTAATGCTGTTTTTTAATGGATAAGGTATTTAAATGATAGGGGTATTTGTATTGTTTTATAAGGGTATATTTGTATTTGTATTGTTTTATGGGTCATTTGTCCAAAAAAATTTAAAACACGGTTCAAATCAACGAGTAAAAAAAAGTACGGTGAAATAGCCAAAAAATATAGCAAGGATGAAAAATCGATTCATCTACTTTATAAAAAAATAGCAAGGATGAACTGGATGCATCCTTTGTATAATAAAAATAAGAAAAATTATTTGAAAATGGACGAGGATGAAACGGTTTACATCCACGCCTATTTTAAATTTTTGTCCATTTAAAAGTATCTTTTAATTTTTGGCTATTCATGATATCAAAACCTAAGTGTCTTTTTCACCCCGGAATTGTTGATTTTGGTCTTTTTGACCAATTTCGTGTCAAAACTAGGGGTATTTAATAAATATCCCCAACATCAAACCACTATTATCACCGGCCGGTTGGCGGATGGTGCCACCAACAAGGTGCATCACTATGATAAATGATGGTGGCCGCCGTTGCACTTGTTGTGAAGAGGACTATTTAGTCTACACGAAATTGGTTAAATAGACCAAAATCAATAATTCCTAGGTGAAAAAGACATGTAAAATTTGATACTGTTTAAATGGAAGAGAATGTAAAAATAGCCAGGATGTAAACAGTTTCATCCTACCCAGTTTTTAATTTACATCAGGATGCATCCAGTTTCATCTAGCTATTTTTTAAGTTTAAGCAAGGATGAATCCAGTTCCATTCTTGCTATTTTTTTGATATCCATTTCACTCATACTAATTTTTACTCGTCCATTAGAACCATGTTTTAAATATATTTGGACAATTCACCCAATTTCCGTTTAGTCTACTAGTGCACCAATTCACTAGTTTTAACTTAATTGCACGTTGTGTGGGCAAGATAGGGTACAGTTTCTCGTAAAGCGTGACTACTATGTGGTAACTGGTAAAGAAACTATAATCTCTTTGTCAGTTTTCTAACTTGAATAAGGTATGAGAATAATATTCAACCCAAATGTGATAATTATGACCGGATAGACGTGTTCTGATGGTATGACCGGGTAAATATGATCGGCTGTCACCAGCAAGGTGCATCCGAAATTGGAACAATCAAAGCTTTAAGCATCCATAGTGTGGATGTGGCATACATGCCCTAATAAGAAGGTCGTTCTAGCACATTCTCTCAATACAATAACCAGAGTGATCAATGAGCATTTTCATTCGATAATTGGCTTATTCTGCACCTTTTTCGGCGAATCAATGTCAATAAATATCTACACATGTGTGGTGCCTATTACAGATTTGATCAGAGGAAAATAACCCCTTTCGGCTATGAAGAACATGTAAGGTTGTTGCATTTGGAGAAATTAGATAAGCTATTAGTACTTTTTTGTGAACTGAATCTGTGAATGCAACTTGATACATAATAATACTTGTAGGAGTAGAATCTATGAAACCACTTTCACATCTATTAGAACGAGCCATTTCTTGCTGTTACTCTAAGCTAAACGGAATAACGGATCCTGAGTTTCTTTTCAGCAGATCTGGAGTATTCAAAACTCATAGAAGATAAAACTGAAATCCCCTTAAATGTAAGGAGTTCAGATCCAAGAAGAAGAAGAAGAAGTGGAGAGGCGGCGTTGAATGAAGTGAGACTAAAAACCTAAAACTCTCATTTCATATGACACAACTTTTACTTACACCTCTTTTAAGTTGATTTGAAATAAATAGGCATTTTCAAAAATGTTTTAACAATGGTAAGGTTACGTTACTTTAATGAAAGAGTCAATGTAAATATGTACCATTGGCTTGAACCTCTTTCTCGTGAGGTCTAGGCTGGCTTATAGCTGACGAGGAAGAGGACTAGGTGCTGTGTAGCTAACTGCATTTGCATGTTACATTGGCAAGGAAATATGAGTTCAATAACGAGCAAAGCAAATGCTCTTAGTGGATCTGCAACACCAAGTTAAAGGTTGTCCGCCTGCTGCCATGAAACCGAACCCAACAGGGGTAGTGGCTTTTGGCCCTTGTGTGAATTTAACATTAGCATTGCATAATGATCGAATAATTCCAACTTGTTTGGTTATTAGACTCGACTGAATTTTTCGTCCATTGAATACACTAGATGATTAAGCACTGCAACTTGAAATATATGGTCTAGTTAATGAGGAATATATATAAGTACCACCTAATTCAAAACTTGGAGCTTTATCAATTTCTTCATTTCAAACCGTTTTTACTCTGGTTTTTAAATTAAGTTCGTCTCATTAGATCAGGGTAAACATATCAAAGGATCAGCGTCCATGTCTTATTAATATTTGACGAAAATTTGAAATATACAAGGGATGGAGAAAGAAAATCCTAGTTTTATGAATATGGAGATTCAAGGGATGCAAATTTTCAACGACTCCACTCAGAAATCACATCTCATCTCATGATAATATAATATACGCCTCGTCAAAATTTTACCATGTTTAGTGGATTGAACTAGTATTTACCCTTAACCTAGCTGATTGATCAAAAAAAAACAAAAAAACAACTTGTATTTACCCACATTTTTCGTTTCCAAACAAGATTATTGGAAGGCTTAGAAAGCAACTGCGAAGCGATTACACAAAATTGGTCAAAAAGACCAAAATCAATAATTTAAAGGTGAAAAAGACACTTAGGTTTTGATACTTTGTTTAAATGGCAAAAAATTAAAAGATCTTGTTTAAATGGATAAAAATTTAAAAAAAGGCGGGGATGTAACCGGTTTCATCCTGTCATTTTCAAATTTTTTTTTTCTTATTTTTATTTTACACAAGATGCATCCAGTTTCATCCTTGCTATTTTTTAAGTATAAGCCAGGATGAATCCAGTTTCATCCTTGCTATTTTTTTGGCTATTTCACCGTACTTTTTTTACTGCGTCCATTTGAACCGTGTTTTAAATTTTTTTGGACAAATGACCCATTTTCTCAAACGATTACTGCATGATCAAGGTTGAATTTCGACCAGTTAGATGAGCTATTAGTTCTTTTTTTCAGCAATAATATAGTTGGGTTAATTAGTTAAGGCGAGGAGGACCTTATATGGCCACTTTTTGTAAATTGTAAGTCATCAATTGACACAAAAGATTGGATTTTGGTGTCCCAAATTGATTTCAATCAACAATGAAATCCCAAAAGAGCCCCTCCATGTTTCTATTTCTCACTAAAACTAACGTAAATATGACATCAAATGAAGGGTAATGGAGTAAATTTCACGGGCGGGAAAAAAAGGACACGGAGGTTGGAAATGGTTTAATTGTTTAGGGGCAGTTTAGTAAAATACTAAGGTAAAAGTGAGTTAAAGGTTGCAGGATCGAATCTGGCCACCTCCTTCTCTTTTTCCTTCTTTTCTTCTTTCTTCTTCAACCATGAAACCAGATCTAATTCCTCTTTCAAGTTAAATCTATTGATTCGTGTCAAACTTGAAAACCTAAATCATCATTAACGGTAATGTTCTTGAAGAAGAATTTTAAAAGAAGGGGAAAAGTTTGATGAGAATCAATATCAAGTAAACCAATCAAGATTAAATCCTCGAAAAAGCGATTTGAAAGGTAAATTTGATTTATTATTATCATTTTAATTTGATCGCGACTCTTGATTTAGTCGATTTGAAACCTAATTTAGGAACAAAAATAATTACGGTATAAAACCTAATTTTATAGATACGAATCAAAACCCCTAGACTAAATTTTAGAATCTCGAAAGTTTAGGGCTTGAGATGATAAAGTGTCGATGTTAATTGAAACGAGAAGAATTGATGGATCTAATGATCGAGGTGGTGGTGATTAGGGCTTGAAGGAATTGGGGGTTTTGCTTTCGGTTGTGAAATAATGAATGAATGGAGTCTGTGATTGATCTTCATTGGAGTGTATTAAATCGGTCGGTCTGTCTGTGTCAGTCCTTTTATGGAATGCAGCAGATTACTCTTTGTTTCATTGTCTTGAACTCTTGATCTTGCTAGAAAATGTATGAATTGTTAGTTGCTCAAATTTCTGTAGTTGCTATTACTTAGCTTGTGGAAGTTCGAATCATGTGACATAATTGTTCGTCTTTGTGATATACGGTGTATTGTGTGTAGAGTTCGAGGAGAAGCTAATTATACACACACACACAGAAGAGATATAACTAAAGGCTAGGGGTCCTTGTCATTATAGCAAGTCATTGAGGCTAAGCGAAACGAAGCGGCGGATGGATAGCGAAATACAATTATGAAACAATTATGCCTCAAGTGTGAAGATGCTTAATGCTGTTTTAGCGGGTGAAGATCTTATGCTAATATTATTATCTTAATTAGAGCATTCGCCAAAATGTTTGTCCTGAAAAAACAAAGTCATACGACTTTCGAGTCTCTTGGAAACCCAATGCATGAATTTCTTAGTAATCTATCCATTCGTAAAATTCACGGTGTCTAGTCCTTTTTTATGGAATCGCCCTTGATTACTCCTGTGTTTCTTTGTAAGCTTATCTCTCGAAAGCATCATTCACAAGTGATTTAAAATGTATCATAGTCGTAAATTGAGGCCGGTCCTTTGAGGCTTATATTTATTTTTCTAAAAATGGATGAGGTGTCACCAATATATTTATTTCATCGTGTTTAGGAGATAACTTTGGTTCTTCTTATAGGAAGAAAATTTATGATCCATGTAAAGGGAAGAAATGAGTCTTGAAACATCTTAAGAAGTTAGGTTGCATTCCTTGTATCTCATGATGGGACAAGGTTTGAAACAGGTGGCCTATGCCGGGCGGGAATGTTATTGCCATACGGCCTTCGTCATCACATGATGTGCATCTCTTTTTGACTAGAAATTGTTGGCCCTTTTCAAGTACGGTTTTCCAAGTTGTCCCTACTCTTAAGAGTTTTTGTTGAACCAACTACTTTGAACAAGACAGAGTCATTTGTAGAAGTTAGTATTTCTGCACGAGAAGAACAAGTGCTTGCCCATTTGAGGGAGAGGTTCATCTCGAGTGATGCAAAGGATTTGAAAGAGAGGTTTGCGAGTTTAGTTTGAATGCCTCAAAACCCCTCACTTGAGACAGTTGAAGGGGATGAAATCTAGATAATCGAAGGTCTTATTGTGGCTTAATTTGTGTTGAAAGCAACTCCCGAGTGGTCTATACGTTGTTCGGTGTAGGTTGTAGAACACGCCGTACTTACAAAGTTGTTTGATGTAAGTTCCGATCCACTATGGAGAAATTCTAGAGGAGAACTGGGGTAAAGAAACAACAAACCTGAATTCGGTATTACATGATAGTCTAGTCGAAGCACTTAAAAAACGGATGATGGATGTTGTGCGGGATCATCTTTGAGTGAAAACTCCAACAAGGATAATGCGGAGATGAATGTAGAAGTGTGTGGCTTCACTTCTTTGTGGAGAACGGGCTCTTGGACCTAGGGATGTTAGCCCTGATATTCTTCTTGTTTCCAGATGCCAAAGAAGATAACATAATCATTCGGCTCTAATTGAGGTTCTCTCTTGCATTTCGAAGATTTAAGGGTTTTGATGAAGATGCGTCTTTTGAAAATTCTTGTATCTATGCAGGAAGACGAGACTCTATGAACCTATGGAAGCGAAATTCTCAAGACAGGTATTAACTGGAGCTGGACCGTTTATCCGATGAACTGTGTAGGGGTTGTCTTTTATTGTTGAAGCTAAATTTATTCCAATGGAGAGTCAATATATCAATGAATCGATGCTTCTACTCAACTAGCGAGCATTACTTGTGGCATCTTCCTTTGGACAGATAATGACAAAGGTGGAGGAAGCATATATGACAGTGTGCCTTCACCCAAAAAACCTCAGTTCGGGAAGCCATGTACTTAATTGAATTGAACACCCCAACGACATTTGGGCCTCAATGTATGCTGTTCTATCTAGGGACGTGCCCAAGAGTTTTGAAGGATGAGATGCAAACAAGAGGTATCATACATTCGTTCTCTCTTATCTTTGAATATTGGGACTTTATTCGTCCGCTTGTGTTGGTTTATTTTTCGTTGATTTTAGAGTTCCCCTCAAAGGTGGTATAATTTGAACCTATGGTTACGAGGTTAAAAATGGTATTTTTCGTTTTAATTCTTAAACTATCGGGGTTAGCACCAAAGTTACATTTATATCTTGCTCTCGCTTAGAGGAGCCAATGTAAAGGTTTAGTGCTCTTTCAGTTTTGATTAATAGTCGCTATCCTTTTATGAATGAAGAGGAAAAATTGGAATTAAAATTCTTTAATAAAATGTTTACAAAAAAGAGGAGCCAATCATAAGACCGTTTCTTGCACTATTTTGATTGGGCCGACAAGCGAAAGCGAGGGAGGACATTTATATGGCCATCTTTTTGTAAATTGAGTGACATTTGGTGTCCCAAACCTTTTCAATCAACAATTAAATGTCAAAAGCCCCTCCGTATTTCCATTTCTTCTGGAAACTACATAAATACAACACAAATGAAGGGTAATCGCGTAAATTTATCGGACGGAAAAAGGGCTAAAGTATCACTTTTCACGAGACGGATTGACGTATCACTTTCTGCGAAACGAGGCGAAAGTATCATTTTTTTCTAATCGGAGCGAAAGTATAACTTTTTACGAAAGGATCAAAAGTATCACTTTTTCTGAAACGGGGCGAAATTAGTCGCAGACAAACCCCATCTTCGGGTTTTTTTTCGGTCGGCCCTCCCACAGTGGCAACGGTTATACTAGTATTAATCAAATTGAATGGTCACAGCCAGGATGAAAAATCGAAGGCATCCAAATCAACTAAAAACAATACAGGAATCATCAAAATGATGAGTTTATGTACATAAATGGATATTTCAATTCACAATTGAGTACTTCAGATGCATCAATCTTTCCAGCAGATTCTTTTGATTTGTTTGAATGGACCCTCTTAATTAACCAGGTTTAGACTCTCTGCCCCTTTGATTAAGCTGCTTCCCTGGATTTTGTCCCCAAGATCCTTAGCAGAGTCCTTTAACCCTTTTAAGACGATCACCTTTTACCTCAAAACATTGACGCTTCAAGATCAAGTTGCTTATGCAGCTAATTCAGTAAAAAAAAAAGACCAAGTTGTCATCGGTTGGGGTTAAACCAAAAATGCACAAGTAGTAGTAGTAGAATTAATTGAAAAATAACCAAATACCTGTTAATCTGCTAAGGACCCAATGAGATACCTACAGAGTTCAGATCCATCAAAATATAAATGTAATATTATTTTCTTATGACACAATCAATTGAAAAAAAAAAGATTAAATTGAGAGTTGTATTATTATGATAAGTAAACTTACTCTTCATGTCTTTGAGAGGAAATATCATAATCTTTGGCTAGATTCATGTTTGAACATCTTTACAACCACCACATTCCCATACAAAGCTCATGCTTTTCGATCCAAGACCCAGACCCATCTGTGTTTATTGATTCAAAAATGTTAAAACAAAGAACCAATCAAGTCCACTGAAAGAAAAAATCAAAGTAAATTAAGGTAGAAACCAAAGAACACGGTATAAAAGAAGAACCTTTTTCACCTCCATCTCCTAGCTAGCTCACCGAATAAATTAAAGCTAAGCTGTAGAATTGTGAACAAACATTTGACTGAGAATATGAGAATAGTGAATATGTTTTGAATACAGAGTAACATAGATGAGATTTAATAAGTGGGTGTAAGTCCCAAAGTTTTAACCAGGAAAATTTAAGCTGAGCAGTTGAAGCGTAAATAAATTTTAGACAGAGAATGAGAGCAGTGAAGAAGTTGAATGCAGAGATGATAAGATTTTATAACTG
>JAJJWW010014765.1:0-90749 GCA_023531295.1 Papaver armeniacum
ACAATTAAGTGCAAAATCACTTCTTTTGGATGATTTACCTAACAATAAACATATACGAGAAAACAAGCGTAATATACAATAATTTGCAAGAAAACCAACAAATACTAGCATGGAATTGACACCAAATATATGTGAAATATGCACTTATCAAATTCCCCCACACTTGCCTTTTGCTAGTCCTCGAGCAAACTAAACTAAAATACAACAACTCCATTTCGCCGAGGATACGGTCACACTTAGCATGTGTAACAAGCCTTTAAACCCCTAGGTGTCCCTAGTGGACGAGTTATAGTCTCGTGAGGGCTTACGAGAGGTATACCCACAAAACCTACTCCAACTTCAAAGCGTGCCCGACTTCCCGAGCATCCAAAGAGCTATGAGGACATAGAGTTTCGCAT
Source organism: Papaver armeniacum (assembly GCA_023531295.1). NCBI lineage: Eukaryota > Viridiplantae > Streptophyta > Magnoliopsida > Ranunculales > Papaveraceae > Papaver > Papaver armeniacum. The sequence continues at coordinate 399 of JAJJWW010014765.1, forward strand.
GCTAGTAATAAGAAGTTAGAAATACCAAAGAACATATTCTCATTCTTAAATGTTGAGTGAGAAATAACCACACCATAATGAGAGAACGCGTGTTTGAGAGCGATCAATAAGCATTTCGCCTCGACTTTTGCCTCACTTGAAAGGATTTTATGATAATTGCACTCAATAAGACGACTTTTTTATGGGTTTCACATGTGTGCAGGTAGGAATGAAGAGAGAAATCCCACACACGTTGAATGGTGGGAAGGAAACCTTCCGAAATAATTTCTGGAAACTCCACAAACTCGTGGAAAATAAAAGACTTTTTCTGATGATCTCTAAGAAAGGAAATCAACCACTATTATCGAGGATGAGAGTACTTACCACCTTCACATCCGATCGGCAGTGATGCTAGAACCACTCTCACAGCATCCAATAGAAACGTCTTCCTTCGGCTCGTCTTCTATATCTTCTCGATCTTCGTCTTCGGTCTTCAACTGTTGATTATAAACTCTTGAACTTCGACAATTTTTAACTCTTTTCCTATATTTCCTTATTGCTTGAAACTTCTTTATATATTTTTTTTCCCCATGGCCTTATTGAACAAATAAAAACCTAATGCAAATCTTTTTGTATTTCTCTTTTTTTTTTTTTTTCTTTTTTTTTTTTTTTCATTTTTTTTTTGACAAAAAGATTGCAACTACAAAAATAATAACGAAATTAAAATTAACATGACCATGAAAGAAGTACTTTACCATTTTGATCTTCACAACTTGTATTGTCTTTGTATCATAAACTTCAATAACTCTCATCTTTTGATTTTCTTCGCTCTTGTAAATAAGTCTTCAACATATATATAAAAATTTGCTCAAACTATGTTGCTTTACTTAGATATGAAATTTGCTTTTCTTTGTACTGTTGCTTGTAAACCTCAAACGTCTTCAACTTTCCTTGTAGATTTTGATGTCGCTCCACTTGTTAATGATGATGGTGTTTCTATGGACCTGTTGGTGGCGAGAGAGAGAATGGTGCTAACTGCAAATCAAACTACAAGAAGGTGGTGTTCATCTATAGACTTCACCCTTATGATTGACAAAATTAGCACTCAATAGATCAAAGAGTAGTGCTTCTATTGGTGGGAGGTTGGGTAGCTTACCATTCTACCCGGAATTAACGTACGGTGACACACACTCAAAAGAAAACTCTTTAGTCAGCTACAAAGAAATTTGGTCTGGTGCCTCTGTTGATTTGAAAATGGGTAGTCTCCACTAATGATTGATCAGCAACTCTAATAATGCATTTCTCCCTGCTCCTAATTTGCATCACCGGCATGATTAAATCCATTATTTAACACTCCAATTCGTAAGAAATCGAACGTAGTTCCCTAACACTTCCAAGTTCGGTTATGTCGGTTAGAACTCTCTATGTAAACATACCTAGAAGTATGCTAGTGACTCTAAAATCTCTAAAAGTTGAAGGTTTTTTTTTTTATGCAAAATTTTAAAAACTCTATATCCAAAATACTCCCCCACACTTAAAATTTACATTGTCCTCAATGTAATTGACTCATCCTAAGTAAAATCAAGGTGGGAAATCAAAATATGATATGAAAAGCTAAGAAAAATATAAAATATAAAAGATAGAGATACAAAACCGATGGGTTGCCTCCCATTTAGCGCTTAGTTTTACGTCCTCAGCCCGACTTGGCATTCTCCAAATTACTCCTCGAGTAAGTAAATCACGAAGCTCAATCTCATCAACATCCACCGAGTGAAGTTCTCGTAATATGGCTTGATCTATGGCGTTGATCATGAAAACTATGCCAGTTTTGGGACTAGAAATTTCAAATGCACCATGAGGAAAAACATTAGTAACAACAAATGGTCCCACCCATCGGGACCTTAGCTTGTCAGGAAATAACTTAGGACGAGAATTAAATAAAAGAACTTTCTGCCCCACAACAAAACTTTTTCGAGAAATCATTTTGTCGTGAAATAACTTCGTCTTTTCCTTGTATATACGAGAGCTCTCATAAGCATCATTACGTATTTCCTCTAGCTCATTTATTTGTAGCTTCCTTTGTTTCCCAGCTTCATCATACTCCATGTTGTACATCTTTAACGCCCAAAAATCCTTGTGTTCTAGTTCAACTGGGAGATGACAAGCTTTTCCATAAACCAACCGATATGGAGACATACCAATTGGTGTCTTATACGCCGTTCTATACGCCCAAAGTGCATCATTAAGCCTGAAGCTCTAATATTTTCTTTTAGTATTGTGAGTTTTCTCCGAGAATGGACTTGATTTCACGATTTGAAATTTCAAACTTGCCCACTAGTTTGTGGGTGATACGGCGTGCCAACCTTGTGAGTAATGTTGTACTCCTTGAGGAGAGCATGGAAGGATTTCTTAAAGTGCGAGCCTCCATCACTGATAACCACTCGGGGTGTACCATGTCTAGAGAAAATATATTCCTTCACAAAATCACAAATAACTTGAGAATCATTAGTAGGGGTGGCTTTAGCTTCCACCCATTTCGAAACATAATCCACAGCAAGAAGTATATAATATTTTCCATTCGAATTAACAAAAGGGCCCATAAAATCAATACCCCACACATCGAAAATCTCCACATGAAGAATCGATGTGAGTGGCATTTGATTTCGAGCACCTAGATTGCCCGTTCGTTGACATCTATCACAAGATTTGCAAAAATCATATGCATCCTTAAATAGGGTAGGCCAATAAAAACCACTCTCAAGAACTTTGAGAGCGGTACGTTTAGAACCAAAGTGACCACCACAAGCATAAGAATGACAAAAAGATAGAATTGATTGAAATTCAGAGTTAGGTACGCACCTGCGGATAATCTGATCAACATCATATTTCTACAAGTATGGCTCATCCCACACGTACTGTTTGGCTATCTTCTTAAGCTTAAGTTTTTGAAAACTAGACATGGTACTAGGTACTTGCCTTGTAACCAAATAGTTCACTATATCAGCATACCAAGGTGTTGATTCTTCAATCGATAAGAGTTGTTAAATCTGGAAAACGATCCTCAGTAGAGGAAGTTCTTCTTGGAAATAACAAGTCTACTAAGATGATCAGCAACAATATTCTTAACACCTTTTTTGTCTCTATTTAATATTGAATTCTTGTAGCAAAATAATCCATCGTATGAGTCTTGGCTTAGCCTCCTTCTTTTTCAATAGGTACCGAAGTGCTGCATGATCAGAATATACAATCACTTTTGTACCCACTAAATAAGCTCTGAATTTTTCCAATGCAAATACTATAGCCAACAACTCTTTCTCAGTGGTTGAGTAGTTGATTTGATCTTCATTTAGGGTCCTTGATGCATAATAAATCACATGTGACCTCTTATCCATTTTCTGACCCATAACAGCTCCAACTGCATAATCACTTGCATCACACATTAACTCGAATGGCAAACTCCAGTCAGGTGACTTAATAATTGGTGCAGTAGTCTACATCTCCTTCAATTTGTCAAAGGCATCCTTGCACTCCTGATCGAAGTTAAAGGCAACCTCCTTTTGCAACAATTTGCACATCGGCATTGAGATTTTGGATAAATCTTGGATAAACCGCCTGTAAAAACCTGCATGACCAAGAAACGAGCGAATCTCCCCCACCGAAGTGGGGTATTGTAAGTTTCTAATCAATTCTATCTTTGCCTTGTCCACTTCGAGCCATTGAGAGGACACAATGTGACCAAGCACTATTCCATGGTTTACCATAAAGTGGCATTTCTCCCAGTTTAAAACAAGATTAGTGTCTATGCATCTTTTAAGAACAAGTTCAAGATTATTTAAACAAATATCAAATGAATCACCATAAACACTGAAATCATCCATAAATACCTCAATGATGTTTTCCACGTAGTCAGAAAATATACTGACCATACATCTCTGAAAAGTGGCGGGCGCATTGCAAAGACCAAATGGCATTCTTCTATATGCAAATGTACCGAAAGGACAAGTAAATGTAGTCTTCTCTTGATCCTCTGGTGCAATAACTATTTGATTGTAACACGAAATAACCGTCCAAAAAGCAATAATGTGAATGTCCCGCCAGCCTCTCTAACATCTGATCAATGAAAGGCAAAGGAAAGTGATCCTTGCGGGTAGCCGAATTGAGCTTTCTATAGTCTATGCACACTCTCCATCCTATTTGAACTCTTGTAGGAACAAGTTCATCATCTTGATTTCGACAACAAAGTGACACCTCGATTTCTTAGGAACCACTTGTACCGGACTAACCCATTTGTTGTCGAAATTGGGTAAATCACCCCCACACTTAGCAATTTGAGGATCTCTTTATCATTGGGGGGTTAAGCTGACGTTGAGCATCACGTACTGGCTTGACATCATCTTCCATAAGGATTCCATGCATGCACATGGCTGGACTTATACCTTTAATGTCAGCAATTGTCCAACCAATGGTCGTTTTGTGCTCTTTCAGAACCCGAAGTAGACGTCCTTCTTGTATGGCAGTGAGGTTCTTTGCAATGATCACCGAAAGCTCCTATTTTTCACCCAAATAAGCATACTTTAAGTGATCGGGAAGAGGCTTCAATTCTAGCTTAGGTGCCTGCACAATAGAAGGTAAAGGAACCTCATTAGTTACGGGTAAAGAAATATAAGAAATATTACCCGTTCGAACTTCTTGTAGTGTTGTTAAAGCACCACACATCTCCACTAGCTCTTTAACTAAGTCGACGTCCAAATTCGGCTGCCCATGAACGTCCAAATCAATGTTATTTCGCAACACAACTCCGAGTTCATCCTCGTTACTCAAATCAAACATTTGTTGTGCTAACGAATCAATAACATCAATAGAGAAAGCGGAGTGCACATCACTAGGATAACGCATGACCTCAAATATGTTGAAGCGAATGATCTCCTTATCAAATTCCATAGTGAGTGTACCATTGTCCACATCAATCTTCGTCTTTGCAGTTTTCATAAACGGTCTCCCAAGAAGTAACGAAGTAGATGAACAATTTTCTCCATTTTGCATATCCACAATGTAGAAATCAATAGGAAAAATTAATCGATTCACTTGAACTAACACGTCCTCCACGACTCCTTAGGATATATATTGGACTTGTTTGCCAATTGAATAGTAATTTTTGCTTATTTCAAAGGTCCAAGATTCAAAGAATCATAAACATCGGCAGACATAACACTTATGGATGCTCCCAGATCAAGTAAAGCACGCTCAAATCGTCAGTTACCAATGGTAATTGGCACTGTGAAACCCCCAGGATCCTCACATTTTGAAGGCATCTTCTTCAATAGCATAGTTGTTGCACTTTCGCCCACCTGAGTAATCTCATTAGCATTTAACCTATCCTTCCTTGTGCACAAGTCCTTCAAAACCTTAGCATACCTGGGTACTGTTTTGATGGCCTCAATAAATGTAATGTTGATTTGTATCTTGCTGAAGATATCCATGATCTCCTTGTCTAGATCTTGCTTCTTTGATTTGGAAAAACGACTAGGAAAATGAGGTGGTGTGGTAAAAGTAGGAACTGTGTCCTTAGGTTGACCGGTTGAAGTTGGTTTTTCCTTTGGAACAGTTTCCACCTCTACCTCTACTTCAGTTTGCTTTTCATTCCTCAAAAGCACTGCATTAACATTTTCTCTTGGAATCACAAAAGTTTGTGATGGCGGAAACCATTTATCTAAAATTTTGATGCTTGCTTGTGCCTTGATTGATTAATCTCGGTTGCCATTTGCCCTATCCGAGTATGTAGATCTTTAATGGCAGAGCATAGGTCTTTTGCATATGTTGATGCTTTCTGTGACCTTGTTGGAACATAGAGATCGTGAGTATCGAGCTTAGAGTCTTGGTTCGAGATTGCGGTTGCCGAGGAGAAGAATTTGGAATTGTGGTTGTTGAAAACCACCTTGTCGAGCATATGGATTAGAGCCGCATGACTTGCTTGTTTGCATAACTAAAATTTGGGTGATCTTTCCAACTTTGGATTGTACATATTAGAGTAGGGGTTATATCCTCGGTTTCGATTAGGAACACATCATTCACTCGAAGAGTTGAGACTCTTCTTCAAGCATGATTGATTGATAGATTGGGAATGATCATCGCATTGACCTTGTTGGAACATAGAGACTTTTTCGAGTATGAGCTTAGATTCACATTAATATTTTTATTATGGTGAGTCCCATTCATTTTGGACTACCTTCTCTATGTTGTTATATCCTGGTTTCGATTAGGGAACACATCATTCACCTATTGTTCGCTTTGACTCTTCTTCATAGCGGGAATGATCACTACCATTCTTTGGACTACCTTCTATGTTTCATTCGTTGCTCTGACTGTAAAGTTTCTTATATCTCGTGACTCTTCCGACATTTGAGTTTACATCTGGTGTAGAATTGTTGAGCGTTCGAAGCCATGCTCTCAATCAAACTAGTTGCCTGCGAGATTGTCTTTTCGATAAGTGAACCACCAAAGCAATTGTATCAATCAAATTCCCTGTTCTGGAAGTAATCCTTCATAGAAGTATTGAATGATAAGTGTTGAAGATACGTTGTGGTGTGGGCGGCTTGCCAACCGCTTTTTGTACCTATCCTAGTATTCATAGAGAGACTCCCCAGTAATCTGAAGAATACCACTAATCTCTTTACGAACATAGACTGCCTTTGAAGCAGGAAAATATTTCTCCATAAATAGCTTCTTCATCTCGGTCCATGTTGTAATAGTCCCAGGGGGAAGATAATATAACCATTATCCGTCGAATCTATTAAAGAGAATGGGAAGACTTGCAACATTGTTGTATCACTGTCTTCGGTACTTTGCCTAAGACTTGTCATCTTCTGTTGAAATTTTCGGAGATGACGATTCGGATCTTCACCTGGAAGTCCCTTGAACTTTGGTAGATGATGAAGTAGATTCAACTTCAGCTCCACTGGGTTAGTAATTGTAATACACAGTGGTTGCGAATCTAAGCATGGAGATGTTAACTCTCGTAGCTTCTTCTCCTGAGGTGGAGGTGGTGGAGGATCTATCTCATCGTCAGTATTAACCATCTCTTTTGTAGAGGGTTCTAGTTGTAAATTTGACATGCTTGAAGTCCGTTCCTTTACGGGTTTGAATTCGCACGTCAGATAATCCCAATCTTTCGGTGCCAGAGATTAAGTACCTGAAACCAAAATCTAAAAAACGAGAATTAAAAACTAAAAACAAATAACTAAAAACAAAATAAATGTAAAAGAAACAACTAAAGCTACCGACTGCTCCCCGCCAACGGCGCCAAAATTTGATGTGCGTCGTTTACACAGCAAATTAATTTACTTCTTTCCACACTATTAACTAGTAATATAATGGCAAGGAGTTCGTTCCCACGAAGAGTAGGGAGTTTTAGTTGTTATAAAGTAACCGAAAGGGGGGGTTTTAGATTTTGAATCGAACTAATTAATAAAAGAAAAAAAAATAAAACTTTGTTGTAAACAATGAGAAGAAAGATGACCAGGGAATCCTTCGCCGTCACTGAACTGAAACTTAATTGAATACAATTTTATATATTGTTGAATTTATATTGTTACCAACCGTAGAATAGCAATAAGCTCTGCTATCCCCCGGATTCCTGTTGTCACTGGATACGGAAGCGCTCGACTACCAGTTTCTATCCAACTAACCCACCAAGAATAAGCTCTCAAGGTATAGATTAACGAATTCTTTACACTCTGTGAATCGGGTTGATCCTAGCATCGGGACGCATAGGCTCGGCCCGCTTACTAGTGTTATCTTTACACACAATTGCTTAACAGAATCCCTCTGTCAGCTCTTGCGATTTACTACTTGCCTAAAGAATTGAGTGACAATTACACGTATCACCAACCCCAATACTAGTAGAAGAATTATCGATTGGTTAATTTAAGTGATCACTTTAAATAACCCCTCAATATTCTTAAACATTAAAAATAATAAAGATAATCAACAATAAAATAAAACTTGAAATAAACTTGGTTTAATAAATTAAAGCTTCATTGTTCATGACTTTGAAATCATCCCTAATCAAAAAGAAGTTTAGCTACTCATAGCTAAAAAGTACATAAGAAATAAATATAAAAGAAATAAATAAATTAAAAATAAAAATAAAAGCTCGCAAGAAAAGCCAGGAGCATAAACTTTATTTCTCTCTCTGTTTCTGTCTTCTAGCTAAAAGAAAATAATAAAAGAATGAATGAAAAATAATGAATTTCTCAAGGCTATTTATAGCACCCAAAACCCTTCTCCGATCCACAAAAGTCATACCCGATAAAGATGCAAAGTCGGTGGAGTTTATCCCACTGATAACTGGGTGCAACGCGGTACACTCTAGTAGCGTGTATATGATTTCTTATCCGTTCGATCCTCTGTGAACCCTTGTATCTTCATCTGTACCGTCGATCTATCCAGCTTCGATGTTCCGTAATATACCAGATCATCACCTTCCTCCAACACGCGTCAGAGCTACTGCAGAACGGTCCCACCACACGTCTTCTTCCACTTTTCCTTTTTCTGCACGTGAAAGCAGAAACCAGACACGTCCCACCAGTGATGTCATCCTTTCCAATCGGCCATCGTCCGTACTCCCTGTTCGTTCAAACTTCATCAGCCATGCTCCATCACCAAAACCGCATCATTTCAACCTCCTTCATATTCGAACGAGATGAAATCTCATTATTCTTTGTTCTGATCACCCGAGTTCTCATCACCACTAGTCCCTGTTTATCAAGGAATTTCTCAAGGCTATTTATAGCACCCAAAACCCTTCTCCGATCCACAAAAGTCGTACCCGATAAAGATGCAAAGTCGGTGGAGTTTATCCCACTGATAACTGGGTGCAACGCGGTACACTCTAGTAGCGTGTATATGATTTCTTATCCGTTCGATCCTCTGTGAACCCTTTGTATCTTCATCTGTACCGTCGATCTATCCAGCTTCAATGTTCCGCAATATACCAGATCATCACCTTCCGCCAACACGCGTCGGAGCTACTGCAGAACGGTACCACCACACGTCTTCTTCCGCTTTTACTTTTTCTGCACGTGAAAGCAGAAACCAGACACGTCCCACCAGTGATGTCATCCTTTCCAATAGGCCATCGTCCGTATGATAGGGTGTAGAATACATCCTATTTACTATCTATTGTTTATGCTTTCTTTGCTATTTTTCTTGTAAATTATGTATTTTACGCTTGTTTTGAGTTTTGTAGCTACTATGGAGTCGCACGGAGGAAAAGAAGAAGAAATCACCCAATTTGAGCAAAAAGGGCAAAATTGTCATCTCGTGGGCGAACACTATCCGGAGCCCAGTCATGGTTAAGGGGCAACTCTTTTGGAGGGCATTATAGACAGCTCGGCTAGGGATAAGGGGAAACCCATTCAAGTGTTAAAAGCTCCACTTAGGCTCATCAGACCGGGATGTCCTTTGTGCGGCCCACAAAATTACCCGGATCCAGACCCAGCTTTTATAACCCTATCCTAAATTGAGAAGATTTATTTCTCAATCATTTTGCCTGAAATAGAGATACAAAAAGAGGCGCAGCCCTAAGCGGTAGAGAGGCTAAATTCGAGAGAAACCGAGAGAGAAAGAAGCAGATCGAAATCGATGATGAATTCATGCCAGGGTTTGAAGGATCTGTTGCTGCTCTGAATTAGGGAAGAATCAATGAAGCATGGTGAGAGGAGAACTGAATTAAGAGAGAAATAGAGATTGAATTAGAGAGGGGTTCTGGTGTTGATTGGTAGCTGTTGATTGAAGAACTGAAAGTGAGAATTATGTTGCTACAATTATTAAGAACTGATTAGGGTTGCTGAGTTGAAGAATTAAAAGTCTTAGACGATGACGAATCAGTGAGAAATGGAAAAGGGTTTCTGGGATGAATCTGGAAACGGCAGCACCAAGATGAAGAACAGATGGGTTGTATATTTGTTGAATTGGGGTTTTTACTTTCGGTTCTGGAATAATGAAAGAATAGGTCAGTCTGGTTCGATTGATGTTGATGGTTGCTGCTGTGAGATGAAGAAGAGATTCAGAGAATCGGGATGGGTTCACTGAGATATGGAAGAGAAATTGATGTTAGGGTTCATATGAGGATTGAAGCTGGCGGTAATGATTCAGGGGTTTGTGGCTGTGTATTTGAGAAATGATTTTCATGGGTTTAGGTTGTGGAGTTGTTGAAACAGTGGTGGCAAGCTCATTTAGGAGATGCAGAGAATTGCTGGTGGTCTTGAATTGAAGTGGCTCGAGCTGATAAGAGGACGATGTGTGTTAGCCATGGTATTGTTGGGACTCTCTGGATTGAGCTAAAGATAGAGCTGATGAAGAGCAATGGGTCTGGTGGCATTGTGAATCTGAGCCACTAAAGAACTAATTGTGGGTGTGAATGGTTTTAGTTCAAGGTTGCTATCTCACAGATGGTGGTGAATTGATAAAGATTTGTTGTTGCTGTTGAATCAGTAAAAATGGGTTTTGATTCAGGGAAGTGGAGCTGTTGGTGGCAGGGCCGCTGGTTGAGATCGAAGCAGTTATGAAGGATCAGAAGAATGGCTGGTGGGTCTGTGACAAATTGCAGGAATGAAAGCTGTTGAAGCAGCAATTGTGCTTGAATGAATGGCTAGGCAGTGAAGAGTTGGTGCTGTGTTGAACTGAAATGGGGAGAGGAATGAGATTACAGCGACATGGAGGTTGAACTAATAATGCAGTTGCTGGCCTGGGATTGTGATGCAGAGGAGTTAAACTAAGCTGCAGTGGAGCTGGTGGTTATGAAAATTGAACATTTCAGGTTCTGGAGGTGTAGATGGTTGTATTGAGAGTCATGGAAAGAATGGATGCCATGATGTGCAGCTGCAAAGTAAAATTGCAGAACTACAGCTGGGTTGATGGCGCAGGATCCAGCCATTATGGCTGATGTGCAATACTACAGCACAAGGATTGTGCATCACAAGAGTCTGGCCAGTGCAAATGGCTTATGGCCTGGCAACTCAGCCCAATCAGCTAGATAGCTGACTCTGATTCAGCTCTGACACTTGACTCGGTCTGACTCTCACTGAGTTGACTCAGTGACCGACTTGACTCGGTTTGACCTTGACCGACTTGACTCATTTGACCGGTGACCGGGCGGACTTTGCCGGTCACCTGAGATACTTTCCGGTGACGTTTTCCGGCCGGATTCCGGCCATAATACCAGTTTTCCGGCGAGCCAAAAATTCCAGAATTTTCTGTGGACTTCTCTCATGGGTGTGAAGACTTGGACTAGGAATTGGATGGAGAATTGGGCTCAAACTTGGAAAGAGAAGATGGAAGATGAGAAAGACTTGAATTTGGAAATTGAATTGCTAAAGGAAAAGGATTCTATTCCTTGGAAGATTTGGAGAATATTGAAGCCTATAAATAGAGAAGTTTTTCTACATCTTTTACACACCTCTCTACACACACAACACTTGTGTTTTTGCTTGCAATTCTTCTTCTTAATTATTTGTGTGAACTTGAAAATTCTCCTTTTAATAATTATTTGAGTGAATTTCAAAAGCATGAGTAGCTAATTTTCTTATTGATTGAGGATGAATTCCTAGTTCTTAATATATGATTTGAGTTTTGTTTCAATTCTATCTTGAGATTTTTCACATGATTATCGTTTGTTTTTACTAATAGGAATGTTTATTCATTCATGATTGATTGATAGATTGTTTAGAGTGCACGCTAAATTGATTTGTTAATTTGATCTAAAGCTAGTGAAAGTTAGGGGATAAGTAATCGTTTCTTGACTCTTTACATAAGTAGCAAACACGAGACCTTGCGGAGGGATTCCGTGGAGCAATTGTGTGTGAAAACAACGTTAGCAAGTAGACCTTGATCTAAGAGTCTAACTACTAATATTGACCTAATAAGTTCATAAATCTTAATGCGTTTATTTAAATTACATCTAGAGTGATCTACTACTAGGTGGTTTGGTAAATAGAATCCGGTAGTCGAGAACTTCCGTATCCGGTGATATAAGGGATTTAGGGGTTTAGCACTGATCTAGCTGCTTTACCTACGGTTGGTGGTAATTTGTGACTAATAACAAGTAGAAAAGAACATAACTTTAATCATTGTTTTGCAACGAAGAATGATTCCTTGATCTTGTCTCTCTTATTGCTTTCAACTTTATCTTTTAATTGCTTTGTTTATTTTCTTTTGCTTTATACATCCCCCCTTTTGTGACAATTTTTACAACTAGAATCTCTTGCTCCTCGTGGGAACGAACTTGACTTCCATTATATTATTTTTAATTGAGTGGAAATATTAATTAATTTGATTGCACCTACGACACGCATCAAATTTTGGCGCCGCTGCCGGGGAGCAACGGACGATTTTAGTTGTTTTTATTTTTCTTTTTGCTATATTCTTGCTTTGTTAGATTCTATACCGTATCTAACTTAGTTTTTGAGAATCTTATTTCCGGTGCTATACCTTTGGTGAATGCTTAAGAAGGGTAGACCGAGTCCAATACGTCTTCGATCCGGCACTCAACTAAAGGATTTCATTCGAGCGGTTAACACTCCACTTCCTCCGTCTTCATCAAGTGATTTCACAGATTCGGACAAAGAGGAAGAAACGATGGCTGATCGTACACTCAAGGACCTAGCTTCTCACAGGCTTGATACACAACAATGGTGTATCCAAACTAACTCAACCTTCGAGATCAAGTCGGGGTTGATTAGAGAGTTACCAAAGTTCCATGGCATGGTGAATGAGGACCCAAACAAACATCTTATGGACTTCTATACCATAGTTATGGCTATGCTTCCACCGGAGACTAATGCGGATGGAGCAATGTTGAAAGCTTTCCCGTTTTCTTTGGCGGGCAATGCTAAGGAATGGTTATATTATTTGCCTTCCGGAAGTATCACAACATGGAATGGTATGAAGAAACTTTTCCTCGAGAGATATTTTCCCGCATCCAAAGCTACTCAAATTCGCAAGGAGATTTGTGGTTTGAAACAACATGTGGGAGAGTCGTTGTATGAATGTTGGGAGCGATACAAGAGGTTGGTGGCAAGCTGTCCACACCATCAATTTAGTGACGTTATGATTCTCCAATACTTCTACGAAGCTCTCAACCCAAGTGATAGGTCTCTTCTTGACGCCGCGGGTGGTGGTGCACTAGTGAACAAGACGGTGACCCAAGCTACCGAGTTGATTGAAAGTATGGCTGCGAACTCGCAACAATTCTACACAAGAGATGAACCCATGGTTAGGCGAGTGCATGAAGTTAGTGATTCATCATCACATCTTGATCAAAGGATGAGTAACATGGAGATAATGATGCAAAGGATGGCCGCGGTAATTATTCCGGATGGTGAGACCGAACAAGTAAATGCTTTATATCCAAATCAAAGGCCAAGGTACGATCCATATTCCAATACTTACAATCCCGGTTGGAAGGATCATCCCAACTTTAGTTATGCAAACAAGCAAGCGGCGGCTCCTAATCCATATGCGCAACAAGGTGGTTTCCAACAATTACGCTTTCAACCTCAACAACAAGGTGGTTCTCAACAATTCCAACCACAACAAGTCAAGGAGCGTGATTCTTTGAATGATGACAAGCTCAATGCATTAATGCATGGTGTGCAGGGTCTTACTTTTATGTTCCAACAAAGCCAACAAAAGACCGATTCGGCCATCAAGGATTTACAAACTCAAATGGGGCAATTGGCGACCGATGTGAACTTATTGAAATCTCAAGCATCCACAAAACTTCCTTCACAACCATTTGTGAATCCAAGAGAGAATGTTAATGCGGTTACCTTACGAAGTGGAAGACAAGTGGAGGGTCCAAGTCATCATGAAGAAGCTAGTGAAGAGGTAGTCAAAGATAAGGAGGAAGCCGCACCAAAGGAGAATTCAACACCAACCGACCAATCCAAGGAACCGGTTCCTACTTTCACTACTCCACCTCCTTTTCCTAGTCGTTTTGCTAAATCCAAGAAAGAATCTCAAGACAAGGCACTCATGGATATTTTCAAGAAGATTGAAATCAACATCCCATTCATTGAGGCCATCAAGACAATGCCACGGTATGCGAAGTTCATGAAGGAATTATGCACAAAGAAGGATAAGTTGCTTGATAATGAAATTATTAAAGTTGGTGAGAGTGCATCGGCTATGCTATTGAAGAAGATGCCTACAAAGTGCACGGATCCCGGTGGTTTCACGGTGCCAATTACTATTGGTAAGCAAAGGTTTGAACATGCTTTACTTGACTTGGGTGATTCCATTAGTGTGATGTCGGCCGATATATATGACTCCTTGAATCTTGGACCTTTGAAAGAGACGAGAGTTATTATTCAATTAGCAAACAAGTCTAACATATATCCAAAGGGGCTTGTAGAAAACGTGCTAGTGCAAGTAAATGAGCTTATTTTTCCGGTGGACTTCTTTGTGGTGGATATAGACAACAATGAGAACCGTTCATCTACTTCTTTACTTCTTGGGAGGCCATTCATGAAGACCGCAAAGACGAAGATTGATGTTGATAAGGGTACACTCACTATGGAATTCGACAAGGAGATAATACACTTTAACATATTTGAAGCCATGCGCTACCCAAGTGACGTGCATTCCATTTCCTCCATTGATGTGGTTGATTCATTAGCGCAACAAATGGTGGAATTGAACCAAGAGGATGAACTTGATGTGGTGTTGCAAAAGAGCATTGAATTGGACGTCCACGGCTTGTCTAACTTGGATGTTGAAATCTCTAAGGAATTGGTGGAGATGTGTGGTGCATTGGCGACATTGCAAGAAGCTAAAAAGGGTAATGTTTCATATATTTCTCTACCCGTGAATGATGAAATACTTGTACCATCTATTGTGAAGGCGCCCAAGCTAGAATTGAAGCCACTTCCGGACCATTTGAAGTATGCTTTCTTGGGAGATGGAGATGAGCTTCCGGTGATTATTGCAAAGAACCTCACACCGGTACAAGAAGACCGTTTGCTTAGGGTCTTGAGAGAGCACAAAACGGCTATTGGGTGGACAATTACGGACATCAAAGGCATTAGTCCATCCATGTGCATGCATAGGATTCTAATGGAAGAGAACGTGAAGCCGGTACGTGATGCTCAACGTAGGCTTAATCCTCCCATGATGGAGGTTGTGAAAAAAGAGATACTCAAATTGCTAAGTGTGGGGGTAATCTACCCAATTTCCGATAGCAAGTGGGTTAGTCCGGTTCAAGTGGTACCAAAGAAATCCGGAGTCACGGTTGTTCGAAATCAAGACGATGAACTTGTTCCTACAAGAGTTCAAACCGGTTGGAGAGTGTGCATTGACTATAGAAAGCTTAATTCCGCAACCCGAAAGGATCACTTTCCTTTACCTTTCATTGATCAAATGTTGGAGCGGTTAGCGGGGCATTCTTATTATTGCTTCTTGGATGGTTATTCGGGATACAACCAAATTGTTATTGCACCGGAGGACCAAGAGAAGACCACTTTCACTTGTCCGTTTGGAACGTTTGCATATAGAAGGATGCCGTTTGGCCTTTGCAATGCGCCGGCTACTTTCCAAAGATGCATGGTGAGTATATTCTCGGATTATGTGGAGCGCATCATCGAGGTATTTATGGATGACTTTAGTGTTTATGGCAATTCTTTTGATGGTTGTTTAAATAACCTTGAACTAGTTCTTAAACGATGCATAGACACAAACCTTGTCCTTAATTGGGAGAAATGTCACTTTATGGTAAATCACGGCATAGTACTTGGTCACATTGTGTCCTCTCGATGGCTCGAAGTGGACAAGTCAAAGATAGATTTAATAAGAAACTTACAATATCCCACTTCGGTGAGGGAGATACGTTCTTTTCTTGGCCATGCAGGTTTCTATAGGCGGTTTATCAAGGATTTCTCCAAAATCTCCATGCCGATGTGCAAGTTATTACAAAAGGAGGTACCTTTCGACTTCAACAAGGAATGCAAGGATGCTTTTGACAAATTGAAAGAAATGTTGACAAGTGCGCCAATTATCAAATCATCGGATTGGAATCTTCCATTTGAATTGATGTGTGATGCTAGTGATTATGCGGTTGGAGCCGTTTTGGGTCAAAGAGTGGACAAGTTGTCCCATGTTATCTATTATGCATCTAGGACCCTTAATGATGCACAAATCAATTATTCTACCACGGAAAAGGAGTTATTGGCTATAGTTTTTGCGTTGGAAAAATTTCGATCATACTTGGTGGGTACAAAGGTTATTGTGTATTCCGATCATGCCGCACTAAGACATTTAATAAAGAAGAAAGAAGCTAAGCCAAGATTAATCCGGTGGATCCTATTGTTACAAGAGTTCGACATAGAAATTCGTGATAAGAGGGGTGTGGAGAATACCGTTGCGGATCATCTTAGTAGACTTGTTATGTCTCAAGAGGAACTTCCATTACATGACCGCTTCCCGGATGAACAACTTTTCTCCATGGAAGAATCAACACCTTGGTATGCGGATATAGTGAATTACTTGGTGACAAGGAAAGTACCTAGTACAATGTCTAATTTCCAAAAGATGAAACTTAAGAAGGTCGCTAAGCAATATGTGTGGGATGAACCATACTTATGGAAATATGGTGTTGATCAAATAATGCGAAGGTGCGTGCCTAATTCCGAATTTCAATCCATTCTCTCCTTTTGCCACACTTTTGCTTGTGGTGGTCACTTTGGTTCTAAACGTACCGCTCTCAAAGTTCTCGAGAGTGGATTTTATTGGCCCACCTTGTTTGAAGATTCATATGCCTTTTGTAAATCGTGTGATAGATGTCAACGAACGGGCAATCTAGGTGCTCGAAATCAAATGCCACTCACACCAATTCTCGCCGTTGAGATTTTTGATGTGTGGGGTATTGATTTTATGGGCCCTTTTGTCAATTCGAATGGAAACTTTTATATACTTCTTGCCGTAGATTATGTTTCGAAATGGGTGGAAGCTAGAGCCACCAAGACTAATGACTCTCAAGTTGTTTGTGATTTTGTAAGGGAAAACATATTCAATAGGCATGGTACACCAAGAGTGGTGATAAGCGATGGAGGCTCGCATTTCAAGAAGGCTTTCCACGCTCTCCTCAAGAAGTACAACATAACACACAAAATTGGTACGCCTTACCATCCACAAACTAGTGGACAAGCGGAAATTTCAAATCGTGAGATCAAGTCCATTCTTGAGAAACGGTGAATACCACAAGGAAAGATTGGAGCTTTAAGCTCAATGATGCACTTTGGGCGTATAGAACGGCGTATAAGACACCGATTGGTATGTCTCCATATCGGTTAGTTTATGGCAAGGCTTGTCATCTTCCGGTTGAACTTGAACATAAGGCTTATTGGGCGATAAAGAAATTCAACATGGAGTATGATGAAGCGGGGAAACAAAGGAAGTTACAACTAAATGAGCTAGAGGAGATACGTAATGATGCTTACGAGAGTGCCCGTATTTACAAGGAAAAGACCAAGCTTTTTCATGACAAGATGATTTCTCGTAAAAGCTTTATCGTGGGACAAAAAGTCCTTTTATATCATTCTCGCCTTAAACTATTTCCTGGAAAGTTAAGGTCCCGTTGGATTGGACCATATGTTGTTACTAATGTTTTTCCTCATGGTGCAGTTGAAATTACTAGTCTTAGAGACAATTCGGTTTCCAAAGTCAACGGCCATAGATTGAAGCCATACTATGAGAACATCGCTTATGTGAATATGGATGAACTTTCATTTGGAGATGCACTCCCTCTGGAGGAGTAATGTGCAAGGGCTAAGTCGGGCCGTCGACTTTAAAACAAGCGCTTAATGGGAGGCAACCCATCGGTTTTGTATTTCTTATCCTTTTGTTTTTTTTGTTATTTCTTTTTTCTTGTTTCTTTTCATGTTAAAATTTCCCACCTTGACTTTACTAGGAGGATTCAATTACATTGAGGACAATGTAAGGTTTAAGTGTGGGGGAGTGGTTAAGCATGTATTTAAAAAAAAAAAAAATTTACAAAAAAATTAAAAAATTTACAAAAAAAGTTTTACCTAAAACTTCAACTTTTAGAGATGTTAGAGTCCCTAGCATACTTCTAGGTATGTTTACATAGAGATTTTGACCAACATAATTGAACTTGGAAATGTTAGAGAACTACATTCGGATTTCTTGCTTGTTAGAGTGTTAAATAATGGATTTAATCATGCCGGTGATGCGAATTTGGTGCAGGGAGAAATGCATTATTAGAGTTGCTGATCAATCATTAGTGGAGACTACCCGTATTCATATCATGTGAGGCACCGACCAGAATTTTTCCATCTACTAAAGAGCTTTCTTTTGAGTGTGTGTCACCATACGTAAATTCCGGGTAGAATGGTGAGCTACCCAACCTCCCACCAATAGAAGCACTACTCTTTGATCTCTTGAGTGCTAATTTTGTCAATCATAAGGGTGACGTCTATAGATGAAAGCTTCCTTCTTGTAGTTCGATTTGCAGTTAGCACCATTCTCTCTCGACAACAACGGATCCATAGAAACACCATCATCATCAACAAGGAGCGACATAAAAATCTACAAGGAAAGTTGGAAAAGTTCAAGGTTTACAAGCAACGGAACGAGAAAAAGAGCAAATTTCAAACTCAAGTAAAGCAACATACAAAGGGCAGATTTTTACATATATGTGAGGACTTACAATACAATGAGGTAATTATATATCCAAGTATGAAGACTTATTCACAAGAGCGAAGAAAATCAAAAGGTGAGAATTATTGAAGTTTATAATTTTGAGGCGATACAAGTTGTGAAGAATCAAGCGGTAAAATACTTCTCCCACGGTCATGGTTGTATTTAATTTCTCTTGTTTCAAAAAAAAAAAAAAAAAAAAAAAAAAAAAAAAAAAAAAAAAAAAAAACAAGAGAAATATTTGTTTCGTTAATAAGCCGTGGGGAAGGAAAATCTATAAGGAAGTTTCAAGCGACAAGGATTTAAGGTAAAAAGAGTTACAAATTGTTAAGGATTTATGAAATTCGAGAATTTATCACCAATAGTTGAAGCCGAAGACGGAAGAAGATCAAGACGAGGAGCGGAAGACGTTTCTATTGGATGTCGTGAGAGTGGTGTTATCATAATTGGCGATCGGATGTGAAGGTGAGTAAGTAATCTCATCCTCGATAATAGTGGTTGATTTCCTTTCTTAGAGATCGTCAGAAAAATGGTTTTTCAAAATGTTAAAAGATGTGGGTTTTTAAAAATATTTCGGAAGTTGTCCTTCCCACCATTCAACGTGTCGCAGATTTCTCTCTTCATTCCTACCGCACACATGTGGGAACCATAAAAAAGCCGTCTTTTTGAGTGCAATTATCATAAAATCCTTTTTGGTGAGGCAGAAGTCGAGGCGAAATGCTTATTGATCGTTTCTCAAACACGCATTCTCTCATTATGGTGTGGTTATTTCTCACTCAACATTTAAGAATGAGAATATGTTCTTTAGTATTTCTAACTTCTTGTTACTAGAATGCAGAAACTCTATGTCCTCATAACTCTTTGGATGCTTGAGACGCTTGAATGCTTTGAAGTTGTGAGTTTTTAGTTTGATTTGCTCGAGGACTAGCAAAGTCTAAGTGTGGGGGAATTTGATAGGGTGTAGAATACATCCTATTTACTATCTATTGTTTATGCTGTCTTTGCTATTTTTCTTGTAAATTATGTATTTTACGCTTGTTTTGAGTTTTGTAGCTACTATGGAGTCGCACGGAGGAAAAGAAGAAGAAATCACCCAATTTGAGCAAAAAGGGCAAAATTATCATCTCAGGGGCGAACACTATCTGGAGCCCAGTCATGGTTAAGGGGCAACTCTTTTGGAGGGGCATTATAGACAGCTCTCGGCTAGGGATAAGGGGAAACCCATTCAAGTGTTAAAAGCTCCAAGCTTAGGCTCATTGCCTTGACCGGGATGTCACTGTGCGGCCCACAAAATTACCCGGATCCAGACCCAGCTTTTATAACCCTATCCTAAATTGAGAAGATTTATTTCTCAATCATTTTGCCTGAAATCGAGATACAAAAAGAGGCGCAGCCCTAAGCAGCCGAGAGGCTAAATTCAGAGAAACCGAGAGAGAAAGAAGCAGATCGAAATCGATGATGAATTCATGCCAGGGTTTGAAGGATCTGTTGCTGCTCTGAATTAGGGAAGAATCAATGAAGCATGGTGAGAGGAGAACTGAATTAAGAGAGAAATAGAGATTGAATTAGAGAGGGGTTCTGGTGTTGATTGGTAGCTGTTGATTGAAGAACCGAAAGTGAGAATTATGTTGCTACAATTATTAAGAACCGATTAGGGTTGCTGAGTTGAAGAATTAAAAGTCTTAGACGATGAAGAATCGAGTGAGAAATGGAAAAGGGTTTCGGGATGAACGGAAACGGCAGCACCAAGATGAAGAGAGATGGGTTGTAAATTTGTTGAATTGGGGGTTTTTACTTTCGGTTCTGGAATAATGAAAGAATGGGTCAGTCGATTGATGTTGATGGTTGCTGCTGTGAGATGAAGAAGAGATTCAGAGAATCGGGATGGGTTCACTGAGATATGGAAGAGAAATTGATGTTAGGGTTCATATGAGGATTGAAGCTGGCGGTAATGATTCAGGGGTTTGTGGTTGTGTATTTGAGAAATGATTTTCATGGGTTTAGGTTGTGGAGTTGTTGAAACAGTGGTGGCAAGCTCATTTAGGAGATGCAGAGAATTGCTGGTGGTCTTGAATTGAAGTGGCTCGGGCTGATAAGAGGACGATGTGTGTTAGCCATGGTATTGTTGGGACTCTCTGGATTGAGCTAAAGATAGAGGCGATGAAGAGCAATGGGTCTAGTGGCATTGTGAATCGAGCCAATAAAGAACTAATTGTGGGTGTGAATGGTTTTAGTTCAAGGTTGCTATCTCACAGATGGTGGTGAATTGATAAAGATTTGTTGTTCTTTGTTGAATCGTAAAAATGGGTTTTGATTCGGGAAGTGGTGCTTTGTTGGTGGCGGGCCATTGGTTGAGATCAAGCGATTATGAAGGATCGAAGAATGGGCTGGTGGGTATGTGACAAATTGCAGGAATGAAAGCCGTTGAAGCAGCAATTGTGCTTGAATGAATGGCTAGGCAGTGAAGAGTTGGTGCTGTGTTGAACTGAAATGGGGAGAGGAATGAGATTACAGCGACATGGAGGTTGAACTAATAATGCAGTTGCTGGCCTAGGATTGTGATGCAGAGGAGTTAAACTAAGCTGCAGTGGAGCTGGTGGTTATGAAAATTGAACATTTCAGGTTCTGGAGGTGTAGATGGTGGTTGTATTGAGAGTCCTGGAAAGAATGGATGCCATGATGTGCAGCTGCAAAGTAAAATTGCAGAACTACAGCTGGGTTGATGGCGCAGGATCCAGCCATTATGGCTGATGTGCAATACTACAACACAAGGATTGTGCATCACAAGAGTCTGGCCAGTGCAAATGGCTTATGGCCGGCAACTCGGCCAATCGCCTAGACAGTGACTCTGATTCAGCTCTGACACTTGACTCGGTCTGACTCTCACTGAGTTGACTCAGTGACCGACTTGACTCGGTTTGACCTTGACCGACTTGACTCAGTTGACCGGTGACCGGGCGGACTTTGCCGGTCACCTGAGATACTTTCCGGTGACGTTTTCCGGCCGGATTCCGGTCATAATACCAGTTTTCCGGCAAGCCAAAAATTCCAGAATTTTCTGTGGACTTCTCTCATGGGTGTGAAGACTTGGACTAGGAATTGGATGGAGAATTGGGCTCAAACTTGGAAAGAGAAGATGGAAGATGAGAAAGACTTGAATTTGGAAATTGAATTGCTAAAGGAAAAGGATTCTATTCCTTGGAAGATTTGGAGAATATTGAAGCCTATAAATAGTGAAGTTTTTCTACATCTTTTACACACCTCTCTACACACACAACACTTGTGTTTTTGCTTGCAATTCTTCTTCTTAATTATTTGTGTGAACTTGAAAATTCTCCTTTTAATAATTATTTGAGTGAATTTCAAAAGCATGAGTAGCTAATTTTCTTATTGATTGAGGATGAATTCCTAGTTCTTAATATATGATTTGAGTTTTGTTTCAATTCTATCTTGAGATTTTTCACATGATTATCGTTTGTTTTTACTAATAGGAATGTTTATTCATTCATGATTGATTGATAGATTGTTTAGAGTGCACGCTAAATTGATTTGTTAATTTGATCTAAAGCTAGTGAAAGTTAGGGGATAAGTAATCGTTTCTTGACTCTTTACATAAGTAGCAAACACGAGACCTTGTGGGAGGGATTCCGTGGAGCAATTGTGTGTGAAAACAACGTTAGCAAGTAGACCTTGATCTAAGAGTCTAACTACTAATATTGACCTAATAAGTTCATAAATCTTAATGCGTTTATTTAAATTACATCTAGAGTGATCTACTACTAGGTGGTTTGGAAAATAGAATCCGGTAGTCGAGAACTTCCGTATCCGGTGATATAAGGGATTTAGGGGGTTTAGCACCGATCTAGTTGCTTTACCTACGGTTGGTGGTAATTTGTGACTAATAACAAGTAGAAAAGAACATAACTTTAATCATTGTTTTGCAACGAAGAATGATTCCTTGATCTTGTCTCTCTTATTGCTTTCAACTTTATCTTTTAATTGCTTTGTTTATTTTCTTTTGCTTTATACATCCCCCTTTTGTGACAATTTTTACAACTAGAATCTCTTGCTCCTCGTGGGAACGAACTTGACTTCCATTATATTATTTTTAATTGAGTGGAAATATTAATTAATTTGATTGCACCTACGACACGCATCACCGTACTCCCTGTTCGTTCAAACTTCAACAGCCATGCTCCATCACCAAAACCGCATCATTTCAACCTCCTTCATATTCGAACGAGATGAAATCTCATTATTCTTTGTTCTGATCACCCGAGTTCTCATCACCACTAGTCCATGTTTTCACTCCTCTACTGCAACACTCCATCATTCTCAGAAGCTACCAAAACCATGATTATCGTGATCACTATTAAAACCCTATTAACACAGCAGCAACTAATCGAACTAATCTTGCTGTCTTGAATCGCAACACCAAGCTCGATACTCTTCTCTGTGTCTTCTTTGCCTTTAATGCCGTCATCCCAGCTAGCAGTTCCATCAATAGCCGGTGATGATAGCAGCAGCCATGTTCCCCTGCCAAGCTCTAGTTTCGCTGATTTATCAAAATCATGCTAGTACCCAAGTTTTCTATCAACTTCAATGACCCACTGATGTCCGCCAAATCTCGAATATCTCTTTTCCAAAATCCATCACCGTCGTGATCATCAAGTTCCGACTGCCATCGCCTGCATTCTATTTTGCAACAGTGAAGACGAAGTGCCCCGAGTAATGAAGGCGGGTGCCTTCATCAGATTTTGAATTCCTGCTTCCCCCTTTGTAAAAGACCTGACTGCCTATAGCAGTTCCTTTAAAACTTGAATGCCCCTTAGCAGAGTGACTGCCCTTAACATACATCGGGGTTCCCAATAGCACTTGTCCTGTAAAATGACCATTTTACCTTTTTAATCTTCCAAGTTCTTGTTTTGCTCATAACTTCTTCATACGAGCTCTGAATGACTCCATTCTTTCGCCATTGTCTTCGTCTTCTCATCCTCTACACAATGAAAAACTTGCAACATTGTTGTATCACTGTCTTCAGTACTTTGCCTAAGACTTGTCATCTTCTCGTTGAAATTTTCGGAGATGACGATTCGGATCTTCACCGGAAGTCCCTTGAACTTTGGTAGATGATGAAGTAGATTCAACTTCAGCTCCACTGGGTTAGTGATTGTAATACACAGTGGTTGCGAATCTAAGCATGGAGATGTTAACTCTCGTAGCTTCTTCTCCTGAGGTGGAGGTGGTGGAGGATCTATCTCATCGTCAGTATTAACCATCTCTTTTGTAGAGGGTTCTAGATGTAACTGCTGACATGCTTGAAGTACCGTTCCTTTACGGGTTTGAATTCCGCACATCAGATAATCCCAATCTTTTGGTGCCAGAGATTAAGTACCTTAAACCAAAATCTAAAAAACGAGAATTAAAAACGAAAAAGAAATAACTAAAAACAAAATAAATGTAAAAGAAACAACTAAAGCTACTAATCGCTCCCACCAATGCGCTAAAATTTGATGTGCGTCGTTTACACAACAAATTAATTTACTTCTTTCCACACTATTAACTAGTAATATAATGGCAAGGAGTTCTTTCCCACGAAGAGCGGGGAGTTTTAGTTGTTATAAAGTAACTTAGAAGGGGGGTTAGATTTTGAATCGAACTAATTAATAAAAGAAAAAAATAAAACTTTATTGTAAACAATGAGAAGAAAGATGACCAGGGAATCCTACGCCGTCACTGAACTGAAACTTAATTGAATACAAGTTTATCTATTGTTGAATTTATATTGTTACCAACCGTAGAATAGTAATAAGCTCGCTATCCCCCTGATTCTCGTTGTCACTTTGGATACTAAGCGCTCGACTACCAGTTTCTATCCAACTAACCCAACAAGAATAATCTCTCAAGGTATAGATTAACGAATGCTTTACACTCGTGAATCGGGTTGATCCTAGCATCGACGCATAGGCTCGGTCCCGCTTACTAGTGTTATCTTTACACACAATTGCTTAACAGAATCCCTCTTTCAGCTCTTGCGATTTACTACTTGTCTAAAGAATTGAGTGACAATTACACGTATCACCAACCCCGATACTAGTTGAAGAATTATCGATAGTTAATTTAATTGATCACTTTAAATAACCCCTCAATATTCTTAAACATTAAAAATAATAAAGATAATCAACAATAAAATAAAAACTTGAAATAAACTTGGTTTAATAAATTAAAGCTTCATTGTTCAGGACTTTGAAATCATCCCTAATCAAAAAGAAGTTTAGCTACTCATAGCTAAAAAGTACATAATAAATAAATATAGAAGAAATAAATAAATTAAAACTAAAAATAAAAGCTCGCAAGAAAAGCCAGGAGCATAAACTTTATTTCTCTCTCTGTTTCTGTATTCTAGCTAAAATAAAATAATAAAAGAATGAATGAAAAATAATGAATTTCTCAAGGCTATTTATAGCACCCAAAACCCTTCTCCGATCCACAAAGTCAACACCCAATAAAGATGCCAAGTCGGTGGAGTTTATCCCACGCGATAACCGGTGCAACGCACCAAAACCGCATACACTCTAGTAGCGTGTATATGATTTCTTATCCGTTCGATCCAAGGCTATTTATGAACCCTTGTATCTTCATCTGTACACTCTAGTAGCGTGTATATGATTTCTTATCCGTTCGATCTATCCACCCTTTGTATCTTCATCGATGTTCCGTAATATACCGAGATCATCACCTTCCTCCAACACGCGTCGAGCTACTGCGTAACGGTCCCACCACACGTCTTCTTCCGCTTTTCCTTTTTCCTCGCACGTGAAAGCATAAACCAGACACGTCCCACCGGTGATGTCATCCTTTCCAATCGGCCATCGTCCGTACTCCTCTCATCGTTCAAACTTCAACAGCCATGCTCCATCACCAAAACCGCATCATTTCAACCTCCTTCATATTCGAACGAGATGAAATCTCATTATTCTTTGTTCTGATCACCCGAGTTCTCATCACCACTAGTCCCTCGTTTATCAAGGAATTTCTCAAGGCTATTTATAGCACCCAAAACCATTCTCCGATCCACAAAAGCATCATTTCAACTCCGATAAAGATGCAAAGTCGGTGGAGTTTATCCCACCGATAAGGAATTTGGGTGCAACGAGGTACACTCTAGTAGCGTGTATATGATTTCTTATCCGTTCGATCCTCTATGAACCCTTTGTATCTTCATCCGTTCGATCCTCTATGAACCCTTTGTATCTTCATCGATCTCTATCCCGGCTTCGATGTTCCGCAATATACCGTGATCATCACCTTCCTCCAACACGCATCGAGCTCAACCTCCTTCTATTTTGCGAGAACGGTCCCACCACACGTCTTCTTCCGCTTTTACTTTTTCTGCACGTGAAAGCAGAAACCAGACACGTCCCATCAGTGATGTCATCCTTTCCAATAGGCCATCGTCCGTACTCCCTGTTCGTTCAAACTTCAACAGCCATGCTCCATCACCAAAACCGCATCATTTCAACCTCCTTCATATTCGAACGAGATGAAATCTCATTATTCTTTGTTCTGATCACCCGAGTTCTCATCACCACTAGTCCATGTTTTCACTCCTCTACTGCAACACTCCATCATTCTCAGTAGCTACCAAAACCATGATTATCGTGATCACTATTACAACCCTATTAACACAGCAGCAACTAATCTAACTAATCTTGATGTCTTGAATCGCAACACCAAGATCGATACTCTTCTCTGTGTCTTCTTTGCCTTTAATGCCGTCATCCCAGCTAGCAGTTCCATCAATAGCCGGTGATGATAGCAGCAGCCATGTTCCCCTACCAAGCTCTAGTTTCGCTGATTTATCAAAATCATGCTAGTACCCAAGTTTTCTATCAACTTCAATGACCCACTGATGTCCGCCAAATCTCGAATATCTCTTTTCCAAAATCCATCACCGTCGTGATCATCAAGTTCCGATTGCCATCGCTTTGCATTCTATTTTGCAACGGTGAAGACGAAGTGCCCGAGTAATGAAGGCGGGTGCCTTCATCGATTTTGAATTCTGCTTCCCCCTTTGTAAAAGACCCGATTGCTATAGAGTTCCTTTAAAACTTGAATGCCCCTTAGCAGAGTGACTGCCCTTAACATACATCGGGGGTCCCAATAGCACTTGTCCTGAAAATGACCATTTTACCTTTTTAATCTTCCAAGTTCTTGTTTTGCTCATAACTTCTTCATACGAGCTCTGAATGACTCTGTTCTTTCGCCATTGTCTTCGTCTTCTCATCCTCTACACAATGAAAAACTTGCAACATTGTTGTATCACTGTCTTCAGTACTTTGCCTAAGACTTGTCATCTTCGTTGAAATTTTCGGAGATGACGATTCGGATCTTCACTGGAAGTCCCTTGAACTTTGGTAGATGATGAAGTAGATTCAACTTCAGCTCCACCGGGTTAGTGATTGTAATACACAGTGGTTGCGAATCTAAGCATGGAGATGTTAACTCTCGTAGCTTCTTCTCCTGAGGTGGAGGTGGTGGAGGATCTATCTCATCGTCGGTATTAACCATCTCTTTTGTAGAGGGTTCTAGATGTAATATGCTTGACATGCTTGAAGTACCGTTCCTTTACGGGTTTGAATTCCGCACATCGAGATAATCCCAATCTTTTGGTGCAGAGATTAAGTACACGAAACCAAAATCTAAAAACGAGAATTAAAAATGAAAAAGAAATAACTAAAAACAAAATAAATGTAAAAGAAACAACTAAAGCTACCGATTGCTCCTCACTTGGCGCCAAAATTTGATGTGCGTCGTTTACACAACAAATTAATTTACTTCTTTCCACACTATTAACTAGTAATATAATGGCAAGGAGTTCTTTCCCACGAAGAGCAGGGAGTTTTAGTTGTTATAAAGTAACCGAAGGGGGGGGGGTTAGATTTTGAATCGAACTAATTAATAAAAGAAAAAAATAAAACTTTATTGTAAACAATGAGAAGAAAGATGACCAGGGAATCCTTCGCCGTCACTGAACTGAAACTTAATTGAATACAAGTTTATCAATTATTGAATTTATATTGTTACCAACCGTAGAATAGCAATAAGCTCGCTATCCCCGATCCTGTTGTCACTGGATACGGAAGCGCTCGACTACCAGTTTCTATCCAACTAACCCAACAAGAATAATCTCTCAAGGTATAGATTAACGAATGCTTTACACTCTGTGAATCAGGTTGATCCTAGCATCAGACGCATAGGCTCGGCCCGCTTACTAGTGTTATCTTTACACACAATTGCTTAATGAATCCCTCTTTCGGCTCTTGTGATTTACTACTTGTCTAAAGAATTGAGTGACAATTACACGTATCACCAACCACAATACTAGTAGAAGAATTATCGATTGGTTAATTTAATTGATCACTTTAAATAACCCCTCAATATTCTTAAACATTAAAAATAATAAAGATAATCAACAATAAAATAAAAACTTGAAATAAACTTGGTTTAATAAATTAAAGCTTCATTGTTCAGGACTTTGAAATCATCCCTAATCAAAAAGAAGTTTAGCTACTCATAGCTAAAAAGTACATAAGAAATAAATATAGAAGAAATAAATAAATTAAAACTAAAAATAAAAGCTCGCAAGAAAAGCCAGGAGCATAAACTTTATTTCTTTCTTTGTTTCTGTATTCTAGCTAAAAGAAAATAATAAAAGAATGAATGAAAAATAATGAATTTCTCAAGGCTATTTATAGCACCCAAAACCCTTCTCCGATCCACAAAAGTCGTACCCGATAAAGATGCCAAGTCGGTGGAGTTTATCCCACGATAACCGGGTGCAACGCGGTACACTCTAGTAGCGTGTATATGATTTCTTATCCGTTCGATCCTCTCGTGAACCCTTGTATCTTCATCTCACTGCCGTCGATCTATCCGGCTTCGATGTTCCGTAATATACCAGATCATCACCTTCCTCCAACACGCGTCAGAGCTACTGCAGAACGGTCCCACCACATGTCTTCTTCCGCTTTTCCTTTTTCTGCACGTGAAAGCAGAAACCAGACACGTCCCACCATTGATGTCATCCTTTCCAATCGGCCATCGTCCGTACTCCTTGTTCGTTCAAACTTCAACAGCCATGCTCCATCACCAAAACCACATCATTTCAACCTCCTTCATATTCGAACAAGATGAAATCTCATTATTCTTTGTTCTGATCACCCGAGTTCTCATCACCACTAGTCCCTGTTTATCAAGGAATTTCTCAAGGCTATTTATAGCACCCAAAACCCTTCTCCGATCTACAAAAGTCGTACCCGATAAAGATGCAAAGTCGGTGGAGTTTATCCCACGATAATCGGGTGCAACGCAGTACACTCTAGTAGCGTGTATATGATTTCTTATCCGTTCGATCCTCTCGTGAACCCTTTGTATCTTCATCTCTGATCATCACCATCGATCTATCCGGCTTCGATGTTCCGCAATATACCGTTCAGATCATCACCTTCCTCCAACACGCGTCGTCGAGCTACTGCAGAACGGTCCCACCACACGTCTTCTTCCGCTTTTCCTTTTTCTGCACGTGAAAGCAGAAACCAGACACGTCCCACCAGTGATGTCATCCTTTCCAATCGGCCATCGTCCGTACTCCCTGTTCGTTCAAACTTCAACAGCCATGCTCCATCACCAAAACCGCATCATTTCAACCTCCTTCATATTTGAACGAGATGAAATCTCATTATTCTTTGTTCTGATCACCCGAGTTCTCATCACCACTAGTCCCTGTTTATCAAGGAATTTCTCAAGGCTATTTATAGCACCCAAAACCCTTCTCCGATCCACAAAAGTCGTACCCGATAAAGATGCAAAGTCGGTGGAGTTTATCCCACTCATAACTGGGTGCAACGAGGTACACTCTAGTAGCATGTATATGATTTCTTATCCGTTCGATCCTCTGTGAACCCTTTGTATCTTCATCTGTACCGTCGATCTATCCAGCTTCGATGTTCCGCAATATACCAGATCATCACCTTCCTCCAACACGCGTCAGAGCTACTGCAGAACGGTCCCACCACACGTCTTCTTCCGCTTTTCCTTTTTCTGCACGTGAAAGCAGAAACCAGACACGTCCCACCAGTGATGTCATCCTTTCCAATCGGCCATCGTCCGTACTCCTGTTCGTTCAAACTTCAACGGTGATGACCATGCTCCATCACCAAAACCGCATCATTTCAACCTCCTTCATATTCGAACGAGATGAAATCTCATTATTCTTTGTTCTGATCACCCGAGTTCTCATCACCACTAGTCCATGTTTTCACTCCTCTACTGCAACACTCCATCATTCTCAGAAGCTACCAAAACCATGATTATCGTGATCACTATTACAACCCTATTAACACAGCAGCAACTAATCTAACTAATCTTGCTGTCTTGAATCGCTTCACAAAGCTCGATACTCTTATATGTGTCTTCTTTGCCTTTAATGTCGTCATCCCAGATAGCAGTTCCAATAATAGCCGGTGATGATAGCAGTAGCCATGTTCCCCTTCCAAGCTCTAGTTTCGCCGATTTATCAAAATCAAGCTAGTACCCAAGTTTTCTATCAACTTCAATGACCCACTGATGTCCGCCAAATCTCGAATATCTCTTTTCCAAAATCCATCACCGTCGTGATCATCAAGTTCCGACTGCCATCGCCTGCATTCTATTTTGCAACAGTGAAGACGAAGTGCCCCGAGTAATGAAGGCGGGTGCCTTCATCATATTTTGAATTCCTGCTTCCCCCTTTGTAAAAGACCTGACTGCCTATAGCAGTTCCTTTAAAACTTGAATGCCCCTTAGCAGACTGACTGCCCTTAACATACATCGGGGGTCCCAATAGCACTTGTCCTGTAAAATGACCATTTTACCTTTTTAATCTTCCAAGTTCTTGTTTTGCTCATAACTTCTTCATACGAGCTCTGAATGACTCCGTTCTTTCGCCATTGTCTTCGTCTTCTCGTCCTCTACACAATGAAAAACTTGCAACATTGTTGTATCACTGTCTTAGGTACTTTGCCTAAGACTTGTCATCTTCTGTTGAAATTTTCGGAGATGACGATTCAGATCTTCACCTGGAAGTCCCATGAACTTTGGTAGATGATGAAGTAGATTCAACTTCAGCTCCACTGGGTCAGTGATTGTAATACAAATTGGTTGCGAATCTAAGCATGGAGATGTTAACTCTCGTAGCTTCTTCTCCTGAGGTGGAGGTGGTGGAGGATCTATCTCATCACAAGTATTAACCATCTCTTTTGTAGAGGGTTCTAGATGTAATCTTCTTGACATGCTTGAAGTACCGTTCCTTTACGGGTTTGAATTCCGCACATCAGATAATCCCAATCTTTTGGTGCCAGAGATTAAGTACCTGAAACCAAAATCTAAAAAACGAGAATTAAAAACGAAAAAGAAATAACTAAAAACAAAATAAATGTAAAAGAAACAACTAAAGCTACCGACTGCTCCCCGCCAGCGGCGCCAAAATTTGATGTGCGTCGTTTACACAACAAATTAATTTACTTCTTTCCACACTATTAACTAGTAATATAATGGCAAGGAGTTCGTTCCCACGAAGAGCAGGGAGTTTTAGTTGTTATAAAGTAACCTAGAAAGGGGGGGTTAGATTTTGAATCGAACTAATTAATAAAAGAAAAAAATAAAACTTTATTGTAAACAATGAGAAGAAAGATGACCAGGGAATCCTTCGCCGTCACTGAACTGAAACTTAATTGAATACAAGTTTATCTATTGTTGAATTTATATTGTTACCAACCGTAGAATAGCAATAAGCTCTGCTATCCCCCGGATTCCTGTTGTCACTGGATACGGAAGCGCTCGACTACCAGTTTCTATCCAACTAACCCAACAAGAATAATCTCTCAAGGTATAGATTAACGAATGCTTTACACTCTGTGAATCAGGTTGATCCTAGCATCAGACGCATAGGCTCGGCCCGCTTACTAGTGTTATCTTTACACACAATTGCTTAATGAATCCCTCTTTCGGCTCTTGCGATTTACTACTTGTCTAAAGAATTGAGTGACAATTACACGTATCACCAACCCCAATACTAGTATAAGAATTATCGATTGGTTAATTTAATTGATCACTTTAAACAACCCCTCAATATTCTTAAACATTAAAAATAATAAAGATAATCAACAATAAAATAAAAACTTGAAATAAACTTGGTTTAATAAATTAAAGCTTCATTGTTCAGGACTTTGAAATCATCCCTAATCAAAAAGAAGTTTAGCTACTCATAGCTAAAAAGTACATAAGAAATAAATATAGAAGAATTAAATAAATTAAAACTAAAAATAAAAGCTCGCAAGAAAAGCCGGGGAGCATAAACTTTATTTTCTCTCTCTGAACCCT
Source organism: Papaver armeniacum (assembly GCA_023531295.1). Lineage (NCBI taxonomy): Eukaryota > Viridiplantae > Streptophyta > Magnoliopsida > Ranunculales > Papaveraceae > Papaver > Papaver armeniacum. Next base: position 32,511 of record JAJJWW010014765.1, read on the forward strand.
TTTTCGTATTCTAGCTAAAAGAAAATAATAAAAGAATGAATGAAAAATAATGAATTTCTCAAGGCTATTTATAGCACCCAAAACCCTTCTCCGATCCACAAAAGTCATACCCGATAAAGATGCCAAGTCGGTGGAGTTTATCCCACTGATAACTGGGTGCAACGCGGTACACTCTAGTAGCGTGTATATGATTTCTTATCCGTTCGATCCTCTCTGTGAACCCTTGTATCTTCATCAGTTCTCATCTAGTCGATCTATCCGGCTTCGATGTTCCGTAATATACGAGATCATCACCTTCCTCCAACACGCGTCGAGCTCTTCATTGCGAACGGTCCCACCACACGTCTTCTTCCGCTTTTCCTTTTTCTGCACGTGAAAGCAGAAACCAGACACGTCCCACCAGTGATGTCATCCTTTCCAATCGGCCATCGTCCGTACTCCTTGTTCGTTCAAACTTCAACAGCCATGCTCCATCACCAAAACCACATCATTTCAACCTCCTTCATATTCGAACGAGATGAAATCTCATTATTCTTTGTTCTGATCACCCGAGTTCTCATCACCACTAGTCCCTGTTTATCAAGGAATTTCTCAAGGCTATTTATAGCACCCAAAACCCTTCTCCGATCCACAAAAGTCGTACCCGATAAAGATGCCAAGTCGGTGGAGTTTATCCCACTGATAACTGGGTGCAACGCGGTACACTCTAGTAGCGTGTATATGATTTCTTATCCGTTCGATCCTCTGTGAACCCTTTGTATCTTCATCTGTACCGTCGATCTATCCGGCTTCGATGTTCGCAATATACCAGATCATCACCTTCCTCCAACACGCGTCGAGCTCTTTGCAGAACGGTCCCACCACACGTCTTCTTCCGCTTTTCCTTTTTCTCGCACGTGAAAGCGCGAAACCAGACACGTCCCACCGGTGATGTCATCCTTTCCAATCGGCCATCGTCCGTACTCCCTGTTCGTTCAAACTTCAACAGCCATGCTCTATCACCAAAACCACATCATTTCAACCTCCTTCATATTCGAACGAGATGAAATCTCATTATTCTTTGTTCTGATCACCAAAGTTCTCATCACCACTAGTCCCCTGTTTATCAAGGAATTTCTCAAGGCTATTTATAACACCCAAAACCCTTCTCCAGATCCACAAAAGTCGTACTAGATAAAGATGCAAAGTCGGTGGAGTTTATCCCACGATAGCTGGGTGCAACGCGGTACACTCTAGTAGCGTGTATATGATTTCTTATCCGTTCGATCCTCGTGAACCCTTTGTATCTTCATCTGTTTATCAAGGCACCGTCGATCTATCCGGCTTCGATGTTCCGCAATATACCAGATCATCACCTTCCTCCAACACGCGTCGAGCTCTTTGCAGAACGGTCCCACCACACGTCTTCTTCGCTTTTCCTTTTTACGCACGTGAGCGAAACCAGTCAAAACACGTCCCACCGGTGATGTCATCCTTTCCAATCGGCCATCGTCCGTACTCCTGTTCGTTCAAACTTCAATGACCATGCTCCATCACCAAAACCGCATCATTTCAACCTCCTTCATATTCGAACGAGATGAAATCTCATTATTCTTTGTTCTGATCACCCGAGTTCTCATCACCACTAGTCCATGTTTTCACTCCTCTACTGCAACACTCCATCATTCTCAGAAGCTACCAAAACCATGATTATCGTGATCACTATTACAACCCTATTAACACAGCAGCAACTAATCTAACTAATCTTCTTTGTCTTGAATCGCTTCACCAAGCTCGATACTCTTCTATGTGTCTTCTTTGCCTTTAATGTCGTCATCCCACTAGCAGTTCCATTAATAGCGGTGATGATAGCAGTAGCCATGTTCCCCTTCCAAGCTCTAGTTTCGCTGATTTATCAAAATCAAGCTAGTACCCAAGTTTTCTATCAACTTCAATGACCCACTGATGTCCGCCAAATCTCGAATATCTCTTTTCCAAAATCCATCACCGTCGTGATCATCAAGTTCCGATTGCCATCGCTTTGCATTCTATTTTGCAACGGTGAAGACGAAGTGCCCGAGTAATGAAGGCGGGTGCCTTCATCAGATTTTGAATTCTGCTCCCCCTTTGTAAAAGACTTGATCCTATAGCAGTTCCTTTAAAACTTGAATTCCCCTTAGCAGAGTGACTGCCCTTAACATACATCGGGGTCCCAATAGCACTTGTCGTAAAATGACCATTTTACCTTTTTAATCTTCCAAGTTCTTGTTTTGCTCATAACTTCTTCATACGAGCTCTGAATGACTCCGTTCTTTCGCCATTGTCTTCGTCTTCTCGTCCTCTACACAATGAAAAACTTGCAACATTGTTGTATCACTGTCTTCGGTACTTTGCCTAAGACTTGTCATCTTCTGTTGAAATTTTCGGAGATGACGATTCGGATCTTCACCTGGAAGTCCCTTGAACTTTGGTAGATGATGAAGTAGATTCAACTTCACTCCACCGGGTTAGTGATTGTAATACACAGTGGTTGCGAATCTAAGCATGGAGATGTTAACTCTCGTAGCTTCTTCTCCCGAGGTGGAGGTGGTGGAGGATCTATCTCATCGTCAAGTATTAACCATCTCTTTTGTAGAGGGTTCTAGATGTAGCTTCTTGACATGCTTGAAGTACCGTTCCTTTACGGGTTTGAATTCCGCACATCGAGATAATCCCAATCTTTTGGTGCCGAGAGATTAAGTACCTTAAACCAAAATCTAAAAAACGAGAATTAAAAACGAAAAAGAAATAACTGAAAACAAAATAAATGTAAAAGAAACAACTAAAGCTACCGAAGTGCTCCCTTGTGTAGCGCCAAAATTTGATGTGCGTCGTTTACACAACAAATTAATTTACTTCTTTCCACACTATTAACTAGTAATATAATGGCAAGGAGTTCGTTCCCACGAAGAGCAGGGAGTTTTAGTTGTTATAAAGTAACCGAAAGGGGGTTAGATTTTGAATCGAACTAATTAATAAAAGAAAAAAAAAAAACTTTATTGTAAACAATGAGAAGAAAGATGACCGAGGGAATCCTTCGCCGTCACCGAATGAAACTTAATTGAATACAAGTTTATCTATTGTTGAATTTATATTGTTACCAAAGTAGAATAGCAATAAGCTCTGCTATCCCCGGATTCCGTTGTCACTTGGATACTAAGCGCTCGACTACCGGTTTCTATCCAACTAACCCAACAAGAATAATCTCTCAAGGTATAGATTAACGAATGCTTTACACTCGTGAATCGGGTTGATCCTAGCATCGACGCATAGGCTCGGCCCGCTTACTAGTGTTATCTTTACACACAATTGCTTAATGAGAATCCCTCTGTCGGCTCTTGCGATTTACTACTTGTCTAAAGAATTGAGTGACAATTACACGTATCACCAACCCCAATACTAGTAGAAGAATTATCGATTGGTTAATTTAATTGATCACTTTAAACAACCCCTCAATATTCTTAAACATTAAAAATAATAAAGATAATCAACAATAAAATAAAAACTTGAAATAAACTTGGTTTAATAAATTAAAGCTTCATTGTTCAGGACTTTGAAATCATCCCTAATCAAAAAGAAGTTTAGCTACTCATAGCTAAAAAGTACATAAGAAATAAATATAGAAGAATTAAATAAATTAAAACTAAAAATAAAAGCTCGCAAGAAAAGCCAGGAGCATAAACTTTATTTTCTCTCTGTTTCGTATTCTAGCTAAAAGAAAATAATAAAAGAATGAATGAAAAATAATGAATTTCTCAAGGCTATTTATAGCACCCAAAACCCTTCTCCGATCCACAAAAGTCGTACCCGATAAAGATGCCAAGTCGGTGGAGTTTATCCCACTGATAACTGGGTGCAACGCGGTACACTCTAGTAGCGTGTATATGATTTCTTATCCGTTCGATCCTCTGTGAACCCTTTGTATCTTCATCTGTACCGTCGATCTATCCAGCTTCGATGTTCCGCAATATACCAGATCATCACCTTCCTCCAACACGCGTCAGAGCTACTGCAGAACGGTCCCACCACACGTCTTCTTCCGCTTTTCCTTTTCGCACGTGAAAGCGAGAAACCAGACACGTCCCACCGGTGATGTCATCCTTTCCAATCGGCCATCGTCCGGTACTCCCTGTTCGTTCAAACTTCAATGACCATGCTCTATCACCAAAACCACATCATTTCAACCTCCTTCATATTCGAACGAGATGAAATCTCATTATTCTTTGTTCTGATCACCCGAGTTCTCATCACCACTAGTCCCTGTTTATCAAGGAATTTCTCAAGGCTATTTATAGCACCCAAAACCCTTCTCCGATCCACAAAAGTCGTACCCGATAAAGATGCAAAGTCGGTGGAGTTTATCCCACTGATAACTGGGTGCAACGCGGTACACTCTAGTAGCGTGTATATGATTTCTTATCCGTTCGATCCTCGTGAACCCTTTGTATCTTCATCCGTACGTCGATCTATCCGCCTTCGATGTTCCGCAATATACCAGATCATCACCTTCCTCCAACACGCGTCGAGCTCTTTGCGAACGGTCCCACCACACGTCTTCTTCCGCTTTTACTTTTTCTGCACGTGAAAGTAGAAACCAGACACGTCCCACCAGTGATGTCATCCTTTCCAATCGGCCATCGTCCGTACTCCCTGTTCGTTCAAACTTCAACAGCCATGCTCCATCACCAAAACCGCATCATTTCAACCTCCTTCATATTCGAACGAGATGAAATCTCATTATTCTTTGTTCTGATCACCCGAGTTCTCATCACCACTAGTCCATGTTTTCACTCCTCTCTTTGCAACACTCCATCATTCTCGAAGCTACCAAAACCATGATTATCGTGATCACTATTACAACCCTATTAACACAAAGAAACAACTAATCTAACTAATCTTCTTTGTCTTCTTGAATCGCTTCACCAAGCTCGATACTCTTCTATGTGTCTTCTTTGCCTTTAATGTCGTCATCCCATTAGCAGTTCCATTAATAGCTAGGTGATGATAGCAAAGAGCCATGTTCCCCTTCCAAGCTCTAGTTTCGCTGATTTATCAAAATCAAGCTAGTACCCAAGTTTTCTATCAACTTCAATGACCCACTGATGTCCGCCAAATCTCGAATATCTCTTTTCCAAAATCCATCACCGTCGTGATCATCAAGTTCCGATCGCCATCGCTTGCATTCTATTTTGCAACGGTGAAGGCGAAGTGCCTGAGTAATGAAGGCGGGTGCCTTCATCAGATTTTGAATTCCTGCTTCCCCTTTGTAAAAGACCTGACTGCCTATAGCAGTTCCTTTAAAACTTGAATTCCCCTTAGCAGAGTGACTGCCCTTAACATACATCGGGGGTCCCAATAGCACTTGTCCTGTAAAATGACCATTCTACCTTTTTAATCTTCCAAGTTCTTGTTTTGCTCATAACTTCTTCATACGAGCTCTGAATGACTCAGTTCTTTCGACATTGTCTTCGTCTTCTCGTCCTCTACACAATGAAAAACTTGCAACATTGTTGTATCACTGTCTTCGGTACTTTGCCTAAGACTTGTCATCTTCTGTTGAAATTTTCGGAGATGACGATTCAGATCTTCACCTGGAAGTCCCTTGAACTTTGGTAGATGATGAAGTAGATTCAACTTCAGCTCCACTGGTTAGTGATTGTAATACACAGTGGTTGCGAATCTAAGCATGGAGATGTTAACTCTCGTAGCTTCTTCTCCTGAGGTGGAGGTGGTGGAGGATCTATCTCATCGTCAGTATTAACCATCTCTTTTGTAGAGGGTTCTAGATGTAACTGTTGACATGCTTGAAGTACCGTTCCTTTACGGGTTTGAATTCCGCACATCAGATAATCCCAATCTTTTGGTGCCAGAGATTAAGTACCTTAAACCAAAATCTAAAAAACGAGAATTAAAAACGAAAAAGAAATAACTGAAAACAAAATAAATGTAAAAGAAACAACTAAAGCTACCGACTGCTCCCCGCCAGCGGCGCCAAAATTTGATGTGCGTCGTTTACACAACAAATTAATTTACTTCTTTCCACACTATTAACTAGTAATATAATGGCAAGGAGTTCGTTCCCACGAAGAGCAGGGAGTTTTAGTTGTTATAAAGTAACCGAAAGGGGGGGGGTTAGATTTTGAATCGAACTAATTAATAAAAGAAAAAAATAAAACTTTATTGTAAACAATGAGAAGAAAGATGACCAGGGAATCCTTCGCCGTCACTGAACTGAAACTTAATTGAATACAAGTTTATCTATTGTTGAATTTATATTGTTACCAAAGTAGAATAGCAATAAGCTCTGCTATCCCCCGGATTCCTGTTGTCACTGGATACGGAAGCGCTCGACTACCAGTTTCTATCCAACTAACCCAACAAGAATAATCTCTCAAGGTATAGATTAACGAATGCTTTACACTCTGTGAATCAGGTTGATCCTAGCATCAGACGCATAGGCTCGGCCCGCTTACTAGTGTTATCTTTACACACAATTGCTTAACAGAATCCCTCTGTCAGCTCTTGCGATTTACTACTTGTCTAAAGAATTGAGTGACAATTACACGTATCACCAACCCCAATACTAGTAGAAGAATTATCGATTGGTTAATTTAATTGATCACTTTAAACAACCCCTCAATATTCTTAAACATTAAAAATAATAAAGATAATCAACAATAAAATAAAAACTTGAAATAAACTTGGTTTAATAAATTAAAGCTTCATTGTTCAGGACTTTGAAATCATCCCTAATCAAAAAGAAGTTTAGATACTCATAGCTAAAAAGTACATAAGAAATAAATATAGAAGAATTAAATAAATTAAAACTAAAAATAAAAGCTCGCAAGAAAAGCCAGGAGCATAAACTTTATTTCTCTCTCTGTTTCTGTATTCTAGCTAAAAGAAAATAATAAAAGAATGAATGAAAAATAATGAATTTCTCAAGGCTATTTATAGCACCCAAAACCCTTCTCAGATCCACAAAAGTCGTACCTAGATAAAGATGCCAAGTCGGTGGAGTTTATCCCAACGATAACCTGGGTGCAACGCGGTACACTCTAGTAGCGTGTATATGATTTCTTATCCGTTCGATCCTCTCGTGAACCCTTTGTATCTTCATCTGTACCGTCGATCTATCCGGCTTCGATGTTCGCAATATACCGGATCATCACCTTCCTCCAACACGCGTCGAGCTCTTTGCGAACGGTCCCACCACACGTCTTCTTCCTCGCTTTTCCTTTTCTCGCACGTGAAAGCGAAACCAGACACGTCCCACCAGTGATGTCATCCTTTCCAATCGGCCATCGTCCGTACTCCTGTTCGTTCAAACTTCACCCTTCCTGACCATGCTCTATCACCAAAACCACATCATTTCAACCTCCTTCATATTCGAACGAGATGAAATCTCATTATTCTTTGTTACGATCACCCGAGTTCTCATCACCACTAGTCCCTGTTTATCAAGGAATTTCTCAAGGCTATTTATAGCACCCAAAACCCTTCTCCGATCCACAAAAAGTCGTATTAGATAAAGATGCAAAGTCGGTGGAGTTTATCCCACGATAATTGGGTGCAACGCGGTACACTCTAGTAGCGTGTATATGATTTCTTATCCGTTCGATCCTCGTGAACCCTTTGTATCTTCATCTCGTCATGCCGTCGATCTATCCGGCTTCGATGTTCCGCAATATACCGGATCATCACCTTCCTCCAACACGCGTCGAGCTCTTTGCAGAACGGTCCCACCACACGTCTTCTTCCGCTTTTCCTTTTTCTCGCACGTGAAAGCGAAACCAGACACGTCCCACCGGTGATGTCATCCTTTCCAATCGGCCATCGTCCGTACTCCTGTTCGTTCAAACTTCAATGACCATGCTCCATCACCAAAACCGCATCATTTCAACCTCCTTCATATTCGAACGAGATGAAATCTCATTATTCTTTGTTCTGATCACCCGAGTTCTCATCACCACTAGTCCATGTTTTCACTCCTCTACTGCAACACTCCATCATTCTCAGAAGCTACCAAAACCATGATTATCGTGATCACTATTACAACCCTATTAACACAGCAGCAACTAATCTAACTAATCTTGCTGTCTTGAATCGCTTCACCAAGCTCGATACTCTTCTATGTGTCTTCTTTGCCTTTAATGTCGTCATCCCAGCTAGCAGTTCCATTAATAGCCGGTGATGATAGAAGTAGCCATGTTCCCCTTCCAAGCTCTAGTTTCGCTGATTTATCAAAATCAAGCTAGTACCCAAGTTTTCTATCAACTTCAATGACCCACTGATGTCCGCCAAATCTCGAATATCTCTTTTCCAAAATCCATCACCGTCGTGATCATCAAGTTCCGATTGCCATCGCCTGCATTCTATTTTGCAACAGTGAAGACGAAGTGCCCCGTGTAATGAAGGCGGGTGCCTTCATCGATTTTTGAATCCTGCTTCCCCTTTGTAAAAGACCTGACTGCCTATAGCAGTTCCTTTAAAACTTGAATTCCCCTTAGCAGACTGACTGCCCTTAACATACATCGGGGGTCCCAATAGCACTTGTCCTGTAAAATGACCATTTTACCTTTTTAATCTTCCAAGTTCTTGTTTTGCTCATAACTTCTTCATACGAGCTCTGAATGACTCAGTTCTTTCGCCATTGTCTTCGTCTTCTCGTCCTCTACACAATGAAAAACTTGCAACATTGTTGTATCACTGTCTTCGGTACTTTGCTTAAGACTTGTCATCTTGTTGAAATTTTCGGAGATGACGATTCGGATCTTCACACTGGAAGTCCCTTGAACTTTGGTAGATGATGAAGTAGATTCAACTTGACTCCATTGGGTTAGTGATTGTAATACACGGTGGTTGCGAATCTAAGCATGGAGATGTTAACTCTCGTAGCTTCTTCTCCCGAGGTGGAGGTGGTGGAGGATCTATCTCATCGTCGGTATTAACCATCTCTTTTTAGAGGGTTCTAGATGTAATGCTGACATGCTTGAAGTACTGTTCCTTTACGGGTTTGAATTCCGCACATCAGATAATCCCAATCTTTTGGTGCCGAGATTAAGTACCTTAAACCAAAATCTAAAAAACGAGAATTAAAAACGAAAAAGAAATAACTGAAAACAAAATAAATGTAAAAGAAACAACTAAAGCTACCGACTGCTCCCCGCCAGCGGCGCCAAAATTTGATGTGCGTCGTTTACACAACAAATTAATTTACTTCTTTCCACACTATTAACTAGTAATATAATGGCAAGGAGTTCGTTCCCACGAAGAGCAGGGAGTTTTAGTTGTTATAAAGTAACCGAAAGGGGGGGGGTTAGATTTTGAATCGAACTAATTAATAAAAGAAAAAAATAAAACTTTATTGTAAACAATGAGAAGAAAGATGACCAGGGAATCCTTCGCCGTCACTGAACTGAAACTTAATTGAATACAAGTTTATCTATTGTTGAATTTATATTGTTACCAACAGTAGAATAGCAATAAGCTCTGCTATCCCCCGATTCTGTTGTCCTTTGGATACGGAAGCGCTCGACTACCGGTTTCTATCCAACTAACCCAACAAGAATAATCTCTCAAGGTATAGATTAACGAATGCTTTACACTCGTGAATCGGGTTGATCCTAGCATCGGACGCATAGGCTCGGCCCGCTTTACTAGTGTTATCTTTACACACAATTGCTTAACAGAATCCCTCTGTCAGCTCTTGCGATTTACTACTTGTCTAAAGAATTGAGTGACAATTACACGTATCACCAACCCCAATACTAGTAGAAGAATTATCGATTGGTTAATTTAATTGATCACTTTAAACAACCCCTCAATATTCTTAAACATTAAAAATAATAAAGATAATCAACAATAAAATAAAAACTTGAAATAAACTTGGTTTAATAAATTAAAGCTTCATTGTTCAGAACTTTGAAATCATCCCTAATCAAAAAGAAGTTTAGATACTCATAGCTAAAAAGTACATAAGAAATAAATATAGAAGAATTAAATAAATTAAAACTAAAAATAAAAGCTCGCAAGAAAAGCCAAGAGCATAAACTTTATTTCTCTCTCTGTTTCTGTATTCTAGCTAAAAGAAAATAATAAAAGAATGAATGAAAAATAATGAATTTCTCAAGGCTATTTATAGCACCCAAAACCCTTCTCCGATCCACAAAAGTCGTACGCGATAAAGATGCCAAGTCGGTGGAGTTTATCCCACTGATAACTGGGTGCAACGCGGTACACTCTAGTAGCGTGTATATGATTTCTTATCCGTTCGATCCTCTCGTGAACCCTTTGTATCTTCATCTGTACCGTCGATCTATCCAGCTTCGATGTTCCGCAATATACCAGATCATCACCTTCCTCCAACACGCGTCAGAGCTACTGCAGAACGGTCCCACCACACGTCTTCTTCCGCTTTTCCTTTTTCTGCACGTGAAAGCAGAAACCAGACACGTCCCACCAGTGATGTCATCCTTTCCAATCGGCCATCGTCCGTACTCCCTGTTCGTTCAAACTTCAACAGCCATGCTCTATCACCAAAACCACATCATTTCAACCTCCTTCATATTCGAACGAGATGAAATCTCATTATTCTTTGTTCTGATCACCCGAGTTCTCATCACCACTAGTCCCTGTTTATCAAGGAATTTCTCAAGGCTATTTATAGCACCCAAAACCCTTCTCCGATCCACAAAAGTCGTACCCGATAAAGATGCAAAATCGGTGGAGTTTATCCCACTGATAACTGGGTGCAACGCGGTACACTCTAGTAGCGTGTATATGATTTCTTATCCGTTCGATCCTCTGTGAACCCTTTGTATCTTCATCTGTACCGTCGATCTATCCAGCTTCGATGTTCCGCAATATACCGAGATCATCACCTTCCTCCAACACGCGTCGAGCTACCGCAGAAACGGTCCCACCACACGTCTTCTTCCGCTTTTCCTTTTTCTGCACGTGAAAGCAGAACCCAGACACGTCCCACCAGTGATGTCATCCTTTCCAATCGGCCATCGTCTGTACTCCCTGTTCGTTCAAACTTCAACAGCCATGCTCCATCACCAAAACCGCATCATTTCAACCTCCTTCATATTCGAACGAGATGAAATCTCATTATTCTTTGTTCTGATCACCCGAGTTCTCATCACCACTAGTCCATGTTTTCACTCCTCTACTGCAACACTCCATCATTCTCAGAAGCTACCAAAACCATGATTATCGTGATCACTATTACAACCCTATTAACACAGCAGCAACTAATCTAACTAATCTTGTTGTCTTGAATCGCTTCACCAAGCTCGATACTCTTCTATGTGTCTTCTTTGCCTTTAATGTCGTCATCCCAGCTAGCAGTTCCATTAATAGCCGGTGATGATAGCAGTAGCCATGTTCCCCTTCCAAGCTCTAGTTTCGCTGATTTATCAAAATCAAGCTAGTACCCAAGTTTTCTATCAACTTCAATGACCCACTGATGTCCGCCAAATCTCGAATATCTCTTTTCCAAAATCCATCACCGTCGTGATCATCAAGTTCCGACTGCCATCGCCTGCATTCTATTTTGCAACAGTGAAGACGAAGTGCCCCGAGTAATGAAGGCGGGTGCCTTCATCAGATTTTGAATTCCTGCTTCCCCTTTGTAAAAGACCTGACTGCCTATAGCAGTTCCTTTAAAACTTGAATTCCCCTTAGCAGAGTGACTGCCCTTAACATACATCGGGGTCCCAATAGCACTTGTCTGTAAAATGACCATTCTACCTTTTTAATCTTCCAAGTTCTTGTTTTGCTCATAACTTCTTCATACGAGCTCGAATGACTCGTTCTTTCGCCATTGTCTTCGTCTTTCTCGTCCTCTACACAATGAAAAACTTGCAACATTGTTGTATCACTGTCTTCGGTACTTTGCCTAAGACTTGTCATCTTTCGTTGAAATTTTCGGAGATGGCGATTCGGATCTTCACCGAAGTCCCTTGAACTTTGGTAGATGATGAAGTAGATTCAACTTCAGCTCCATTGGGTTAGTGATTGTAATACAAAGTGGTTGCGAATCTAAGCATGGAGATGTTAACTCGTAGCTTCTTCTCCTGAGGTGGAGGTGGTGGAGGATCTATCTCATCGTCAGTATTAACCATCTCTTTTGTAGAGGGTTCTAGATGTAACTGCTGACATGCTTGAAGTACCGTTCCTTTACGGGTTTGAATTCCGCACATCAGATAATCCCAATCTTTTGGTGCCAGAGATTAAGTACCTTAAACCAAAATCTAAAAAACGAGAATTAAAAACGAAAAAGAAATAACTGAAAACAAAATAAATGTAAAAGAAACAACTAAAGCTACCGACAATGCGGCGCCAAAATTTGATGTGCGTCGTTTACACAACAAATTAATTTACTTCTTTCCACACTATTAACTAGTAATATAATGGCAAGGAGTTCGTTCCCACGAAGAGCAGGGAGTTTTAGTTGTTATAAAGTAACCGAAAGGGGGGGGTTAGATTTTGAATCGAACTAATTAATAAAAGAAAAAAATAAAACTTTATTGTAAACAATGAGAAGAAAGATGACCAGGGAATCCTTCGCGTCATCGAATCAAAACTTAATTGAATACAAGTTTATCTATTGTTGAATTTATATTGTTACCAACAGTAGAATAGCAATAAGCTCTGCTATCCCCCGGATTCCTGTTGTCACTGGATACGGAAGCGCTCGACTACCAGTTTCTATCCAACTAACCCAACAAGAATAATCTCTCAAGGTATAGATTAACGAATGCTTTACACTCTGTGAATCAGGTTGATCCTAGCATCAGACGCATAGGCTCGGCCCGCTTACTAGTGTTATCTTTACACACAATTGCTTAACAGAATCCCTCTGTCAGCTCTTGCGATTTACTACTTGTCTAAAGAATTGAGTGACAATTACACGTATCACCAACCCCAATACTAGTAGAAGAATTATCGATTGGTTAATTTAATTGATCACTTTAAACAACCCCTCAATATTCTTAAACATTAAAAATAATAAAGATAATCAACAATAAAATAAAAACTTGAAATAAACTTGGTTTAATAAATTAAAGCTTCATTGTTCAGGACTTTGAAATCATCCCTAATCAAAAAGAAGTTTAGATACTCATAGCTAAAAAGTACATAAGAAATAAATATAGAAGAATTAAATAAATTAAAACTAAAAATAAAAGCTCGCAAGAAAAGCCAGGAGCATAAACTTTATTTCTCTCTCTGTTTCTGTATTCTAGCTAAAAGAAAATAATAAAAGAATGAATGAAAAATAATGAATTTCTCAAGGCTATTTATAGCACCCAAAACCCTTCTCCGATCCACAAAAGTCACCCGATAAAGATGCCAAGTCGGTGGAGTTTATCCCACTCGATAACTGGGTGCAACGCGGTACACTCTAGTAGCGTGTATATGATTTATTATCCGTTCGATCCTCTCGTGAACCCTTTGTATCTTCATCTCCAACACCGTCGATCTATCCGCTTTTTCATTTTCCGATGTTCCGCAATATAATCGGATCATCACCTTCCTCCAACACGCGTCGAGCCACATCATTGCAGAACGGTCCCACCACACGTCTTCTTCCGCTTTTCCTTTCTCCGATCCGCACGTGAAAGCGTGGAAACCAGACACGTCCCACCTAGTAGCGTGTATATGATTTCTGATGTCATCCTTTCCAATCGGCCATCGTCCGTACTCCCACGTTCGTTCAAACTTCAACAGCCCATGCTCCATCACCAAAACCGCATCATTTCAACCTCCTTCATATTCGAACGAGATGAAATCTCATTATTCTTTGTTCTGATCACCCGAGTTCTCATCACCACTAGTCCATGTTTTCACTCCTCTACTGCAACACTCCATCATTCTCAGAAGCTACCAAAACCATGATTATCGTGATCACTATTACAACCCTATTAACACAGCAGCAACTAATCTAACTAATCTTGCTGTCTTGAATCGCTTCACCAAGCTCGATACTCTTCTATGTGTCTTCTTTGCCTTTAATGTCGTCATCCCAGCTAGCAGTTCCATTAATAGCCGGTGATGATAGCAGTAGCCATGTTCCCCTTCCAAGCTCTAGTTTCGCTGATTTATCAAAATCAAGCTAGTACCCAAGTTTTCTATCAACTTCAATGACCCACTGATGTCCGCCAAATCTCGAATATCTCTTTTCCAAAATCCATCACCGTCGTGATCATCAAGTTCCGACTGCCATCGCCTGCATTCTATTTTGCAACAGTGAAGACGAAGTGCCCCGAGTAATGAAGGCGGGTGCCTTCATCAGATTTTGAATTCCTGCTTCCCCTTTGTAAAAGACCTGACTGCCTATAGCAGTTCCTTTAAAACTTGAATTCCCCTTAGCAGAGTGACTGCCCTTAACATACATCGGGGGTCCCAATAGCACTTGTCCTGTAAAATGACCATTCTACCTTTTTAATCTTCCAAGTTCTTGTTTTGCTCATAACTTCTTCATACGAGCTCTGAATGACTCCGTTCTTTCGCCATTGTCTTCGTCTTCTCGTCCTCTACACAATGAAAAACTTGCAACATTGTTGTATCACTGTCTTCGGTACTTTGCCTAAGACTTGTCATCTTCTGTTGAAATTTTCGGAGATGACGATTCAGATCTTCACCTGGAAGTCCCTTGAACTTTGGTAGATGATGAAGTAGATTCAACTTCAGCTCCACTGGGTTAGTGATTGTAATACACAGTGGTTGCGAATCTAAGCATGGAGATGTTAACTCTCGTAGCTTCTTCTCCTGAGGTGGAGGTGGTGGAGGATCTATCTCATCGTCAGTATTAACCATCTCTTTTGTAGAGGGTTCTAGATGTAACTGCTGACATGCTTGAAGTACCGTTCCTTTACGGGTTTGAATTCCGCACATCAGATAATCCCAATCTTTTGGTGCCAGAGATTAAGTACCTTAAACCAAAATCTAAAAAACGAGAATTAAAAACGAAAAAGAAATAATGAAAACAAAATAAATGTAAAAGAAACAACTAAAGCTACCGACGCTCCCCTTACGGCGCTAAAATTTGATGTGCGTCGTTTACACAACAAATTAATTTACTTCTTTCCACACTATTAACTAGTAATATAATGGCAAGGAGTTCGTTCCCACGAAGAGCGAGGAGTTTTAGTTGTTATAAAGTAACCGAAAGGGGGGTTAGATTTTGAATCGAACTAATTAATAAAATAAAAAATAAAACTTTATTGTAAACAATGAGAAGAAAGATGACCAGGGAATCCTTCGCCGTCACTGAACTGAAACTTAATTGAATACAAGTTTATCTATTGTTGAATTTATATTGTTACCAACGAGTAGAATAGCAATAAGCTCTGCTATCCCGGATTTCCCGTTGTCACCGGATACGAAGCGCTCGACTACCGGTTTCTATCCAACTAACCCAACAAGAATAATCTCTCAAGGTATAGATTAACGAATGCTTTACACTGTGAATCGGGTTGATCCTAGCATCGACGCATAGGCTCGGCCCGCTTACTAGTGTTATCTTTACACACAATTGCTTAATGAGAATCCCTCCGTCGGCTCTTGCGATTTACTACTTGTCTAAAGAATTGAGTGACAATTACACGTATCACCAACCCCAATACTAGTAGAAGAATTATCGATTGGTTAATTTAATTGATCACTTTAAACAACCCCTCAATATTCTTAAACATTAAAAATAATAAAGATAATCAACAATAAAATAAAAACTTGAAATAAACTTGGTTTAATAAATTAAAGCTTCATTGTTCAGGACTTTGAAATCATCCCTAATCAAAAAGAAGTTTAGATACTCATAGCTAAAAAGTACATAAGAAATAAATATAGAAGAATTAAATAAATTAAAACTAAAAATAAAAGCTCGCAAGAAAAGCCAGGAGCATAAACTTTATTTCTCTCTCTGTTTCTGTATTCTAGCTAAAAGAAAATAATAAAAGAATGAATGAAAAATAATGAATTTCTCAAGGCTATTTATAGCACCCAAAACCCTTCTCCGATCCACAAAAGTCGTACCCGATAAAGATGCCAAGTCGGTGGAGTTTATCCCACTGATAACTGGGTGCAACGCGGTACACTCTAGTAGCGTGTATATGATTTCTTATCCGTTCGATCCTCTGTGAACCCTTTGTATCTTCATCTGTACCGTCGATCTATCCAGCTTCGATGTTCCGCAATATACCAGATCATCACCTTCCTCCAACACGCGTCAGAGCTACTGCAGAACGGTCCCACCACACGTCTTCTTCCGCTTTTCCTTTTTCTGCACGTGAAAGCAGAAACCAGACACGTCCCACCAGTGATGTCATCCTTTCCAATCGGCCATCGTCCGTACTCCCTGTTCGTTCAAACTTCAACAGCCATGCTCTATCACCAAAACCACATCATTTCAACCTCCTTCATATTCGAATGAGATGAAATCTCATTATTCTTTGTTCTGATCACCCGAGTTCTCATCACCACTAGTCCCTGTTTATCAAGGAATTTCTCAAGGCTATTTATAGCACCCAAAACCCTTCTCCGATCCACAAAAGTCGTACCCGATAAAGATGCAAAGTCGGTGGAGTTTATCCCACTGATAACTGGGTGCAACGCGGTACACTCTAGTAGCGTGTATATGATTTCTTATCCGTTCGATCCTCTGTGAACCCTTTGTATCTTCATCTGTACCGTCGATCTATCCAGCTTCGATGTTCCGCAATATACCAGATCATCACCTTCCTCCAACACGCGTCAGAGCTACTGCAGAACGGTCCCACCACACGTCTTCTTCCGCTTTTCCTTTTTCTGCACGTGAAAGCAGAACCCAGACACGTCCCACCAGTGATGTCATCCTTTCCAATCGGCCATCGTCCGTACTCCCTGTTCGTTCAAACTTCAACAGCCATGCTCCATCACCAAAACCGCATCATTTCAACCTCCTTCATATTCGAACGAGATGAAATCTCATTATTCTTTGTTCGATCACCCGAGTTCTCATCACCACTAGTCCATGTTTTCACTCCTCTAATGCAACACTCCATCATTCTCGAAGCTACCAAAACCATGATTATCGTGATCACTATTACAACCCTATTAACACAAAGAAAGAACTAATCTAACTAATCTTGTTGTCTTGAATCGCTTCACCAAGCTCGATACTCTTCTATGTGTCTTCTTTGCCTTTAATGTCGTCATCCCATTAGCAGTTCCATTAATAGCCGGTGATGATAAAGAGCCATGTTCCCCTTCCAAGCTCTAGTTTATTTGATTTATCAAAATCAAGCTAGTACCCAAGTTTTCTATCAACTTCAATGACCCACCTGATGTCCGCCAAATCTCGAATATCTCTTTTCCAAAATCCATCACCGTCGTGATCATCAAGTTCCATTGCCATCGCCGCATTCTATTTTTGCAATAGTGAAGACGAAGTGCCATGTAATGTAATGAAGGCGGGTGCCTTCATCAGATTTTGAATTCCTGCTTCCCCTTTGTAAAAGACCTGACTGCCTATAGCAGTTCCTTTAAAACTTGAATTCCCCTTAGCAGAGTGACTGCCCTTAACATACATCGGGGGTCCCAATAGCACTTGTCCTGTAAAATGACCATTCTACCTTTTTAATCTTCCAAGTTCTTGTTTTGCTCATAACTTCTTCATACGAGCTCTGAATGACTCGTTCTTTCGCCATTGTCTTCGTCTTCTCGTCCTCTACACAATGAAAAACTTGCAACATTGTTGTATCACTGTCTTCGGTACTTTGCCTAAGACTTGTCATCTTCTGTTGAAATTCAGGAGATGACGATTCGGATCTTCACCGGAAGTCCCTTGAACTTTGGTAGATGATGAAGTAGATTCAACTTCAGCTCCTTTGGTTAGTGATTGTAATACACGGTGGTTGCGAATCTAAGCATGGAGATGTTAACTCTCGTAGCTTCTTCTCCCGAGGTGGAGGTGGTGGAGGATCTATCTCTCATCGGTATTAACCATCTCTTTTGTAGAGGGTTCTAGATGTAGCTGCCGACATGCTTGAAGTACGTTCCTTTACGGGTTTGAATTCGCACATCGGATAATCCCAATCTTTTGGTGCCAGAGATTAAGTACCTTAAACCAAAATCTAAAAAACGAGAATTAAAAACGAAAAAGAAATAACTGAAAACAAAATAAATGTAAAAGAAACAACTAAAGCTACCGACTGCTCCCCGCCAGCGGCGCCAAAATTTGATGTGCGTCGTTTACACAACAAATTAATTTACTTCTTTCCACACTATTAACTAGTAATATAATGGCAAGGAGTTCGTTCCCACGAAGAGCAGGGAGTTTTAGTTGTTATAAAGTAACCGAAAGGGGGGGGGTTAGATTTTGAATCGAACTAATTAATAAAAGAAAAAATAAAACTTTATTGTAAACAATGAGAAGAAAGATGACCAGGGAATCCTTTCGCCACACGAACTCAAACTTAATTGAATACAAGTTTATCTATTGTTGAATTTATATTGTTACCAACAAGTAGAATAGCAATAAGCTCTGCTATCCCCGGATTTCGTTGTCACTGGATACGGAAGCGCTCGACTACCAGTTTCTATCCAACTAACCCAACAAGAATAATCTCTCAAGGTATAGATTAACGAATGCTTTACACTCTGTGAATCAGGTTGATCCTAGCATCAGACGCATAGGCTCGCCCGCTTACTAGTGTTATCTTTACACACAATTGCTTATGAGAATCCCTCTGTCGGCTCTTGCGATTTACTACTTGTCTAAAGAATTGAGTGACAATTACACGTATCACCAACCCCAATACTAGTAGAAGAATTATCGATTGGTTAATTTAATTGATCACTTTAAACAACCCCTCAATATTCTTAAACATTAAAAATAATAAAGATAATCAACAATAAAATAAAAACTTGAAATAAACTTGGTTTAATAAATTAAAGCTTCATTGTTCGGGACTTTGAAATCATCCCTAATCAAAAAGAAGTTTAGATACTCATAGCTAAAAAGTACATAAGAAATAAATATAGAAGAATTAAATAAATTAAAACTAAAAATAAAAGCTCAAGAAAAGCCGGGAGCATAAACTTTATTTCTCTCTCTGTTTCGTATTCTAGCTAAAAGAAAATAATAAAAGAATGAATGAAAAATAATGAATTTCTCAAGGCTATTTATAGCACCCAAAACCCTTCTCCGATCCACAAAAGTCGTACCGATAAAGATGCCAAGTCGGTGGAGTTTATCCCACTTTGATAATGGGTGCAACGCGTAAGTACACTCTAGTAGCGTGTATATGATTTCTTATCCGCTCGATCCTCTGTGAACCCTTTGTATCTTCATCTTTACTGGCCGATCTATCCAGCTTCGATGTTCCGCAATATACCGAGATCATCACCTTCCTCCAACACGCGTCGAGCTACTTTGCAGAACGGTCCCACCACACGTCTTCTTCCGCTTTTACTTTTTCTGCACGTGAAAGCAGAAACCAGACACGTCCCACCAGTGATGTCATCCTTTCCAATCGGCCATCGTCCGTACTCCCTGTTCGTTCAAACTTCAACAGCCATGCTCCATCACCAAAACCACATCATTTCAACCTCCTTCATATTCGAACGAGATGAAATCTCATTATTCTTTGTTCTGATCACCCGAGTTCTCATCACCACTAGTCCATGTTTTCACTAGCACCCAAAACCCTTCTCCGATCCACCGCAACACTCCATCATTCTCGTGTATATGATTTCTTATCTACCAAAACCATGATTATCGTGATGTTCACTATTCACCTTCCTCCAACCCTATTAACACAAAGAACAACTAATCTAACTAATCTTGTTGTCTTGAATCATCATTTCACCTCAAGCTCGATGAAATCTCTTCTATGTGTCTTCTTTGCCTTTAATGTCACTCATCCCGGCTACCAAAACCATGATTATCGTGTTCCATTAACTAATCTTGTTGTCTTGGTGATGATATGTGTCTTCTTTGCTTTAATAGCGTCATGTTCCCCTTCCAAGCTCTAGTTTATTTGATTTATCAAAATCAAGCTAGTACCCAAGTTTTCTATCAACTTCAATGACCCATGATGTCCGCCAAATCTCGAATATCTCTTTTCCAAAATCCATCACCGTCGTGATCATCAAGTTCCGACTGCCATCGCCTGCATTCTATTTTGCAACAGTGAAGACGAAGTGCCCCGAGTAATGAAGGCGGGTGCCTTCATCAGATTTTGAATTCCTGCTTCCCCTTTGTAAAAGACCTGACTGCCTATAGCAGTTCCTTTAAAACTTGAATTCCCCTTAGCAGAGTGACTGCCCTTAACATACATCGGGGGTCCCAATAGCACTTGTCCTGTAAAATGACCATTCTACCTTTTTAATCTTCCAAGTTCTTGTTTTGCTCATAACTTCTTCATACGAGCTCTGAATGACTCAGTTCTTTCGCCATTGTCTTCGTCTTCTCGTCCTCTACACAATGAAAAGTAGAAATCTTGTACTTGAACGAGTTCTAATTGGTCTTTGGCCCTTCTCCACTTATAGCTAGCTTCTTTTCTTGCACAATTAAGTGCAAAATCATTTCTTTTGGATGATTTACCTAACAAAACACAAATACGAGAAAACAAGCGTAATATACAATAATTTGAAAGAAAACCAACAAATACTAGCATGGAATTGACACCAAATATATGTGAAATATGCACTTATCAAAACTCTTCTCCGGCCATAAACCTATCCCATCCAAGACATTCAAAGCCTAACTCATAAAGCTTTTCAAAAGGAATTTGGTTGTCAAAATCCTCAAAGACAGCTTTACCTTCCACGGGTAGCATGATAATTTGAAAAACATCATCTGGGTGATAGTTATCGTGACGAATGGAAGGTGAAAAGTGGTTGTTTTGGCCCAGAATCTTTTCCTAAATCCAGAAAAGGCAACAATATCAAAGTCCTTTTGCCTATACTCAATTGCAAGCCATGACCCCGAATCTTTTACCAAGGCGACAACCCCTTCACATTCTTTATCTAATGACCAAAAAAGGGTCGTTTGATGCTTCAGTTTAGGGATTGTTGTTGTATGATCCTACAAAAATGTATAAAGAAATGTTAAAGATACAAAAACAATAATAAATAAACATATACAATCAATCTTAGGGAAAGATTTTACATGTGCAACACAAACTCTTGCATCCCATGAACTCTCGTAGCTAAATAGGACTTTGGCCCTATCTTTAGGCTGACCCAAAGGAGTGTTATCCGCCTTCTTTGGAAACAACTCCATAGCATCAGTAACTTGTTCTTCTTTTATTTTCATTTGTTTGTAAGTTGAGCAAACTAATGACCAGCACTTGTACCTTATTCTTGAATTTCACCAGTCTCTTGATTTGGTTGTTAAACCACAAGCGAACGTTCAATATATTCTTATCTTGGTCCACCAATGACGAGTGTACTTTTGTTCCTTTGCGTCGCACCCAATGGAATCTTGTTACGAGGGATTAGAGTCCGCTCATGACTTGGTGTTACTTATTGCGTTCGCTTCTTCTTACCCTTTGATGGTCGATTCCTAAAACATGTCAACAACTATGTTTAGTACATGTACAAATTAAAAAAAGCTCAAAAATTGGAAAAATTGGTATGAAAAAAGTATAAGAAAATCACACCTGACTCAGGCCAACCTATGGTTTGAAAAACCAACCGTAAGTAATCTCAGGCAAACCTTTCGGTTTGAAACATTAATCAAATGGAAAATCAGGCCAGCCCACGGTTTGGAAAAATTCCAAATAACAATACCTGCGGTCGGAATAATGTTCTCAAAAAAAAAAAACACTTACTTACAGTTTGAAGCACCAACCGTATAAAAACTCATAGAAACCTATGGTTAGGAAATAATTCTGATATGTCTAGCTACCGTGGGGAAACTATTTCCATCAAAATTAAACCTATGGTGTGGAACACCAACCGTCAACCAATACAGACTAACCTACGGTTTGGAGTTCATCTTTTTTATCACTATCGCATAGGTTACATCGACGGACTTATAAGTTTCATCGGCTAGGCCACTGACTTCAGTAATGTGCAATGATTGCGCTTCACTGGCTTGGACAGTAATAACCCCTCCCCCCCAACCCACCCAATATGTTGAACATCCTCGTTAAACGCAACCAAGTATACTCGTTATACTTGTTCTTTGACCTCGTACGCTTTCGAGCCTATCTCAGAAATCAGGAAACATGTTTGGCCTTTGTCCTTGCCAAAAATTTATGCCTAGTACCATATGCCATCACTTAGCATACCTCCTTGTCATTGATCTTACTGACTTGTGTTGTTATTGTCGTGTTGGCCTACGCTCCAACTCCAACTCCAATCGTATATCAATACCCAAACGCAAACTGAATGCCAGTTCCCTGAATTAGGCTTGAATTTCAGTAAAATCATTTTCGCCTAAGTGTATGCAAAAATGATTCTTCCCAACTGATCACAATGATCATTAGCGTAGTCTTGTGCCACCTTCCGACTTTAGTTGCAACACTTAACATAACAGAACTTATGCAAGATTCAGCTTTATTCGTCAATCACGTTGCGTTGTGCCAAAACATGATATGCCTTAAGGTATGCACACTATGATTCCATACCACTTTTGTATGTACCACACCTTATACCCTTTGTCTAGTCGGGAACACAACATGACTTACACTAGATTTGGCCTCCAAATCATATTGTAAACTTTATCCTCTTGGACTTGCATTATTTGCATGCCAAAGAACCAATACCTTGCTGTCATTTGCTTGCATTCTCGCAACGCTATGATTGAAATGCATGACTTTGGTATAGTCATGACTTAGGATTACCTCCCACCGTCACTTGGACAAAGTATCCTCTTCACGCTCTTTTGAAACCAGGCCTCTCACTGTTCATTCAAAATGTCACGCTTTAATGTAATGGAAAAACAACATGTTCTTCAAGCTATGAGTCAATCTTAACTCAATTCTCTTAATGGGCTTACTTCTGCATTCTTTTTGTGTTACTCCATGTCTTCGCTGCCAATATGTTGTCGCATTTCCATGTAACTCTCAACAACAATCTCGTCTATGCCACCAACTATATTTGCTTCTTTCACTTTCAACGTCTCCTACTACATATTTTGGCTTAGTATGTTATGTAGCATCTTCCCTCGTGAACTAGCTTTACTTTGAACGAGAGAGACAAGAACTCTCGTCTAAAATACCCCCATTCACTGCTACATTACATAGAGAGATTTCATTCCAACACCAAGGTTCACACGACCCAAAACAGAAAGTATACTCAAACTTAAGCAAATACTCGCACCAACTGATTGCAAACTTGTAAGACCTAACAAATCTTGCAATAATGACTTCATCTTATTATTAAGCAACAAACAAAGAAGCGAGACAAAGCATCTACTATCTCCAATATTGCAAATCACGTTGCTACATGCATTCTTCTAACTATCAACGTTCTTATGCATTCTTATAACCATCACCACTACTTTGTCATTCTTTTACCATGCATCTACAATTCGGCATAACTTACATCTCCAGACACATCATGCATCCTAGCCATTCCCAAATTTCATTTGGTGCATGCTAATGTTGCATATTTTCCATGCTAGTTAGCACCCGACTTTTGACACAAACTTGTGCACCTTTGCATAACTAGATTGGACATAAATTGGTGATTCCGAGCATCACCATAAAGCTCAACAAGTCATATTACTCAATGACTATTGCGGACAAATTCCCTTACTTAGACAGTTGCAAACAAGGTCACAAACCTTTCAAATGAGGCAGCATTGCCTATGTTCCATGAAATAAGAATGTCGCATTCTTCTTCAATCTTAGAACTCACTTTACTTCCCATGCACATCTGGTTTCTTTTGTTTTTCTCTTTCTCCAAAATCAACTTAGTAGTAATATTGATTTGTAGTCGATAAGAACATCCGCTTGTGGTTATGATCGAATGCAGGTCTTGGGACATGATAGGGTGTAGAATACATCCTATTTACTATCTATTGTTTATGCTTTCTTTGCTATTTTTCTTGTAAATTATGTATTTTACGCTTGTTTTGAGTTTTATAGCTACTATGGAGTCGCACGAACGAAAAGAAGAAGAAATCACCCAATTTGAGCAAAAGGGCAAAATTGTCATTTCATGGGCGAACACTATCTGGAGCCAAGTCAAGGTTAAGAGCAACTCTATTTGGAGGAGTACTAATTACGGTCAAATTTGAAGTTAAGGGGTTACCATCAGAGTATCCCTTATCACTTATCAGTGGGTGTATTTATCAGATCATATCCCTGGGGTGTAACCATCCACCCAAATAACCCTAACTATCTCGAGAGTTTTTTCATTCTTCTCAATCATTGCTTCACCTGAATGAGAGGAAAGAAGAAAAGCTGCGCAGCAGCTAGAGAAATCGAGAAATTGAAATTAAGAAAGATAAGGATCGGCTGTTGCTTTGTGATTAAAGAGAGAAGATGATGATCATAGATCAAAGAAAGCGAGATGCTTTGTTGTTGTTGAAGACAAGATAAATGTGTTGTTGCATATGTGATGAAATCGTGGGGGAAATTGGTGGTTGAATCGATGGATTCAAGAGGTACAACGAGACAGAGGAAATGGGTTTGTGGTAATTGCTAAAATTGAGCTCAAATTTAGGGTTTTCGGAGGTTCCAGCTGAAGAACTAGAGTCTGGGTTTTAGTTCTTAATGGCAGAAATCAAGTTTAGGGATTTAAACTCAGGGAAATCAATAGATAGGAGATGGGTTCGATCGAGAATGGTTTTGAGATTGTTAACAGGTGATATGCCTTTGTGAAATCGAGAAGATGGGTTTGAGTGTTGATGTTGATTTGGTAGATCGAGAAGAGCGAGAAAGGGTTTTTGATTGAATTAAGATTCGAGAAATCGAGAGAAGCAGAGATGTTGTTGATGCCGTGAATGGGGTTTCTTTGGTGTTGGGGAAAGTGTGCCAAGTTCATATCTTTGCTCTTGTTGAATGAGATGCTTCTAATTGAGAAATTGGTATGGCTGGTGGTGGATTTAAGGAATTGGTAAGGTTCTGGGTTTCTGAGATCGAAAAAGAAAAAGAGAATTTGAACCAAGGATGGGTTGACGGTGCTGATGGTTGAACATGAAATACAGATGAGGTTTGAATTGATTCGCTGAATAAGAGAAGAAATCAAGACTGAGAAGATTTGATGGGTATGACTCAGTTGAAGTCATGAATAGATGCAGTAGAGGGAATTGAAGCTGCTGGGAATGAATAGCTGGGAGTGTGTATGAAATGCGGTAATAGATGTATGTTAGGATTGTCACAGGAGAAGACCAAAACTAAGCCTGAAAATTGGCCTGAGAATTGCCCTGGATATAAACGAAACTCGGCCAGATTTCTGTTCAGGCGAGTTAATTCAGTGATTCTCCGATCCAACTCAATGAGTAAGCCGAATCAGCCTGACCCAGAAGCTGACTAGAAGCTAACTCACCATCTGCCTTGACCCGGTTGACTAACGAAGACCGTCAGTTTGACCGTTAACTTGGACGGTGCCGTGATGGAATATTCTGTCGACGGAGAAGAAGATTCCGGTGCCGGATTCCGGTCAAATTCCGGCCATAATACCAGCTTTCCGGCGACCAAAATTACAGATTTTCGTGTGGATTCTTCTCATGGGTGTGAAGACTTGGACTTGGAATTGGATGGAGAATTTGGCTCAAATTTGGAAAGAGAAGATGGAAGATGAGAAAGACTTGAATTTGGAAATTGAATTATTATGGAATGAGGATTCTATTCCTTGGAAGATTTGGAGAACATTGAATCCTATAAGAAGAGAAGTTCTCTACACACTTATACATATATCTTTTACACACCTCTCTACACACACAACACTTGTGTTTTTGCTTGCTTTTCAAAATTCTTCTTTTTAATTATTTGTGTGAACTTTAAAATTCTCCTTTTAATTATTATTTGTGTGAATTTCAAAAACATGAGTAGCTAATTTTCTTATTGATTGAGGATGAATTCCTAGTTCTTAATATATGATTTGAGTTTTGTTTCCAATTCTATCTTGAAGTTTTCACATGATTATCGTTTGTTTTTACTAATAGGAATGTTTATTCATTCATGATTGATTGATAGATTGTTTAGAGTGCACGCTAAATTGATTTGTTAATTTGATCTAAAGCTAGTGAAAGTTAGGGGATAAGTAATCGTTTCTTGACTCTTTACATAAGTAGCAAACACAAGACCTTGCGGAGGGATTCCGTGGAGTAATTGTGTGTGAAAACAACGTTAGCAAGTAGACCTTGATCTAAGAGTCTAACTACTAATATTGACCTAATAAGTTCATAAATCTTAATGCGTTTATTTAAATTACATCTAGAGTGATCTACTACTAGGTGGTTTGGTAAATAGAATCCGGTAGTCGAGAACTTCCGTATCCGGTGATATAAGGGATTTAGGGGTTTAGCACTGATCTAGCTGCTTTACCTACGGTTGGTGGTAATTTGTGACTAATAACAAGTAGAAAAGAACATAACTTTAATCATTGTTTCGCAACGAAGAAGGATTCCTTGGTCTTGTCTCTCTTATTGATTTCAACTTTATCTTTGAATTGCTTTGTTTATTCCCCTTTGTGACAATTTTACAACTAAGAATCTCTTGCTCCTCGTGGGAACGAACTTGACTACACTATATTACTTGTTAATTAGGTGGAAAAATATTAATTAATTTGTTGTGATTACGACACGCATCAAATTTTGGCGCATTCACCGGGAGCAATGGACGATTTTAGTTGTTTTTATTTTTCTTTTTGCTTTATTCTTGCTTTGTTAGATTATATACCGTATCTAACTTAGTTTTCGAGAATCTTGTTTCAGGTGTTATACCTTTGGTGAATGCTTAAAAAGGGCAGACCAAGTCCAATACGTCTTCGATCCGGCACTCAACTAAAGGATTTCATTCGAGCGGTTAACACTCCACTTCCTCCTTCTTCATCAAGTGAATTCGCAGATTCGGACAAAGAGGAAGAAACAATGGATGAACGTACACTCAAGGACCTAGCTTCTCACAAGCTCGATACACAACAATGGTGTATCCAAACTAACTCAACCTTCGAGATCAAGCCGGGGTTGATTAAAGAGTTACCAAAGTTTCATGGCATGGTGAATGAAGACCCAAACAAACATCTTATGGACTTCTATACCATAGTTATGGCTATGCTTCCACCGGAGACTAATGCGGATGGAGCAATGTTGAAAGCTTTCCCGTTTTCTTTGGCGGGCAATGCTAAGGAATGGTTATATTATTTGCCTTAGGAAGTATCACAACATGGAATGGGATGAAGAAACTTTTCCTCGAGAGATATTTTCCCGCATCAAAAGCTACTCAAATTCGCAAGGAGATTTGTGGGTTGAAGCAACATGTGGGAGAGTCCTTGTATGAATGTTGGGAGCGATACAAGAGGTTGGTGGCAAGCTGTCCACACCATCAATTCAGCGATGTTATGATACTCCAATACTTCTACGAAGCTATCCACCCAAGTGATAGGTCTCTTCTTGACGCCGCGGGTGGTGGTTCACTAATGAACAAGACGGAGACCCAAGCTACCGAGTTGATTGAAAGTATGGTTGCAAACTCGCAACAATTCTACACAAGAGATGAACCAATGGTTAGGCGAGTGCATGAAGTTAGTGATTCATCATCACACCTTGATCAAAGAATGGGTAACATGGAGAAAATGATTCAAAGGATGGACGCGGTTATTATTCCGGATGATGAGACCGAACAAGTAAACGCTTTATATCCAAATCAAAGGCCAAGGTACGATCCATACTCCAATACCTATAATCCCGGTTGGAAGGATCATCCCAACTTTAGTTATGCAAATAAGCAAGCGGCGGTTCCCAATCCGTATGAGCAACAAGGTGGTTTCCAACAATCACGTTTCCAACCTCAACAACAATTTCAACCACAACAAGTCAAGGAACGTGATTCTTCAATTGATGACAAGCTCAATGCATTGATGCAAGGTATGCAAGGTATCACCACTTTGGTCCAACAACAACAACAAAAGACCGATTCGGCAATCAAGGATTTACAAATTCAAGTGGGGCAATTAGCGACCGATGTGAACCTATTGAAAGCTCAAGCGTCCACAAAGCTTCCTTCACAACCATTTGTTAATCCAAGAGAGAGCGTTAATGCGATTACTTTGAGGAGTGGGAAACAAGTGGAGCAACCAAATCAACAAGATAAGGTGTATGATGAGAAAGAGGAAATTGAAATCGCACCAAAGGAGAATACATCCCCAACCAACCAACCCGAGGAGACGGTTCCTACTTTCACAACTCCACCCCCGTTTCCTAGCCGATTTGCTACATCGAAGAAAGACTTGGAATACAAGGATATGTGGGACATCCTTAAGAAAGTACAAGTCAATATTCCACTCATTGAAGCTATTCGTCAAATTCCTCGTTGTGCAAAGTTCTTAAAGGAGTTGTGCATGAAGAAGAAAAGGTTAAAAGGGAATGAAGTCATGAGTGTGGGGGAGAATGCTTCGGCGTTCATTCTCAAGAAACTCCCACCAAAATTAAAGGACCCCGGTAGTTTCACTATACCTTGCACAATTGGTAAAAAAAAAGGTTTACTCGAGCTTTACTAGATTTGGGAGCATCGGTTAATGTTATGCCTTCCTCGATTTATGATTCTTTGAATCTTGGTCCTCTTAAGGAGACCGGGGTAGTTCTTGAACTTGCTAACCGATCTAATGTTTACCCGAAAAGGATTGTTGAGAATGTTTTGGTGCAGGTTAATGAGCTTGTATTTCCGGCCGATTTCTATCTCTTAGACATGAATGATGAGAACTCTTCCAAATCTACACCTTTGCTATTGGGCAGACCATTCTTAAGCACCGCCGGAACAAAGATTGATGTCCAAAATGGCACCTTGACTATGGAGTTTGATGGTACACTCATCCACTTCAATATCTTTGAGACAACGCGATACCCTAGTGATGTGAAGTCATGTTTTCCCGTGAAAGAGATTGATCCGGGCTAATGAATCTTGCAAAAGCTAAGTCGGGCCGTCGACATTAAAACAAGCGCTTAATGGGAGGCAACCCATAGGTTTTGTATTTCTTATCCTTTTGTGTTTTTTTTATTTATTTTTCTTATTCCATATCATGTTAAAATTTCCCACCTTAACTTTATTAGGATGATTCAATTACATTGAGGACAATGTAAGGTTTAAGTGTGGGGGAGTGGTTAAGCATGTATTTTAAAAAAAAACATTAAAAAATTAAAAAAAAAAAAAAAAGTTTTACATAAAACCTCCAACTTTTAAGATTTTAGAGTCACTAGCATACTTCTAGGTATGTTTACATAGAGAATTTAATGACCGACATAATTGAACTTGGAAATGTTAGAGAACTACATTCGGATTTCTTGCTTGTTAGAGTGTTAAATAATGGATTTAATCATGCCGGTGATGCAAATTTGGTGCAGGGAGAAATGCATTATTAGAGTTGCTGATCAATCATTAGTGGAGACTACCCGTATTCATATCATGTGAGGCACCGACCAGAAATTTTTCCATCTAACTAAAGAGCTTTCTTTTAAGTGTGTGTCACCAAACGTTAATTCCGGGTAGAATGGTGAGCTACCCAACCTCCCACCAATAGAAGCACTACTCTTTGATCTCTTGAGTGCTAATTTTGTCAATCATGAAGGGTGACGTCTATAGATGAAAGCCTCCTTCTTGTAGTTCGATTTGCAGTTAGCACCATTCTCTCTCAACAACAACGGATCCATAGAAACACCATTATCATCAACAAGGAGCGACATCAAAATTTACAAGGAAAGTTGAAAAAAGTTTAAGGTTTACAAGCAACGGAACGAGAAAAAGAGCAAATTTCAAATTCAAGTAAAGCAACATACAAAGTGCAGATTTTTACATATATGTTGAGGACTTACAATACAATGAGGTAATTATATATCCAAGTATGAAGACTTATTTACTAGAGCGAAGAAAATCAAAAGGTGAGAATTGTTGAAGTTTATGATTTCGAGATGATACAAGTTGTGAAGAATCAAGCGGTAAAATACTTCTCCCACGGCCACGGTTTGTTTTTATTTTCACTTTGTTTTATTTCTCTTGTTTTGTTTACAAAAAAAAAAAAAAAAAAAAGAAAAAAAAAACAAGAGAAATATTTGTTTTGTTAATAAGCCGTGGGGAAGGAAAATCTATAAGGAAGTTTCAAGCGACAAGGATTTAAGGTAAAGGTTACAAATTGTTAAGGATTTATGAAATTCGAGAGTTTATCACCAATAGTTGAAACCGAAGACGAAGACCAAGAAGATCAAGACGAGGAGCGGAAGACGTTTCTATTGGATGCCGTGAGAGTGGTGTTATCATAATTGGCGATCGGATGTGAAGGTGAGTAAGTAATCTCATCCTCAATAATAATGGTTGATTTCCTTTCTTAGAGATCGTCAGAAAAATGGTTTTTCAAAATGTTAAAAGATGTGGGTTTTTCAAAATATTTCGGAAGTTGTCCTTCCCACCATTCAAGTGTTGCAGGAATTCTCTCTTCATTCCTACCTGCACACATGTGAGAACCATAAAAAAAGCCGTCTTTTTGAGTGCAATTATCATAAAATCCTTTTTGGTGAGGCAGAAGTCGAGGCGAAATGCTTATTGATCGTTTCTCAAACACGCGTTCTCTCATTATGGTGTGGTTATTTCTCACTCAACATTTAAGAATGAGAATATGTTCTTTAGTATTTCTAACTTCTTATTACTAGAATGCAGAAACTCTATGTCCTCATAACTCTTTGGATGCTTGGGACGCTGGGAACGCTTTGAAGTTGTAAGTTTTAGTTTGATTTGCTCGAGGACTAGCAAAGTCTAAGTGTGGGGAATTTGATAGGGTGTAGAATACATCCTATTTACTATCTATTGTTTATGCTTTCTTTGCTATTTTTCTTGTAAATTATGTATTTTACGCTTGTTTTGAGTTTTATAGCTACTATGGAGTCGCACGAACGAAAAGAAGAAGAAATCACCCAATTTGAGCAAAAGGGAAAAATTGTCATTTCATGGGCGAACACTATCTGGAGCCCAGTCAAGGTTAAGAGGCAACTCTATTTGGAGGAGTACTAATTACGGTCAAATCTGAAGTTAAGGGGTTACCATCGAGTATCCCTTATCACTTATCGGTGGGTGTATTTATCGGATCCTATCCCCGAGGTGTAACCATCCACCCAAATAACCCTAACTATCTCGAGAGTTTTTTCATTCTTCTCAATCATTGCTTCACTTTGAATGAGAGGAAAGAAGAAAAGGCTGCAGCAATGACTAGAGAAATCGAGAAATTGAAATTAAGAAAGATAAGGATCGGCTGCTGCTGTGATTAAAAGAGAGAAGATGATGATCATAGATCAAAGAAAGCAGATGCTTTGTTGTTGTTGAAGACAGTAAATGTGTTGTTGCATCTATGATGAAATCATGGGGGAAATTGGTGGTTGAATCGATGGATTCAAGAGGTACAACGAGACAGAGGAAATGGGTTTGTGGTAATTGCTAAAATTGAGCTCAAATTTAGGGTTTTCTGAGGTTCCAAGAAGAAGAACTAGAGTCGGGGTTTTAGTTCTTAATGGCAGAAATCAAGTTTAGGGATTTAAAATCAGGGAAATCAATAGATAGGAGATGGGTTCGATCTGAGAATGGTTTTGAGATTGTTCTGGGTGATATGCCACTGTGAAATCGAGAAGATGGGTTTGAGTGTTGATGTTGATTTCAGTAGATCGAGAAGAGCAGAAAGGGTTTTTGATTGAATTAAGATTCGAGAAATCAGGGAAGCAGAGATGTTGTTGATGCCGTGAATGGGGTTTCTTTGGTGTTGGGGAAAGTGTGCCAAGTTCATATGCTGCTACTGTTGAATGAGATGCTTCTAATTGAGAAATTGGTATGGCTGGTGGTGGATTTAAGGAATTGGTAAGGTTCTGGGTTTCTGAGATCGAAGAAGAAGAAGAGAATTTGAACCAAGGATGGGTTGCCAGTCTTTGTTGGTTGAACATGAAATATGAGATGAGGTTTGAATTGATTCAATGAATAAGAGAAGAAATCAAGACCGAGAAGATTTGATGGGTATGACTCAGTTGAAGTCATGAATAGATGCGATAGAGGGAATTGAAGGCTGCTTTGGGAATGAATTTGGGAGTGTGTATGAAATGCGGTAATAGATGTATGTTAGGATTGTCACAGAGAGAAGACCAAAACTAAGCCCTGAAAATTGGCACGAGAATTGCCACGGATATAAACGAAACTCGGCCGATTTGCTTCGGGCGAGTTAATTGAGTGATTCTCCGATCCAACTCAATGAGTAAGCCGAATCGGCTGACCTGAAAGCTGACTAGAAGCTAGCTCACCATCTGCCTTGACCCGGTTGACTAACGAAGACCGTCAGTTTGACCGTTAACTTGGACGGTGCCGTGATGGAATATTCTGTCGACGGAGAAGAAGATTCCGTGTGCGGATTCCGGTCAAATTCCGGCCATAATACCAGACTTTCGGCGACCAAAATTCTGATTTTCGTGTGGATTCTTCTCATGGGTGTGAAGACTTGGACTTGGAATTGGATGGAGAATTTGGCTCAAATTTGGAAAAGAAGATGGAAGATGAGAAAGACTTGAATTTGGAAATTGAATTATTATGGAATGAGGATTCTATTCCTTGGAAGATTTGGAGAACATTGAATCCTATAAGAAGAGAAGTTCTCTACACACTTATACATATATCTTTACACACCTCTCTACACACACATCACTTGTGTTTTTTTGCTTTTCAAAATTCTTCTTTTTAATTATTTGTGTGAACTTTAAAATTCTCCTTTTAATTATTATTTGTGTGAATTTCAAAAACATGAGTAGCTAATTTTCTTATTGATTGAGGATGAATTCCTAGTTCTTAATATATGATTTGAGTTTTGTTTCCAATTCTATCTTGAAGTTTTCACATGATTATCGTTTGTTTTTACTAATAGGAATGTTTATTCATTCATTCATGATTGATAGATTGTTTAGAGTGCACGCTAAATTGATTTGTTAATTTGATATAAATCTAGTGAAAGTTAGGGGATAAGTAATCGTTTCTTGACTCTTTACATAAGTATCAAACACAAGACCTTGCGGAGGGATTCCTTGGAGCAATTGTGTGTGAAAACAACGTTAGCAAGTAGACCTTGATCTAAGAGTCTAACTACTAATATTGACCTAATAAGTTCATAAATCTTAATGCGTTTATTTAAATTACATCTAGAGTGATCTACTACTAGGTGGTTTGGTAAATAGAATCCGGTAGTCGAGAACTTCCGTATCCAGGTGATACAAGGGATTTAGGGGTTTAGCAGATCTATTTGCTTTACCTACGGTTGGTGGTAATTTGTGACTAATAACAAGTAGAAAAGAACATAACTTTAATCATTGTTTCGCAACGAAGAAGGATTCCTTGGTCTTGTCTCTCTTATTGATTTCAACTTTATCTTTGAATTGCTTTGTTTATTTTCTTTTGCTTGTTACACCCCCCTTTTGTGACAATTTTTACAACTAAGAATCTCTTGCTCCTCGTGGGAACGAACTTGACTACACTATATTACTTGTTAATTAGGTGGAAAAATATTAATTAATTTGTTGTGATTACGACACGCATCAGGACACCCTTGTCCGAGCATATCGATCCCACTCTTATTAACCAGGTGCAAGCACACTCCTTACGCGCATCTAGCATCAACGAAGAACACTATGCCAATGTAAGATCGCGGTGTATCAGTTTTTTCCTAACTTATATTTCTTTCTTCAGCCTTTCCATAAGCTTTATGGGAGATAAGAATTGGACATCCAATTCTTCTTTCATGGCACCACATTGCCACGAAAATGTGCTGGTTCACAACCATACTTTGCATTACCACCAAGGTACATGCATTCGAGAGAGATTAAATCTTCCACCACACTGGCTATAATGAGACACTTTCAATTATATCGCATAGACAGATACTCAATTATCTCAAGCTTCAAAGTTCATTCCAATTGATCTTTCCATACAAGACCAACTTCTTCTAGTCTCGATACTAACGAAACCCAAATAATTCATCACTGAATTTGACAAACAAATGAACAACTTGAGTAAAATAGAAAAAAATCAAGAACTGTGTCCCCAAACACAACTCTAATACCAGCTGTCACATGCCCATTTTGCAGCCTAAAATTTTCCATCGGACATGACCGGAAATACTCTGTGGTTCAGTGAATCAACTTCACCCACAAGTACTCAGATTTTTACACTTGCATTAAAGTATGTATCTGCCTTCACTTTTAAGGCTTTATGCAACAGAAGTCTTTCTTTTTTTTTTCTCTCTAACTCTTTATTCACCCATAAACATAAGAGGTTTGCCATGCATCAATGTACTTAAACAGCTCAACAAGATCAGCAACAAATTAAACACAAAGATATAACGCAATAAACCCATTTTATTGCATTAAGCAAGATTACATAAAACAGCCCATCGCATGAACTAAACATGCTATTCACCCTTTTTGGTGAATGCCTAACTCTGTCTACAATCCAGTAGTTATTCTCTAATCGAACAACCCCGAACTTATTGATCTCTAAGCTATTTATACATGCTAGGATCAGGCTGAAACTTATGGGCAACCGTTTGCACATCCTATGAACATCCAAGTGTCCATAGGTAGTTTCCCAAACCGCTAATGTGCTTTTCAACTGCCAACTTTTATGTTGCCTTGCCAATTGATGTGACACTTGTACTTGGTGGTTAGACATTTCCAAACCTTGTTATAAACCCACTTTATAACCGTTATAAGTCATCCCTTTGCTCTGGCATGTGTGTGATGCATGTAACCAACTTATAACCGCTCCTATAGGCCAGCCTTACGCCATCCTAATTTATGATGTGCCATCATTGCATTTCGATACCAAGTTGGTCAGAAAAATGCTACTTATGATCAGGCCATGCTTCATACACTCTTGGATGCAACCAACTAGCATGAATACATGCCAATGTCCCTTACAACAGTTTGGATAACTTTGGCCCACAAGCCATAAGCTTTACTTGCATCACTTTTCCGAGTAAATGATTATAACGACGCCTTTGGCATGCGCCACTGCTGCACTTGTATTGACCAGGCCTTGGCCAAGCCTTAGGCTAATGCACAAGTCACCTCATGATTTATCTTGCACCCTTAATTCCTTCGTTGAGCTGGGATAATTCTGGATCAAGGATATGCAACACTATCACATAATATTGCACATGTCAAGAAGCCTTTCTTGTCTCAGCCATGATGGCGCTACATAAATCGGATTTGTAAGCTTCATCGGCCAGTCACTTTGAATTCACTAATGTGCAATGATTGCGCTTCACTGGCTTGGACGGTAATACTAAGACAGAGGACTTTCTAGTTTGTTTTGTATGGGTTTTGGTACCCTCCCCGGTAATCTGGTACCCTCTATTAGCACCCATGCAAACATGGGGCGGCTTATTTTGGACTTGGGGGCATTGGTTGGAAGTCTCACCTGCATTTATTTCTGGTAGAGTGGGAAATCAAATAGGCTTATATATTAGAGGCAGATTGGTATCAAAAGTCTTCACTTTGATTGAAGCAACTCTTAGGTTGTAAAGGACGTCGGCTAAGGGATTAATTGCGTAGAGCCTTGTGATGTTCAAGAGGTGTAAGGAGTACGACTGCAGCTGAATTGCTTAAAGGGTTGATTAGGTCTCAATTATATTCCGGTCCTAAGTATGATAGTAGGCTAGTGTCTGTAGCGGCTTAATACAGTTTGGTGTTCAAATGTGAACTGGGTCCGACCGGGGTTTTTCTGCAAGTGCAGTTTTCCTCGTTAACAAAATTCTGGAGCGTGTATTTTTTATTTTTCTGCATCTTTTGATTGTTAAAAGTACTACACATGTTCATACTCCTATCACACGAAAAAGTTGGTGGAGTACTTGGTACCCTCTCCTTTTCGTGTTGAAACAAACATAAAATGATGCACAATCAACATATGAAAAGTTACAATATCAATTTCACCACATGCATCATCAACAAAATAATAAATCATATTATAAATATCAGTTTCAAACATATTTATCAAAACCAGTGACGGAGCTAGGATTTTTGGGTGGGTGGGGAATTATAGAGAAAGAAACTCAGCACCTTAAGTTGCCTTGCATTTTTCTGCAAGCAAATTATAAAGTCGTGAGTTGTGATCGTATGAGAAATGTTGCATACCTACTACAATTACAATGACTAGAACTCAACATATCTCGATTATAATTGAAACTAAGATTCCTTAGGATTATGTGACAAGCAATTTTAATTTTTAATATAATATCTAAATGGAAATACGATACATATACATATAATCAGAAAATATAAACCATTAATTAAGAAAATGAGTGACACAACAAAGATGAAATATTAGCTCGACAAAATCGGATCAGTAATGTTATTTACGTGTATATGGAGGTAGGAATAGGAGGGGATCAGGTGATTATTAATATTCTTTGCCTCTTAAATGTTTGCAATTCTCGTCAGGAAACGTAAATTCCTAGTTAAATCTTACGGTTTTAGCTTTTACCCACTTTTAATTACAGTTAAACTTTCTATATCGTATATAAGAATTGAGATTTTGCAAAAATTTGGGTGGGTCCAGAGAACCACCCACCTTACTAGTGGCTCCGTCCCTGATCAAAAACCTAAAAAAATTCATATCACTTTTGTCCCCAAAAGAAATCCTAGAATCATCATTAATTCAAATTTGAATCACCTACTACGTAAGATGATATTCAACACAAAGTTCATTTAAAACCTAAATCAAAATTAAAAAATATTTTAAAGAAAACATTCAAATTTGAAATCACCGTATCTTTGTTTTGTTTGCGGACGAAAATCTTTGAAAATAGGATCAATAGGACCGTAATCGCAAGAAGTATAAAATATCTTAAGATTTTTGAAGAAAGTACCCCTTAATCGCCATGAATCGATCCATGTAAAACCATTTGTTAGAGCATAGCTCTGTTGAACTCACCAAGCGTTGGTATGTCAAGTTTGGTTGTCATATTTTAGTGTGTCAAATATCTAAAGTCGCTTGATTATATACTAGAGTCAACTTCCTTTAGGTTAGACTATAAAATCTAGGAATGTTGAGACATACAAGTATTACTATGAAGACCTGAAGAATGTGAAGAGGTAACGAACTACAACGACGACATCACCCTTCCAATTGAGGTTAGTAATATTGACTTGAACTGTTTCATTCCTAACGTATCTTTCAAGTCGTGCTATATTGAAAACATAATTGCGAAGCTGTATATACTGTACATATTGTATAATGAGGGGGGGGATCCATGGACACTCTTAGATGGACAAGGTCATACAAGATTGGCGCAATTTTCTCTGCAAAACCCAAACGATAATGAATTTAAATCTAATATTTTGATGGTATATTCTTCTTATAAGACTTTATATTCCTACCAAAAATTAATGCAATTCGAGATAGCAAACCTGACCATCTACCGATCTTAATTTTAACCGTTAATTTTGAACGGCTGATATTCAAAGGGGAAGATGGTGGTTTTATACATATCGAATTGTGCTCATTTTTTTGTAGGAATGTAGAGTCTTATAAGAAGAACTTACCATCAAAATATTAGATTTAAATTCATTATCGTTTGGGTTTTGTGGAGAAAATGGCGCAAATATTGTCCGACCTTGTCCATCTAAGAGTGTACATGGATCCTCCCTCTTGTATAATACTCTAGTGATATGACATGGTCATAATTATATGATCATAGTATTAGGGAATTAGACTACGAAGTATAACGCTTATCTTTTGAACTTTGTAGATATGACATCAACATAATCTTGTATATAGTGTTATGATTATGTGAATAGGTTATGGTGAAGATTTCATCCTAGGAAACAATATTTTACATTTGTTTAAACAAAGTACATTCATGAACTTGTTTCGTGAATCGAAAGCGAAATCATTAGGCTTATTGGTTCGGCTATTCATCGCAAATCTTTGGATGACCAATATGTGTGAGATGGTAGAACTGATCTTAACCTTGGTTATATATCTTTCTATAACTAATCACAATGCCTGACTTATAATTTGGTATGACTGGTTTTTATTAATTGGTGTAACCGATCCTAAATAATCACCATGTGATGGTATGATCGATCTTTGTAATTGGTGTGACTGATCCTAGTAATTGGTGTGACCGATCACAAGTGTTGTGTAATCGATGCTTGTAATTGGCAATCGGTCTTGGTAACTAGTGTAACCGGTCCTGGTAACTGGTGTGACCAATCACAAGCAATACCATGGGAATATGGAATCGATCCTTGTAACTGGTATAACCGATCCTAGTGACTGGTGTGACCGATCACAAGTATTTCCATAATAAGGTATAACCGATCCTAGTGATTGGTTGAACCGATTAAACCCATGTATGTGATTTGATATTTGATCAATCACATAGTAGTCTTGGAATACAGGTGAACCAATTCTAAACTTGTTTGGAAGTGTGGTTGTTTTGGGGTGAAAACTGATTCTGCTGTTTTTGGTAAATTTGGTAAATTTGGGTGTGTTGATGAGAAACGAATTCAAACCCTAAACAAATGCACTGCACGGGAGTATTTTAGATTCGAAAGATCAATCTGTAAGACTCTAGCCTAAACCAAGAAATGGTCGTTCCAGATTCAATTCGGTCACAAGGTGAAGGAGAAGGGTTGATCTTAGGGAGGGAAGCGAATAAGGTGTTTGAGATCAGTATGTTGAATTATGAAGGTGTGGTTGTTTTATGACTTGTATCAGAAAAATGGTTTCTAGATACTTGTGTTGATAACACTTGTCTCGTTGAAATAGGTTGAAAACCTATTTATATAAATCATTGAGCACACCCTGATCTCATAGGAAGTGGAGGAAGTTAAGTAGTGGAGAAGTGGAATCGTGCGGAAGGTGGTGATCATCGTGTTTCCGTTGTAAGGGAAGACCAGTCACACCCTTGCCCAATACTCTTATTACTATTAACCGTCCGTTCTTCCTGACACTTTCTCGTAATGGGCGCGTTGCACGCCGCATGTTGTAAACCGCCAGACCAATACCCCAGTGAGTATCCCCCAGTTTGTGACATGTTTGATGTCTCGAGTGAAAGGGTCAAGTCATGAGACTTGCCGCTAAAATCAGCACATAGTGCTTTTAGGTTAAATAATAAATTATTTATAAAATCAATATTTGCATAGCATTGCTTATAATCGATGTATATAAAATATCGCTTTCGAATAAGCAGCTGAAAAATAATCGATGTACTAGAAGCATCGTTGTTTTAGAGCTCGATCGAATCAGTCACGAATCAAGCGTCTTAAAAGCAGCACGACCAGCCCTCTTTGGGTGATGGTTTGAAAACCCTATGGGCGAGCTATCACTTGGTCGATCGCTCCCTGTGGAGGAGAGGTGGCCGGTGATCACAATACTGCTTTGTTGGTTTTCTAAAAATAAATCCACACCATCCAACTAGGCTAGCGAAGTTGGATGGACGAGATGATTTGCGGCAGTTATATATTGTCGTTGACACAATTTAGGGTTTAGGGGTCGCGCGGCCAACCCTGTTTTGGCTAGTCGAATCAATGCGTTGGCCGCTGATTCGAACAGGCCGATTGGCCATGTGCAAAGACGAGCCGCTGGTGAATATGTTGACATCTCCTGGGCCATCTAAGATTAGATCTAAGCCACTCGATTCGGCGGGCGAAGATGAATGGTCGTGATCGATTTGCGGCAGTAACATACTACCGCAAACACTAATTAGGGTTTCAAAGCAGCGCGTTCACCCTACTTTTGGTGAACGATTCTATACGCTCTTGGCTTGCCGTGAGCAAGTCGATCACTCATGGGTGTAGCTGGGTCGCCGGTGAACACGCCAGCGCTTCCTCGGTCGTTCAAGATGCGATCTAAGTCGTCCAATTAGGCCGGCTAAGTTGGACGGATGCGATGGATTTTGAGACCGTTTTTGCCGGTCTTAGCTCGTTTGAGCTATTTTCAGACAGCGCGATCACCCACGTTGTGGTGAACGTTCAAGGAGGTAGCGGACGAGCTAAAGTAATTTCGGCCGACAGGGATGCTTGAAGGCCCGCCGGTGTTTATCATGACGATTGCCTAGTTCCGTTAGGAGTAGGCTAGGCCTATTAATTTTGTGGCCAAATCATGTGGCCGCGATCGTTTCTTAAGACTGATATGGACAGTCTATATTTCCCTTAAGTAATTAAAACGCGTTCGATCGCGCTATCTTTCAATTAAAAGGCATGTAAACATGCTGATCTCTTTGTCAGAGGGTGGTGTAGCCTATATGAGTGTTTTCATGCAGGTCTCAATACTAACACTTCAGGAGATTTATGTTACTCCGCTGCGAGTGAACGTTAATCGTCATGTCATGCCAATATTGAGAGTTCGGCTGGGAACATAGCATAGGAAAATACTAGGCAGGCCATGCATTAGTAAATAATGCGATAGATTAAAATTTACAGAATATCTAGGATTGTTGCTTCATGCACCATTCTGGATAAATTTTAATAAATATGTTGAATTGCTCAATACATATGTAAGTAAATAGGTCTGGACACTCATTACTTTTAAATAGCTTTTATTCCTCTGCAGGATGATAGCGCATTAAATACAGGATTTTTCAATTTTAACCCTGAACTAAAAACCACCATCAACATTAAGTCCCCTGTTTAGCATGTAACAGTGACATTGTTGCAGGGTAAGCACTAGATGGTGACAGACGAAGAAATTCACAAGACAAGTTCGGCGTACATTACCAGGATAGAGGCTGGCTCGGTTCTTGAGTAAGATACATTTTCTTTCAACGCACGTCAGTTGTCTTCAGATAGATAAGTATCTACTTGATTATTATCCCGCATCTGGAGCCTTTATACACGACAAGTAGAGACTCCTTTTGTGACGGACCAGAAAATTACGCCTTTGGCGCATTGCCCCGCAGGCCGTAAATCCCCCGATGCGCCATGATGAAGCTACGATCCGAGCCTTAGGGCTAGGCAAATGCACGTCCATTTGCCCTTGCAAGCATGCTCGTGGAGCATGACGCAGCTAACTTAGCTTCCACACCATTCCAACTTACCCTTGTCATAAAAGGGTTTAAGGCCATAAGGCCAATGCCAATGCATTTTTCATGCATCTCGGCTTTGCCTTTACGTAGGGAATTCATCTTTGAATTTCCTAGCTATTGAGCAACCATCATATTGTCGTGTCTTGTCCAGGCATAAGCCTTGTACTTTGGCGTAGGCCGCACCAAGCCCTTGCCATTTCCTACGTTACCTCGCTTACCAACTCTTTATAACTTGATAGGAAGTACGAGCATCCACTTACTGGCATGCAACTATGCCTCATCAAGTCTGGCCACAATCATCGCTTGCGTCGAGTTACCGAGCTTAGATGATATGAGGGGCCAACGTGATGGACCGGCAATGCTGCAACTCATTGCGGCTGCATACGTACCCTTCCCTACTCTAAAGGGATCAAGCACAGACCGTAGTTTATCCACGAAGGGACAAGCAACTTATTCCAACTCGTTTGCTAGGCCGTGGCCAAGCAACAGTGGTAATGGCCTAGTCCGTATAGGCCGTTCCGTCAAATACATCCAAGTGATGCATCATCGATTTTGTGGAATGGCATAGTGATGCCTTAGCATCATATGCTCCATTCGTAAGGTTGCGCGACTAAGAATGAGGCCTGAGCATCATTCATACCGTTCCGTCCAAGCTATGAAGCTTACTTGGTACATAGTCCGCATATGCACCTTCAACCAACTACCCCTCCCTATATATGTTAATTTGACATTTTTAGAACTCAATTTGGGGGACCAAAAATCTTTCATCAACTCCTCGTTTACTATTCATGGCCGTTGCCATGGCTTTCTGAATGACCGTCCAAGATGGATGTACATTCATTTCTGGCTCACATGCCAGTTCCACTGTCCGGTAAGGATGGCTGAAAATTTCCTGAGCCAAACCCGATGAAGGGCCGTGATGGCTGTATTTCCGACTTTGGCCCATAGGCCACACCAATGTCCAGCCGTGATGGCTGTACATTACCAACCCGATCTCCAGCCATGTTGGCTGTCCACTGCCAACCCAATGTCCAGCCATGTTGGCTGTACATTTTCAAGGTCATCTACCCAACTGACCTAATGCATCATTTGATGCAAGATTGGATCTTGGCCAATGTAGCTTCCAACCAATGCCATATTGGCCTTAGACAATATGCATATGCGATGTGCCTTACTTGGCACCGGATATGGCCCAGGGACAAATGCATCTCACCATGCAAAGGAAGCTTTGGATGAAGCTTCATCACAAGCAAATGGAGCATCTTTTAGCATGCGCCATGCTAAAAATACGGGGTGTTACATTATCACACCCTTCAAAGAATTTCGTCCCCGAAATTCAAAACCAAAACTATTGTGGACAATCTCTTCGAGTTGGATTTCCTGAGCAAAAGTCCCATACCAGATGCTCAGAAATCACGGGTTTCTTCAAATTTTCATGAACAACAATTTAGACATTCTGAGCACATGTCCCATACCACCTGCACAGGAATCCAAAAAGTACCCACAACAAAACCAATAATCGCAATTGGCCAGTGCCAAGAGGATATCTCGACAAGGTATCCTAGATAGCATCCCATACGACAACCCATGAATCCCTAAGGTTCACAAGTTGAAATATGTCATCGAAATGACAAGGAAAAACTCAACACAACACTGTGAGGACCAATCTCTAATGCCAGTGCAGTTGGATGCAAGCCACCATCCCTGACGGATTTACCGGGTTGCCACTCGTAAGTTTGAT
The DNA here is from genome assembly GCA_023531295.1 of Papaver armeniacum. Lineage (NCBI taxonomy): Eukaryota > Viridiplantae > Streptophyta > Magnoliopsida > Ranunculales > Papaveraceae > Papaver > Papaver armeniacum. The sequence continues at coordinate 75,478 of JAJJWW010014765.1, forward strand.
GCTAGCCGGGCCTGACAACGCACACCCTTGGCCAGTGCTAACGTGTGGGGATGATCAGTCCCATTGTCTACCCACCGTCCCGCAGACGGTCTTCCGGATGCTCGTAAGCGGGGTACCACGAGAGGCCGGCAAACTCACCTGTACTTATACAAGCTCAACTCGATTTGCAAAGTAAGCGGCCCAGCGATTTACAAACTCTTTCCCTTACGAAGTTGGCATACTCTCCAACTTTAAGTTTTCCGTTAAGGAAAATACTTGTGGACAAGTCCACTCCGCACAGTCCAAGAGTTATCTCGGAACTTGCTCTGATACCAACTATGACGGACCGGAAAATTACGCCTTTGGCGCATTGCCCCGCAGGCCGTAATTCCCCCGATGCGCCATGATAAAGCTACGATCCGGGCCTTAGGGCTAGGCAAATGCACGTCCATTTTCCCTTGCAAGCATGCTCGTGGAGCATGACGCAGCTAACTTAGCTTCCATACCGTTCCAACTTACCCTTGTCCCGCAAAAGGGTTTAAGGCCATAAGGCCAATGCCAATGCATTTTTCATGCATCTCTGGCTTTGCCTTTACGTAGGGAATTCATCACGGAATTTCCTAGCTAAATGAGCAACCGTCATATTGTCGTGTCTTGTCCAGGCATAAGCCTTGGACTTTGGCGTAGGCCGCACCAAGCACTTGCCATTTCCTACGTTACCTCGCTTACCAACTCTTTATAACTTGATAGGAAGTATGAGCATCCACTTACTGGCATGCAACTATGCCTCATCAAGTCTGGCCACAATCATCGCTTGTGTCGAGCTACCGAGCTTAGATGATATAAGGGGCCAACGTGCTGGACCGGCAATGATGCAACTCATTGCGGCTGCCTACGTACCCTTCCCTACTCTAAAGGGATCAAGCACAGATCGTAGTTCATCCACGAAGGGACAAGCAACTTATTCCAACTCGTTTGCTAGGCCGTGGACAAGAAACCGTGGTAATGGCCTAGTCCGTATAGGCCGTTCCGTCAAATACATCCAAGTGATGCATCATCGGGTCTGTGGAATGGCATAGTGATGCCTCGGCATCATATGCTCCATTCGTAAGGCTACGCGACTAAGAATGAGGCCCGAGCATCATTCATACCGTTCCTACCCAAGCTATGAAGCTTACTTGGTACATAGTCCGCATATGCACCTTCAACCAACTACCCCTCCCTATATATGTTAATTTGACATTTTTAGAACTCAATTTGGGGGACCAAAAATCTTTCATCAACTCCCCGTTTACTATTCATGGCCGTTGCCATGGATTTCTGAATGACCGTCCAAGATGGATGTACATTCAGTTCTGGCTCACATGCCAGTTCCACTGTCCGGCCAGGATGGCTGAACATTTCCCGAGCCAAACCCGATGAAGGGCCGTGATGGCTGTATTTCCGACTTTGGCCCATAGGCCACACCAATGTCCAACCGTGATGGCTGTACATTACCAACCCGATCTCCAGCCATGTTGGCTGTCCACTGTCAACCCGATGTCCAGCCATGTTGGATGTACATATCCAACTCGATGTCCAGCCATGTTGGCTGTACATTTTCAAGGTCATCTACCCAACTGACCTAATGCATCATTTGATGCAAGATTGGCTCTTGGCAAATGTAGCTTCCAACCAATGCTATATTGGCCTTAGCCAATATGCATATGCGATGTGCCTTACTTGGCACCGGATATGGCCCAGGGCCAAATGCATCTCACCATGCAAAGGAAGCTTTGGATGAAGCTTCATCACAAGCAAATGACGCATCTTTTTGCATGCGCCATGCTAAAAACACGGGGTGTTACACCTTTTCTTCCCGGGATCTTGCTGATTTGTGGAATATAAAGAACACGCTAGAGTCTTTCTCCCATCGCAGAATTGCTTCTCTTCTTCGTTCTAGGTATTGCTCCATGTTCATCATACGGTTTGGCTTTTGATTGATGATGATAATGATTTTTGTTTATTCACGATATCTGGGAACCCTAGTTGTAGTACTTCCCCGTAGGGTTGCAATAGATTCTCTTCATTCCATCGAGTCGTACAACCAAAGAGAACGCGGCATTCATAAGTGATGATGCGTTTTTATGTGACCGTGTACTGTCTTCATGATGATTGCATGTAACCCTAAAAACAATGAAGGAGATGCAATAATGGAAACCAGAGATTGACCACGAACCTGTCTGCCCTCCAATTGATAACGTGTTGCAATCCGCCTAACCGTGTGGTGATCGAGAAGCCGTTTTATTGTTGGAGTAGAATGCTCTTTAGAGTACGAAGTGCTTTCCCTAATAATCATACGATTCCTTTGCCCATTTTCTTTCTGCGTGTACTCCTTCAATATTTCTCGAAAGATATGAGATGTTTCCTTTAGGGTTTTGTCTTTCTGGTTTGAACTGATGGGTAATGATGAGGGCTTAGGCTTGCTCAAGACTTTGTGTGATGATTCAGGAGTAAGAGATTTCTAAAAGGAAATAATATTGTGATTAACTGACAAATTGAAACCTTAATTATGAATGCAAGTAGTGCAATCATTTTTGAGGAATTACAAATATTGCATGAAAGGGGAAATTGCTGGAGGAAATACTAAAGAGAACGCTGGAGGAAAAGGTAGCACATCGTCTTAGGTATTGAAAGGCTTGAGCCATCGTGAGTGAATTATCACGCCTTCCGGTTTGTCGGCATTGATGAGCTTGCAGTAACCGCCTAAGATAACATCTGCCACAGGTATGGCTCGTCTTCTCTTTCTATAGGAGAATCAGGCTGAGCGGTCACCTTCACTGTCACATCTCCAACTTGAAATGCGGTCACCTTCACTACCATATCTCCAACTTGAAATGGGTTTGGGCGTTGTACAACTACTTTATTCTTGGACTCATTGTATTTGACTGAGACAGCTTCTAAACTTTTGACAAAGTATTTGAAAGGACCAGCATCCCATTCACATCTCCTAGTGGCTATTTGGGTTGTTGATCGGAGCGAGTCCCCGAGCCTTAGCGAAAGGAGGAGTGATTTGGTTGCGAAAGGGTTGTTCAATAAGACTTACTTGGGTTCGGAATCTTCGAATGTATGTTGACGGGCTCTCTCCAGGTAACGTCACATTGGTAAGTTGTTGATATGGCAACAGATAATCTTCGGGGTTGGACGGCTTGTTGGAAATCCTTTCAGCTATAGACATTGGCAAAGGACACACTCCTAGCTTTGCTTGGTTGTTATGCACCCACGAGCGCCCCAGAATCATATCATAATTCGGGTAGTCTTTCACAACATGAAACTTACCGCGTGTTAGAGCGTCTCACATCTTGATTTCGAGGTCGATATACCCGTAAGCGTCTCTAGACTCTCCTTCAGAATCTTTAATTATGGTTAGGTAGTGAACAACTTCCTGCTTTGAAATCTTTGCAGCTTTCAGGGTCTTGACAATGACAATATTGAAATCAGATGCTACATCAATCAATGTGTTTTCAAACTCGACATCCTTCAAGCGAGCGATGGTTAGAAGTCCCCAGTTACATCTCGCGTTTCCTAGGAAGGATTGGGGTTTGGGAGAAGCCTCCTTAACTGGAAACAGACGCTCGCCTGATACGATACGGTTGAGAGCCCCAAACATGTCTTGACGCCGTGCCTTAGAGAAATACAGAATTTCACATAAATGCTCCATCATAGACTACACAGTCTTGTGGACAGAGTCCCCGGAAATCATGCAGCTCCTGACAGGAAGAGGGTCTCTATGGACTCCTTCATTTCCTAATTGAAGTTCTCCCGCATCCACTTTCTCTTTGAAAATGCGCTTCAACTTGTTGCGATCCTTTGGTTAGGTGATTGACAAACTGTGCTAACGACAATATTTGGGATTCTCCATCTCTTCTTGGTTGGCGGACGTCGAGAGGAGGTAGCTTGATGGCGTCATATTGAATCCATGATTATAGGAGTTCAATAACTTCATCTATTGGAAATGGGAAGTGGGAGCGGCATCTCCCGGCTTCAGTAGTCTTAGTCGTGGCTTTCCGGGAGGGAGAGTCGTGCATCATTTGCTGCGCTTGGTTTGTTGCTCCGTTGCTGGAGCTTTTCTTTTCCCTCCTTCACCTACCACGCTTACAGAAGGACCGGTGTTGTATTGCTTGTTTATGAGACGTTTGTTTCCTCGAGTTTTGCGTGCGTCCTCACCCCTGGCCGGTCTGGTTCTTTCTAAAAGTGCTGGTACGGTCGTAGCCGATCGCTTAGCAGCTTCATGGAGTTCGGAGAACGTCCGGAAGCGAGTTTTCGAAGAATGCACGACTCTACCAACTGTTGTTCGATCACATTTGGGTCGTGACAATCCAAAGCTTGAATTCTGAATCTCTTGACGTAATCATTTGGATGCTCGTTGTTTCGTTGAAACATTCTTAACAAGTCTGAGAAAGTGATTTGCTCAGACACGAAGAAATACTTTTTATAGAAAGCGGTGACCATCTCACACCAGTTTGATATGTTGTTTGGTGCGAAGTTGTTGTACCTGGTGTACGCTCTTCCGAGTGGCGACTTTGAGAACTCTTTCAGGAAAAGGACGTGATTGTATTCGTGCTCTCCCAAAGATTCCAAAAAACGAGAAATGTGTTCGCGAGCGTTACCAGTACCATCATAAAGGGAAAACTGAGGAGAGGAGTATCCTCTCGGGAGAGGAACTCTTTGCACATCAGGGGGATACGGAGGTTGGTCTTTGGTGTAGGTCCACCAAGGTTTTCCTTGCCTCGATTTTGGAGAAGTCGTTCTAGATCTTCACGCGTGATAAAATTGGATGGTTGATTCCTTTCTCTTGAGCGCTCAGGAGCAACACGAACTTCCTCATATATGAATGCACGCCATGTTGAAGTTCTGGCGCCAAGAGTGTTGAAAGTACTCCTTATTGGTTCCATGGGCTGACGCGGCTCTTGTGGTAGTCGTTCTGTTAACGTCTTGAGAAAAGTGAGTACCTATTTCTGAGTTGTATCCATGTCCATCTGAGCCTTAGCGAGAACTTCTTATCTTTCCATTAAATCGACAATAGTAATACGGGGTTGGCTTCCTCTGGCTCCTGCAGTCTCTCGTCCTGGGGGGGGGGGGAGTGGCGGTAGCTCTAGTAACAACCGGGGGTGTTACGCTCAAAGAAACATTGGGGGTGGCGACAGCGGCTCTGTCTCTGGTGATTGGAGGTGTCACGCCTAAGGGAACGTTTTCTGCGCCGCTGGTGTTGGTGGTTGAGGATGTAGTGCCACGAGATGCGTTGATCAAGGTGAGTTGAGCTCTGCAAATCGGCTAAAAACCGGAGATTGACTCGCTCGGCGAATTTTTTCTTCCCATTTTTCGATCTTAGTGTTTCTCAGGCAATTACTCAGGTGCTGATTTCGATTATTATCATTGTTTTCTTCAATCTTTTAATGATAAGGGTTCATTAACCAGGTGATTCTCAATGGATTCGTGTCCTAAAACACCTGGTAATGAAACTCATCAATCTAATAATTTAGGTTTTAATGAATTCACAAAAAGTTCCTTCGATAGATTTACCTGATGATTTATTTGAAGAAGGTTTAAATCCTTGGAAATTTTCACTGATTGGAAGATTGGATTTACAACATATTAAATTTGTAGATGCTGCTATTATTCTACGACAACAATGGAAACTCGTTGGAGACTGTAAACTCATTCCACTGGGAAGAGGTTTCATTACAATTAACTTAGACAATGAAATTGATCGCAGATTTATCAAATCAGGTCAATGGGAAGTTCTTAATCAGGTCTTATAAGTAAGAAATTGGATATCCAACTTTAGGCCGTCAGCTCGGCGTACTTCTAAGGCTCAAGTTTGGGTTCGTTTTCCTGGTTTGGGTTTGGAATTCTGGAAGGAAAAAAATATTGTTCACTATCTGCAAAGAGATTGGTACCCCTATTAAAATTGATACTGATACTGCTAAGTGTGAAGTTGGGTACTATGCAAATGTGTTGGTTGAGGTGGATTTTGCTCAATCAATTCCTAACAAAATCTGGATTGGAACTAAATATGGGGGTTTCTTTCAGGATATTTCAATTCCTGTTCTTCCCAAGTACTGTCATCATTGCAAATGTAGGATCATAATATCGCAACGTACAAGACTCGCGGGATTAATAAACGACGGTACCGCGAGGGAGTCGCAGGAAACTAAAATAAATGACGCGAGGGGAAATAACGACACACAAAATATTTGAAAGACATGGAATCAAGCGAGGTTAAGAAGTGTTGCGAGATTGAATAGTTGTACACTGGCGACACTTCGCGAGACATTCCCGAAAATAAAGGATAGCTTAGCTGTCACCCACTATGTATTACCCTATATAAAGGGTCGAGTGAGTCTGTAAAGAGGGAGGATCTTTAGAGAATTGTTAGGCAAGTCATTAGGAGAGAGAAAGTTTAAAGAGTGTTTTAACTTCTAAGTGTAATTCTATTTTCCTGTGTAAACACTTCATGAATTCAATCAATAAATGTTCTTGATCTTTCATCTTCTAATGGATTAATTAGGCAAAATCGAGTAAGGGGTGTAGTGTGGGAAATCCTGCTACTACATATGCGCTAGAAACAGGACTGTGCGAGATTGACGTAGAAATTGGAAGGAATTTGGATTAACAGAAAAAAGATTTGGAGAAGATACTCAAGAATTCATTGGAAAAGAAAAATGGCTAGAAGAAGAAATGTACAAGGGCAACCAACGATTGTAAGAAGAAGTGGGAGACTTGTCGGAGAAAGGAGGAATGAAACAGGGGAGAATCATCAAGGATGAATAGGAGAAACGATGGAGAAGATCAAAATCAGCCACCAATCTCCCCGTAGCAAACACGGCCGAGGATTATGATAGAGTAAGTGTACATACTTGAGATCCGATTCAAGACGAGAGAGAAGAGGAGCAGCAGTTGGTGAACAATGGACAAGGAGGAGGAGAGCAAGAAATGAATGGAGAAATGAATCTAGGTAACGAAGAAATCGCAGCGTTAGAAAGACTGAGGCAAACAATACATGAGGAGAGACGGCTAGAGGCAGAGGAAAGAGCAAACTTGACAAGACAGAATCATGAATTGAGGATGGAAAATATGAGGTTGCAAAATAGGAGATCTAGAAGTAGCGTGAGATCAAGTTCAAGATCGAATGGAGAAGAAAGAAGGAGAGTTTTACCAATAGAAAGCACCGATTAAGAAACACAAAATCCGAATATAGAGCATGGCGAGAGAAGAGAAGAAATAGAAGATCGTTATATTCCTCAGCCCGAAAATCTTCAAAATGAGCAGAATAGGGAAAATCAAGGAAACATGCAACTCCAAGAATTGAATGACCCAGCTGCTGAAGGGAGAACAATCTTGCATGGGAGAGAAGAATTGAGAAGGAACCGAGAGATCGAAGATGACATTGAGAGACACTACATTGAACAAGCGCGACTAGCTCGCGAAAGAGAAAGAATGAGAGCAGAAATGGAAAATCAAGAGATGGAAGAAGCAATCCGGCAGAATAACCATGACAACCGCGAGAGAAGAAGGGAACAAAATCGTACCAATAGAAATATTAATGAAGAATATGAGAGGGTGCAGATGATGAGAGCTGAGAGGCAACCAAGAAGAGAGAACAACCGATATAATGGCGTGCGAATTGACGAAAGAAACGAAGAAGAGCGTCGCGAGGAAAGAAGAGGAGAAAATAACGAGCGGGGAAGGTCAAAATAGGCACGAGCGAAGAAGGAGAGAAGCGAGCTAAAAAAGACCAAGAGAATCAAATTCGAGGCAAATGAACAAATCTTAAGAGAGTGGGTGAAATGAGAGGATTCTTGAATAATAGAAGGGAAGGAGGAAGGAGACAGTTAGACGAAGCCATTACGAGAAGCCATGAAGAATCCCTTCACGCTAGAAGTACAGATGGGAGAATACCTCCTAAGTGCAATCTACCCGCATTAACCAACATCTTTGATGGAACAACCTGTGCGATACAACATATTAAGGCTTATATGAGATGTATGTTACAATGGGAGAATCATGATGCCATATTGTGCAAATATTTCGTCAAGTCAAGCTTAATAGGAGAAGCACTAAAGTGGTTTGAAAGTCTACCAAGGAACACAATCACATCATTTAACCATTTACAAGCCACATTCCCGGGAGCATACATAAGTAACAACTCTTCACGACCGAGGCATTGAAGATGTATTCGGGTTGAAACAAAGGGTTGGCGAGAGCTTAAGGCAGTTGACAATAAGATGGAGAACCATGTGTAGCGAAATGGCGGGACGGTCGAGGAGAGATATCTCATCCTCTCATTTGTGAATGCTCTCTTCGCGACTAACTTGTTATACATTCAAATTTTTAGAGTCAAAAATACAATCACGATGGCGTAAGCGAGAATTACGGGAAGAATATATCACCTTAGAAGAAAGACAGAATGAAATGAATTCTTATCCAAATCGCGAACACAAACTCGAATCTCTGCGAACGCAAGCTTGTTACCTCGTTCATCAATACGGTGGCAGCACTTCGCAAGGACAAAGCAAGCAGGGAAGGCTGATGAGGGACAACGGAAGATAGTAGCTATGGGAAGCCATGAACGGAGGAATTTGAACAAGAAAGGAACTACTATAACCGTAACAACAATAATAAGATTCAGAGGCTAGACAATGTGCAAGAAACTTATGGTGGACGAAGGCAATATAACCATGGAGGGCGAGAGAAGCCGCGAGAATAGTATGGGAACCAATTAGGATGCCTCCACTGAATGCTAGTGTGGAAAAGATCCGGGAGGCTATACTCGTGATGGAAGAAGTACCAAAGACCTTGGAACGCGGGATGGAACCACCACCGAGCGACGAAGTCATGAGTTTTGTTCTTACCATCGCTTCCATGGACATCAAACAAACTCATGAAAAACGTAAAGAGAATTATTCTCAGGATGATTGATCAAGGGAAACTGAATCACTTTCTAAAAAGGAGAAGAAAAAGGCCAGACATTACCACCACCACCGTAAATGCACAGAACGAAGTGTCAAGCGAAAGGAAAGGAAACATTTGTGATAGAAATCGGAACGAAAGCCAAAATTTGAATTGCAACTCTATCGTCCACTCTTATCGCACAATCGAAGATTTTCATGACAACGTGCTCGGTAGAGTCTTTGCGAGAGATGTCGATGATAAAGAAATAATGAGTCCAAGCGAGAACGACGCTTGATTAGAAAAGTGGCGGTGAAGACTATTTCTTTCTCTGCAGATGAAGTGCCAAAAGGAAGAGAAACACATGATAGCCCGTTGGTTGTGAAACTAGAGATTAACCCGAAACCAGTTGATGGAGAAGATGATGAGGCAGAAGCTTGCTGGGCGATCAACCGAATCTTAATCGACACCGGAAGTTCGGTGAATATTCTCTTCTACCATACTTACAAGACGATGGGAGGAAAAGATGAGGATTTGATCCCCTCTACATACAAGATATATGGCTTTAATGGCACCGCAAACAAACCAAAGGGAGAGGTTCACATGAGAATACCTCTACAAGGATTATCAATCGATATTTTATTCTCGTGTGGTTGACGTGGAATCTCCATACAACGCGCCGATTGGGAGGCCATGGCTTCATGAAATCTTGGTAGTCGCGTCAACATATCATCAATGTATTAAATTCCCACATCCAAATGGCATTGGTATTATATGGGGGAAATTGGAAGGAGTCGCAACAATGTCATGAAGTAGATGTAGAAAGCTGCGAAGAAAGGAATGCCAAAAGAAAAGGTTGGAAACAACATGTGAGAGATGAGCAGAGAAAGGAAAATTGATGGTGGATGTCATAGAAGTAAGGATCGAACATACCTCGCGAGGTGAGTGCCTAGAGACAGCGAATATTATGGTAATAAAGAAGCAAAGGATATGAGGAGCAAAAGGCATAAGAAGTGAATGATCAACAAAAACAGGAGAAACAGTAGCAATTGAAGTAATGATGCGCGAGAATTTCGCAGCCAAGAGTATATGGGAATTCAATTAAGAAAGAAAAATGAAAATACAGAATTGTGCGAATACTTCGCAAACAAGAATCAGCAAATAATGAAACATGAATGATTGAATGATTTAACAAATATGAATAAGTAAAAGAATGGGACGAACCTTTATGGCGTACACCTAGTTCGCGAATAACATTTCGTAAGAGGCAAATGTAAGACCTAAAGTGCGTCATAATGGGGGTATCTCTCGACATGGCTCGGGGAAGGTTACACCGCTCCCGAAGCCCGAGTCATGGAAATTTGGGGCCCATGAAAGCCTATCAGGAAGAGGTACCTTGGATTCCCAACTATATATGTAGGTTATACCTGGTTGGGCGACCGAGGGTCTCTTCTTAGGAGTCGAGTGTATGCTCAAGGCGCCGAGGTACGGTTGAGCGCAGTGCCGGGATGGATGAACCTACCCTGGCCATTCTTGGCAAGTCTTGGCATGCGTTGCACTCGCCCGAAGAAAACTCCACTTAGGTGCAGTCTCGTAACCATAAACCATATAGGTATAAGGGATAAGAGGTGCGAAAACAATCAAGTTGTTGTTAAGACCGGATGGGAGGAGCTAGTCTTGTATGGCCGATGTTTCGCCTCCTTGAAGGGGCAACCTAGGAGATGATAAGGGCGACGCTCTCCATTGGGGGGTGTCAAAACAGACGCAAATGTCATGAGGCTTTGTTTTCGCAAGGAGACTTAGACTTGTCATATTTGTGCGATGATCCTGCAGAGGCAATAATACTAACGCGAGGGTAAGGCGAGATCAATGGGTCTTTACACGAAAGTGTACGGACGTCCTGCGATTTCGTCGCAAGACGGCAATGTCATGGGGCTTTATGTTCGCGAGGATATTTAGGCCTGTCATATTGTCGCAACTAAAACATCCTGCAGAGGCAAAAATACTTGGAAAATGATAAGGCAAGATCAAGGGGTCCTTACATACAAGTGTAAAGACGTCCTGCGATTTTGTCGCGAATAAAAGGTGGCAGGGGAGGACCTCTAATTAGGGAGGTCTGACTTGGAAGACCACACAAAAATGATAAGGCAAGGTCAATGGGCCATTGCATGAAAATGTAAAGGCGGCTTGTAAACTTGTCGCCACACAAAAAAAAAAAAAAAAAAAAAAAAAAAAGTGAAGACCACCAAAAGCATAAGGCGACATTGTCGCAACGATACATTTTAATAACAATGATGACAAATAAGATCTTTCATCCGAAGATAAATAACAGAGGCAAGTATGGGAATGGGGAAAGTGAAATATTGTTATTCATCTTCTGATGAAAGAGTTATACATCAATAATGTTAGCCGATTATATCACAAGGAAGAACTACCGAGAGGGAAAAATCCAAGAAATACACTATAATAAGGATACGAAATGTACGGATATTACATTTAAAAAAGAAAACAAAAGAGTTATTTCTTTGGCGATTCTTCTTCTTCATCCGATTCTTCAATCTGATTATTCTCATCGCTGCATTTTCTTCTTCGCCCGGCCTCGCTATCGAAACGTCGAGACAAAGCAGATTCTCAGAATCTTTTCAAGAAGACATGGGATATGAATGCAGAGGGATATTGTGATCCTTACAAACATACTCCATGCCTCCATTGCGAAAACGAACAGCATCATTGCTAAAATTCTCCACTGTCGTTAGAAATTGTTTCTTCAACCGGGAATATCTATTCTCGCGAAGGGAGAGATTCTTTGCGAGCTGTTCTTTTTCGGTTTCGAGTTCTTCAATTCTCGATGGAAAATTCCCGGCGAGTTGTTCTTTCTCAGATTCAAGCTCTCTAATTCTAACCTGAAGCCTCTTCTCAGATTCTGCAAATAAGTAACAACAAGTTAATAATTTACAAGCAATATTACAGAAGTAAGAAGTAGTAAGGTGTAATAAATAACCTTCTCTATCAGATATCATATCTTTAATCAAGGAAGTATGCTCGGCGTGAAGACTAACATCAACACCTAGGTTATTCCTGGCATTATCTAAAACTTTCGCAGCCCAGGCAGTAATTCATCGTCACTATTTATAACAAGGAGGAACGAATTTGATCTTCTCGCTCACTAAGCAAGGAATTCTGGCGAAGCAATTCATCCCGTTCAATTTGTAGTTCAAGGAGAGATTTTTGAAATGTTGCTAATGCCTGTGCACCATTGTTAGCAATCCGATCTTTATCATCTATAAGGTCACTAATTTTCTTCCTCAAAATTTTGATTTCTTTATTGGATTCGAGAAACATTCGTTTAAATTGGTTGTGACACTTAAACCAGATCTATGTTCAATTTCTAAAAGACGATATTTGGTCTGAAGTTCATTTAATGAAAGGGAGTTAATTTTGTTTGATGAACTACTTAAAGAGTTGTTGAGGTGAGCGAGAAGAAGGTTATTATCCATAGGATCAGGAAATGTATGGAGAAGAATAGCCTCATCGGAGAGATTATATACATCTGCGAAAGTAATAAGTTAGGTAGCAATAAGCGACCGTTAAAATAAAAATAGTAAAAGGAGGTAAAATTTTATACCATAAAGTTGCTGATTAGCGTTTTGAAGAGTGGACACCTTATCCCTTTGGGAGTCAAGTTCGGTGTTTAACTTTTGAATTCTCTCGTCTTTATCGCGAGATGACGCAGCTTCGGTCTCTAATTCTTGAACCTTCTTGCTCAATTGCAAATTCTTCTTTTGAAGATTGTTGCGTCTTCTCTCAAGGTCTGAGGCAACTACAAAGGAAGTTCTTCCAACCTATAAAAGAAGATAGAAAAATCATTAAAACATATATATATACTTAAACAATTTAAAAGTTAGCGGGGAAGTATGACTGTACACATACCAGAGACCCAAGTGCATTCAAAAGGTCAGGAGACACAACTCTAGAGACTCCATTGAATGAATTATTGCCTTCCAAAGAAAGCAAAAAGATTACACACGTTGGCGAGAGCCCCGCAAAGAGAAGCTAGGGAGCATCTCCCATTCCTTGGAAACAGCCGAGAAGATGCTAGATAAACCGATCCATGGAAGAATGGTCGATGGAATCTTTCTTGGCGAAAGAAGGATTCGAGTCATGGTTATCCTCGTCAGAAGAATCAGAGCTTGAGCTACGGCGAGAAGAGGATTGAACCTTTCGCTTCTTAGTTAAGGGGGCAGAGGATTTACCCTTGCGAGCGACAGTTTTACCCTTACTTTTAATCTTTGCGTTATAGATTTCTTCAACTCCAACCTTCGCATATACGTAAAGATAAGAAACGGAGGCAACAATACTGTTTTAAATAAGAAGAAAGGAAGTGATTCTTACTTCATTCGTAAGCGATTGAAGCAATGTCAGAGTATCCTCCGACGGATCCTTTTTGTAGCTTCTTTTCAACCTGGCTATCTGAAAGATTTCACAAACTCAGCAATTATAGAAAGAAAGTTACGAAAGCCAAATTTGAAGTCGGAAATATACCTCTTTCTTCTTCTCAGGCCATTTGAATTCCCAAGGATGATACCCAGCGAGATTCGCAGGAAGAACATGCGGGCCCGCGATATAAGGACCATTTAAAATCAAGGGTACAACCCACCATTTCTCATCTTTGGAGTGGCGAGGAGTAGTATTATTACCCGGGTGCCAATCAATATCCTGCATGAGCAATTTATCCTCAGAGACATTATCCTTTTTCTTCAAGCGAACGCCCCAGCGAGATTTCGCATTCACCATAGTTATCACCGAGTAATTTTCAAAAAAGTTTTCCACAGTGTATTTCTCATGACTATTTCCAAACTGCGAATTTGGGATTTCCGACAGAGGTAGAGTATAAAGATCCTTTTGCACCGCGGTTCGCGAACTCAAGCATCAGCGAATACAATCGCCACTTAATTGATAAAAACAGAGAGAATTTTTCATGGGCCAAAATTTCATAAAATAAAGGCAACTCGAGATTGTACACAAGGAATAGGAAGTCCCGCGAGAAGTCGACTGAGCGAGACTATAATCTTTTGATCATCACATTGATGATCAGAGAAAAGCTTTGCAGAAAGAATGGAAGAAGGTTCTTGATCAGGAATGGTTGACAGAGTAAAACCCTTCTCGAGCAACTTCTGTTGAACTTCTTCAAAAGAAGTTTTGTATGCACGACTGATGGAAGCCATTTATCAGTATGGGAATGGGTGGAAGATTGGAGATTAAGATCAGCACTAGAAAGGATGAAGAAAAGATTTGCGAAGAGCGTGGAGCGCAAATTGCGGAAGGAGAGAGTCAAAGAAAGGTTGCAGAGAGAAACTAAAGAATGAAAAAGAGGGGAAAAGAAAACTATATATAGGGAAAAAGATCCTCGAGAAAAACGAGGTCATTTAATGCGAAGAGACATGAATGGTCAAGAATAAGCGGTTGAAAGAGACGTGTCGAGAAAAGACATTAATAATCAAAATCCGTGTAAAAGTACAAAATCAAACGGATAAAGATAAGCGATCGTAAGCAAGAATATTATAAAAACTTTTATGATACTCCTCCTCTCGCAGGAGTAGTATGAGGAGTGATGGGAGGCGATACTTCATATGTATCTCAAAGAAGCTTCGGAACTTCGCAAAAGAATAGAGGCAAGTACGTACTTTTCAAGTCCAAGATTCTTACGCTTTCGTTCCTTCATCAACCAAAATCAAAGATTGCTACCACAACAGATTTTTCCTTAAAGATCGCTCTTCAAGCAATATTTAAGGAAAAAGAGGCAAGATGTAGGATCATAATATCGCAACGTACAAGACTCGCGGGATTAATAAACGACGGTACCGCGAGGGAGTCGCAGGAAACTAAAATAAATGACGCGATGGGAAATAACGACACACAAAATAGCTGAAAGACATGGAACCTGGCGAGGGTTAAGAAGTGTTGCGAGATTGAATAGTTGTACACTGGCGACACTTCGCGAGACATTCCCGAAAATAAAGGATAGCTTAGCTGTCACCCACTATGTATTACCCTATATAAAGGGTCGAGTGAGTCTGTAAAGAGGGAGGATCTTTAGAGAATTGTTAGGCAAGTCATTAGGAGAGAGAAAGTTTAAAGAATGTTTTAACTTCTAAGTGTAATTCTATTTTCCTGTGTAAACACTTCATGAATTCAATCAATAAATGTTCTTGATCTTTCATCTTCTAATGGATTAATTAGGCAAAATCGAGTAAGGGGTGTAGTGTGGGAAATCCTGCTACTACAGCAAAATTGTAGGGCACTCAACTCCAGATTGCAGAAATGAACAAAACAAAAAGTTTACTGAGCGTAGAGCTCCACAG